>CM031239.1:455772015-456372015 GCA_018340775.1 Taxus wallichiana var. yunnanensis | reverse complement strand
TTCCACGGCAGGTGGTTCTGATAGGTAGCTGTAAGGCACGATTAGTGTCTTGTACCTAGTGGAGTGCTTCACAAATTCATTATTTTGTAAATCTTAGTAGGAGAGAAGTCATTAATAGAAGTGAATATCAATTGGAAATAATGCAGTTATCAATTTTTTTACCAAACACATGTCAAGTGTCTTCTATCGCTTGTAAGCTGTTAGGTGGTCTGGTATTCATATCTTGCCATGACTTCCGCCAATCATATGCTATGACTTATTTAACCAATTCTTGTCTTGTTATATCAAAAGCTAGAAAACTTACTACAATGTAAAATTACAATCTTGATATAACCTTGTAACTTTTTGCTTGTTAAACCCTGCAATGTATATGTATACATGCGTCATTTCCTTATGATATTTTATGCCATGCGAATGATCTAATGTTTATTATTATGTATGTCAATAGATACCTCTTTTCCTCATGGGTTTCTTTACATGCTATGCCGTAGTGTTTATTTTGTTGCATTTTTGTGCGCCTATGACTTTATAAAGTTTTGTAACTGTGCCTGCATGCCTCAAATTTGGTATATATTTTATATGGCGATTGATTACTTGATCTACTTGATTTACACTCTATGTGGGGTATTATATGCCATTTTGCTATCATCCTTAATACTATGCAAGTTAATGACGGTGATGAGGGGGGACAAAAATGGGTTGTGAAAGTTGAGAGACCAGAATTAAGAAAAAGAGGATAAGATTAGAAGAAAAGGATGATGGGTTAAGGGTTGTGAGAGTTGAGATGCTAGAATTAAACAATGCCAAATATGAGGATAGAAGGGTGATGGGGTGAGGGAGAAGGTTCGTGATAGTTGAGTGACTAGAATTAAACAAAGCCAAGGACGAGGATAGAGGAAAAAGGCTTTTGATTTCAGAGTAAGTGTTCAACAAATGCATGGAGGAGAATAGACGGTAAGGTTCTTTGATGTTTCAAAGGAGTTCAAGAAATTTGAATGACTTGTCAATACATATTCAAGGACCTTATTTTAAGTACAGCCCACAAATTTCAATTTCCATGGAAGCAAATTTTAATAAATAAATATTTGATATCAAAATAAAATTTAAAAGCTAACTTGCCTTGAGATTTTTTAGAGTGCTGGATAGCTCTCATTTCGCCATGGCTGCAATCAGAACTGTCCCACCTCCTCTGTAGTTTTTCTTCAATAATGATAAAAAAATATATAACTAACCGGAAACAATAAGGGACACTAAGGAGATTTTAAGGCCAATACTCTCAAGCATTAGCGCAGTTTCTACACTAGCACGGTCAGTTTACCAGAAAAACTGTATGTTTGTATTAAATCTAGATTATAAAACTAAAGTCAAAGGGTATAGAAATTTTATGCGTGGAGTGATTATACTTGGTGAATGTGATTAGTAAATGCAAAAAGAGTGCAGTAAGAGTCGGAACAAACTCTCATATGGAATAGCCATCAAAAAATCAAATCTTATTCCTAAACTCAATGGATTCATTACCAAATCAGCAAACGACCTGGTTCAAATCAGAAATTTGCCAGCTGTAAGCCAGTTGCCCATCACTGAACCACGGCCCTTACGCTACATGCTTTAAATATGAATACAAAATAATATCTCAACAAAAGTTCAAAATGACTTATGGTAGGTTTTTTAATATAATGATCTACGTTTTTTATATAATAAGTATCTCTTAATTATTATGTAGTGAAATTCAATAATAATATTTATATTTAGGCACATTCACAAATGATAAGTTTTTTTCGCTTGATCATTTCCCGAACACATTTTCTTATGCAAACTCTTCTTCCGTGCTTAAATGATAGTTGTAGAATACACTTATATAATGCATATCTCTATTAAATTTGTCCCCGTTCAAAAAAAAAAATTCCACATCTATCTGTTATTTCAAACTCTTTTGCCTTTGGTGTGCCTGCGTGTCCGTTCGCAGTTTTTAGATTTTTTCAATAATAACATGTTTGCTTCACCGTTCATTAATTTGTTTCTTCCTCCTTTTTTAAAAACTTATTATACATGCTCACCACAACTTCCTGTTTGCCTGTTATTGTTCTTTACATTCGTTTCTGGCTTCCCTTCCACAATGGAATTTAATAACGAAAAAAAGGGCTTTTGTGATTTGTGGCATTGCATTAGATTTTACCTTTTTTATGCGAACTCTAAGCTACTATCCTTTACGCTGGCATCATTCTTTTGTTCCGCTTCAAGCTTCCCTTCCGCATTTGCTTCTAGTAAAACGAAATATCGGGTTCGATTTTCTAGGTGGGGGCGTAGCATTCGGTTTGGTTGTTTGTTTTGGTGTTTTCTTTCACGTTCTTGGTTGATCGTTGCATTTTTCATGCAGTGCATCCATTCTCCTCTACTTTTTGCATTGCAACCATGGACACAACTTTAACAGAAGGAGGTATTACGCGCCTAATGTCCGGTTGCTCGGAGACGAGTTCCACGTTCCAGCTCCTCAACATTTGTCCTGTGCGGTCTCTGTTGAATAGTGGCACTCAGCATCGCGTTGACCTTTCCGACGGTATTCACATCCAGAAGGCATTGTTGCCCTCCAAGTTTTCACAACTAGTTGCAGACAAAACTTTGAAAGAAGGCACAATAATTCAGTTGCAAAAAACCATTTGCAGGATGGTCGACCATGAAATGTAAGTAGCCAACATTTTGGCTTCCCTTTTGTCTTTTCTATCTCGCACAATGTTTCCTAACCTTTTTATTCCTTGCATTGCATGCGTGCAGGACCGTTTTAATTACCGATATGGAAATAGCGAAAGAAACTTATCCGCAAATTGGTTCTCCTTCCCGGATCCCTGGCCATGTTGTTCGGGGCAAACAAGCCTGTGTTGACCACCCCGAGGGTGTGCCCAAAACTTTGTTTCCGCAAACACCGCCTCAAAATATTTATGCTTCCTCGAAATCAGCATCGAAGGCCATTTTCATAGACGACTTAAACACAACCATGCGTGTTTGGTCCATAGAGGGCAGAGCGGTCGTGAAAAACTCCATGTGGACATATAGTAATGATAATAGCAATGGTTGTTTCTTTGGTTTCGACTTCGTGGATAGCAGAGGTGGTGAAATCGTGTCACTTGTTTCAATGAGATTGCGGAGAAGTTCTATGGCACGATAGAGAACGAAAAAACATACACCATCTCTAACGGAAGAATTGGAAAAGCAAAAGAAAAGTTCAACAACCTGAACAACACACTCGAAATTTTCCTTTTTCAAGAAAGATCTATCATTATGCGGCCTGCATGTCAACGATGAAATCATACCTTTACACTACTTCCACTTTGTCCCCATCAAAGACATACCTGGAAGACCTGCCGGATCTTTTGTTGACATTCTTGGTGTTGTTCTTGTTATTTCTCCACGATCCACCATTCGCAGATGTGATCGTGCAGTAAACATTCAAGTGAATGCGGAGTTGAAGACATGTCCAGATTTAGTGTTTCCATCACTTTGTGGGGTCAACATTCAATTGTACTTGGAGAAGAGCTAGAAGAATTCCTTTCAATTCCAGAAACCAATTCTTTCTCTTAAAACAGCTCGTGTTTCCAGCTTCAATGGAACATCTCTTGATACTATATCCACTACAAAATGGTTTGTCAATCCAATGATTCCTGAAAGCCTCTCTCTACAGGAATGGATTGCATCCGATGCTTTCAATGTCCCCGCCCCATCTATCACAAACAGGGTTCTAGGGCCTCCATCTGCCTTGTCCTCTCCGGCAACAATAGCTCAGGTCCTGCAAATGGGTAACACAGATAAAAATGAATGGGCTACAATTACAGCAAAAATCACAGACATTTCATTGGACAATTTTTATTACTTGGCATGCCCTTTAGTGAAAAATGGTACACAATGTCGCAAGAAAGTGCAAGAACTGGAAAATGGGTCCTGGTTTTGTGGGAAATGTAATATTCCTATCCAAAAATGTGACTACAAGTATGCACTCCGTGTCACTTTAAAAGATGGCACAGGAGAACTTCAATCCGTAACTGCATTTGATGAGACTGCTGAAAATATAATGGGCGTCAAAGCTGAAGACTTGCAGTTTTTGAGCATAGATGATGGTGCTACAACTGAAATTACAGACCAAGTTATAGGCCACGAATATCAATTTACGCTTTCCATCAAACTTGAAACATACCGTGAGAAGAAGTAGTTTAAATGTGTCATTATAAAGTCGCACAAACTTGAAGTTGCGGCTTCCCTTCCCTGAATTACGTTTGTGTAACAATGTACAGGCTTCACTGCATTTGTGTTCCCCCCTTATAAAGCTCTCGTGGTCTCTTGATATGCTAGCACCCTTTCCAATAACTCTTTCTTGCATGACGAATGTCTAGTTGTTCCTTTTTGCTCTACTTTTTCTTATGTAAACTTGGATTCAATGGATATCGATATATATACGTTTTGTTTTGTAATTTTTGTCACACTCTCTATGTTCTTGAATATCAATAATTGGAATTCCTAAGCCATTTCCTTTAAAAAATAAATACTAGTGATGGTCTTTTATATTGTATGGACATGTTCTTTCCTTCGAACACTTTCCTGTATTCATAGCTTTCGTTGAATGAGCTTTGTTGGTGCTATGTTCCTTTACTTGTAATATACATGCGCAAAACAACTTTCGTATTCTTTTGTTTTACTCCATGTATGGCTAGATGCACACTTTTTCCTTTACTTGTCTCATACTTTTTCTCCTGCTGCAAAGTGTTGCAGGATTCCCCATGTCTGCAGAGCAACGATTAGCTCGAAGAAGAGAAATCTACACCAAAAACAGAGAGCAAATAAATGCGGATCAGCGCCGGCATTACCATGCTAGAAAAAACACACATTGCACATCTTTCTTCCCCCTTCCCGCCCTGTTCCGGCCCCCAGCACCTGCCCTTCCATCGCCCCATTCTGGCTCTCACGGTGCCTCCTCATCCAACGCCGCAAATGTTTTTCTCTCCCCGCCATCCGCTCCACATTGCCCTTTCCTTTCGCACAACACTTCCACCCTTCCCTTCTATGAGGCCCATGTACCCTGGGATACACAACACTTCCCTTCTCGATCGACACATTCCTCTTCCCCCCCATCAACCATGTACTCTCCAATGTCCTTTGGTTTCTCCCATCCTGTTGATGCTCTGTCGACCTCTTCGCATTCATTTGTGCTACCTTCCCCAGCTTCCAATACATGCCAAAATCTTGACGGGTTTTGTTCTGCTAGAATGTTCCCTTCCGAGCCATCCGCCTCTTCTTCGTCCTCCTTCGCAGATGCACAAAGGCGTTTCCACAAAAGGATAGATTCCCTTTCCGCTGCAAGCACATGCACAATCTGTTTGGAGAATTACCCTGGCATTCTAACTAAGTGTTGTTCAGGATCTATCCTTTGCTCCAGGTGTAGGCTTGAGAAACAAGGACACCGATTTTCTTCTTGGAACAACATGGACCCCGGTGTCAGCCATCCGTACTACTACAATCTTTGACACAAGTTGAAGAAATGTTGATTGCTAGAGTTAACCCAATTCTCCAAGTAACCCATGCACGTGGTGGACAATACAAATACTCTGGGCACACTATAAGCTTCCCCCAAGATATCTCTACCATAGCAAAGTACCTCCCTCGACGTCTCGGTGATTTGGATTTGCTTCTTGTGCAAAAGGCAGGCTCCCAACAAACAAAATATGATTTCTACGTTAGTAGATCTCGTGTATGGCAGGCACTTCAATACAAAATTTTGCATGACCCATACTACAAGGATGTTCTTGTTGACAATGAAGCCCTCAACGCTCTTCCCGTACAACAAACAAATATTTCCTCCTCCCTCAACTCCATACCGATGGACATCCCCGCCTCTTCAGACACTGTCGCACCTGATTCCAGCGATGATCCTTCTCTCTGCAATTTAATTGACGCCCACTCTTCTTCTTTCGTCCCTTCTGCCCACAACTTCGGCACCGAAGACGAGCAGATCTCACAGTTCCTTCTCTCCCATGATCAAAACATGCCTTCCACCATGCCTTGGCCAGACATAAGTCTTTCTCCCATAAATGAATACACCACTGAGGGTCTTTTTTCCATGGCATTCCCAACTTTGTTTCCTGAAGGTAAGGCTATGTTTAGACAACCTCACATGAAAGAGGTACTTTTTCATGAATATGCCCTCCATTTAATCCATTTCCACGATAACCGCTTCGGTTCCCACCCCCGGTTTCGCTATTTTTTGCTTAACCTCATCATGCGGCATAGGAGCCAATCTACAGTAGCGGTTTTCATGCAGCAAAACCTAGAAAATGACATACCGCCAACTATAGCTGACCTCCGAAAAAAATTGCTTGAAGACCCTGCATATTCGCTTCCAGATACCTTGATGCGGTTTGGAAATAACCTGCGCGGAACACGCTCCTTTTGGTCCAAATACAGAGGAGAGATATCAGACATGGTTGAACAATTGGGTGCACCTACATTCTTCTTCACTCTTAGTGCTGCAGATACTAAATGGCCTGATTTGCATAGCTGTATGCCGGGTGTTCCACCTCCTGATCATCGGTCCGCGCAAAAATTTAGAACAGAGAGCATTATCACCCACCCCCATCGTGTTTCTGCTTACTTGCACCAAAGGTTCACAATATTCCACGAGGAGGTCCTGCAGAAACACCTTGGAGCCAAGGACTACTGGTACAGGTAAACAAAATTAAATGGTTCGTTTGCCACTCTATTGATTCTCTTTATTTCTAACCGCCTTTTTCCTTTAGGTACGAATGGCAACATAGAGGGTCCGCACATGTTCACGGTTTCCTTTGGCTGGAAGGCGCCCCCAATGTTGACACAATAGATTGGAATGACAATGCTTCTGTTGAAACAACAAGACTATACTTTGATCAATATGTTTCTGCATGGAACCCTAGAGCTCCTGCATGTAGACCTACATTCTTTCAAAGATCTCTCGAGGATGATCCCTGCTTGCTTTCCTCTTCAGAGGTTCTAGCTTCCAACCCTCTGCACGATGTCGAGGAACTTATAAACCGGGTTCAGCGCCACACCAAATGTTCTACGCAGACATGTCTTCGAAAAAAAGGTTCCAGAACTATATGCCGTTACAGTGCTCCTTGGGAAACACAGGCTTTTTCTTCCTTGACCATGGATGCCAAAAAAAGCGTTAAATACCTTCCTTTCAGGAATGATGACAGATTAAACATTCACAATAAAGCCATGCTAGCTATATGGAGAGCCAACATTGATGTCACCTTTACTATCTCGGCACGCATTTGTTCTTAAATACATTGCAAAGTATGCCTCTAAAGTAGAGCAACGCTCTGAGACATACCACCAAATGTTGTCTAGGCTTTGTTCGCATGCTAACCCCGATTTCCCTTCGTCTTTTGCAATACGGAAGATGCTCACTGAAAGTGTTGTTGAACATGACATAAGTGCACAAGAAGCTTGTCACTTGCTTCTCAAACTTCCTCTTGTTGTGTCCAGCCGGCAAACCGTCTATTTAAATGTGGGCAAAAAAATACTTAGGCACCTTTCTGCATCGGCTACTCAGGAACAAGATACATCACAGCTTCTTGATGCGTACCTTGTCCGCCCACCATCAATGGAATCCCTTTCCCTTATCCAAATTGCTCGAGAATGGAATTACAGAAAATACCGAAAAAAAGAGAAATGGAAACAGCGCACTACACCAGCAATTGTCCGTGTGTACCCAAGGTTTTCCATCATTCCACCGACTAATACAGAGGCTTTCCACCTTTTCTGTTGGTCTGAGCTCCTGCTGTACAAGCCTTTCCAGAACATTCCTTCGGATGTTGGTTCCTCTCGACCGATGTTGTTTCTTCCATTGCACTGTTCAAAAGCTCATAAAACCGTGGCATGTTAGAAGAAGACACGAGCCCGATACATCTCTAGATGGATCATCGAATCGAC
Source organism: Taxus wallichiana var. yunnanensis (assembly GCA_018340775.1). NCBI lineage: Eukaryota > Viridiplantae > Streptophyta > Pinopsida > Cupressales > Taxaceae > Taxus > Taxus wallichiana. The sequence goes on along the minus strand of CM031239.1, from coordinate 456,364,062 downwards.
ATGCACTCCAATGCAAACAAGCGAGAGAATCTATGAATGGCAACTTTGCAGCCTCCTCCGTCTCGGGACATTTCAAGGTCTAGACCACTGCAAATGCTTGGCCTCCGAGAATATGACTCCTGCTATGATTGGTCCTCAAACAACGTTCTGGTTCACTTGGTTGACATCGCCCCCTCTTTTGTCGAGAATGGTAGGGTGAATTATTGCCCTGACCATACAAATCCATCTAGTTTGCCTTCTTTGTCAACTTTTTCCGATAGCCAGCAACGAGCCTTCACTACAATACTCCACCACTTTTCCTCAACACACAGCCTACCACCCCTTCTTCTCATTATTCAAGGAACTGCAGGAACAGGCAAGTCATTCCTTATCCACTCTCTCCGATCTGCCTTCTCCTCCCTCGCTGCCCCTGCCATTTCACCCCTTCTTTTGCTTGCCCCTACTGGTGTGGCCGCTTTTAACATTTCCGCATCGACCGTTCATTCCAGCCTCCGAATTCCCGTTCGAGATTTAAAACCCCTTGAAGGCCAAGCTTTGGCCTCCTTTCAAGACTCTTTAAAACATGTCACATACATTTTGATTGATGAAATGAGCTTCATTGGTCCTAAACTTCTTGCAAAAATTGACTTCCGCCTGCGTGAGGCCTTCCCGCACTTCCGTACTTCCCCCTTCGGAAATAGATCAATGATTCTTGTTGGAGACCTTGGTCAACTTCCACCCGTTATGGACATTCCACTATATGCCAGTAATTCCTACGGTGGATCCCTTTGGCGCAAATTTCCTAATTCAATCTCGTTAACGTCTATATTCCGACAACAAGGCTCTGCTCCGACTCAAGTTTCCTTTCGCAATTTGCTTCTCAACATCCGAAACGGTGTGGCCACCCTTCCAGATTGGGAGACTTTGATGTCCCGCACCGACTCATGCCTCTCACAACAAGAACTTTCATACTTCCACAATGCCCCCCACCTCTTCTCAACAAATATTCTTGTTAAAAACCACAATTTACAAATGCTGAAGGAACTCAATTCTCCAGTTGCCTTGTCCATTGCTCTGAATACAAGAAGAACTGACTACAATGATCCTGATGATGACCAGCTAGAACAAATAGTGCTCCTTTGCAAAGACCAAAAAATCATGCTCACTGCTAATTTGTGGATTGCTACCGGGCTTGTTAATGGCGCAACTGGCACTATCGTTGACATTGTTTATTCCCCTTCCTCCGCTCCACCTTCTTTGCCTTCTTTTGTTATTGTTGACTTCGATCGCTATTCCGGTCCACCGTGGAATCCATCAAAGCCCACCCACATCCCCATTCCCCCCATTTCGAGAGGCTCTCGTACACAGCTGCCTTTAAAAATGGCATGGGCGTTAACGATTCACAAAGCCCAAGGGCTCACCCTTGGTCATGCCACCATAGACATTGGATCCACCGAGAGACCAGGCCTTACTTTTACTGCTCTTTCGCGCGTGCCCTCCTTGGATAAGATTCGTATCTCCCCAGCTTTCTCCTTTGACCGTTACTCAAGAATTTCTTCAGCCTCCCTCCTGCAATTCCGAAAACAAGAAGAACTTCACCTCCAATCCCTTCCGCCGTCCCCCTCCTCCTAATTCATCCCCTGTAACCTTCACCGTCTATAGCTCCCCGCCCCGTAACATCCTCCGCACAATAACAATCTCGCCATTTCCTATTAACCTTTTTCCGGGCCTTCCCCTCCCCTTCTTCTTCTGCATCAAACACCTATGTACATATTTAGTTTGTTATACTAAATAATATTATCTTCTTTCCGCTCTTCATTACTCCTTACGTTCTCGCAAATGGTCTCATTTTTTAACACATTTTTTCTGTTTCTTTTCTTCTCTTGGTTTGTAACAATTCTTAGTTTGCTCTTTGAATGTCTTATACGGAAAGCATAAAAAATAAGCCATAGGGACGCAATCATCATACCAATGCAAAAATGGTAAAACAAAAATGTTGAGACTATATAATAGGATAGGGAAATCAAGCACACTCCTCATTAACATTGGAGGGAGGTGATGTGTAACTTCCACATTTTACACACACAAATACAACACTAAAAATACTGGAATATTTTTTTTTACTTATATTGTAGTACACATGACACTATAGGAGATCACTTAGGATATTGTATGAGACATGATCTATTGGCAAAAAATTAACCCACATAGATAAAATGAAAGCATGTGATGGACATCAAGGCACTTTTTGTTCATAAATAATAAGGCACAACATAATGATTCAACTCCAAAGTATAAACTTCTAGATAGTGTCTTCCGAACACGATATCTTAAGAATTACACAATTATTACAATGATGTTTCAACCTTTAACATAAGTTCTAGAAAGGCTCATAATATTTGAATCATACAATCCTTTTCCTATTTTTTAAATTTCCTTTGTACCATTTATCGTTTAACCTATGGTGTATCTCGTTGAATAAGGATCATCTACATTATTTCAATTATTGGTTCAATTTATTTATTCGTCCATATGATTCATTTACACACAGGTCTAGTTACATACACACAAGGCCATTATGGGTTATCCCTAAGATTCACTCCTAAGGGCATGCATCTTATTCTTATAGCATACCTCTGTTACACAACAGAACACGTGTAAGTCCAAAGGATGTGAAGTTCACCCTTTTGCGTTTAATGATTTAATGTCAAGTTCCCTTCATTCATTTATAAATTGATAATTGGGTTTATTACACAATAAGTATTAAATAGAATATTTATCCATAGCGAGAGGGTTGAATCACATAATTTCAAGGAAGATCATATTTCACTTTACCCATGGGATAATATCTCATTATCACAGTTCTAAGCACAAGCGTAAATTATTGTTTTATTATAGTTATGTAAAAAAATTAGTTAAGGATTCAAAGGCACTTAACATGGCAACAAACTTCCTTACTTTGTTTCTATATTAGGTTTCTGAGTATTGTTTTCGTCAACTCAAGAGGGTATTCCCTAAATAGCTTCATATGCCTTTTGTAATGTATTGTGTAACCTATTTGATGGTCACAATGATCTAGGTTTATAAAGCAGAATAATATTCTTCCTCTAACTCAATAGATTACAAATAATAATATTATGCTTCATGCCTTCAAAGGTAAGTTATGTATCAAGTATTAACAACTGTATTGAACAACATGGTTTTACTCATTCTTAAATGGATCTCAAACTAAGACTTATGTAATGAACAATCAACCTTCATTTTACATTTAATACAAGTATCTCATTACATAGGAGTACAATCTTATTACATCCATGAATAATCTTACAAACAAAAATAATAATCAATTTGTAACAAATTCATCAATTAAATACAACATTCAACTTGGTCATACCGATCTCGAGAATCCCCTTGCAAAACTGATATAATATTTATGCAACGTTAGTCCCGAAGAACTGACATGACCATTTAAACATTTCCCCTATTATAAGCCTTTAATACATACATGTTATAACAATTTGAAAGAAAAGAAACAATCTGCCTATAATAGTAGCACTACTTCTTTAATAATCTCTTTAATAAATTCTCAATCAGCTTAAAGTGCTTATTACATTGAAAAATAGATGTACACTTCATTTCAGTAAGTAACAAACAACGAAACATCACATCTCTAACTAACTTGATCACTCCGGGATTGAACAAATGTTACCAACATAACATTTTTTCTAATTGTTATGGGAAAGACTATAGAGCAGTTATTACACATACAAAGATGTATTACATTATAATCCAAACAAGTAGATAAATAGTCATACTAGCCAAGAAGTGTATATGATAAACCGAGTAACTTTGTGAATAAATGAAAGGTCATATATTATCTTTGTTCACTCAAAATAAATAGTGAGTTGTTTATCCGAATGAGCAATAAGGGTGAATGGAAAATCAATAACTTAAAACAAACCGATAACTTAAAATACTCTAACAAACTAGAAGTGTATCTCTATAGACAAACCAACTAGATACATCACCAAACCCACTTATTAATGTGACCGTCAAGAGTGAAAACCATGTAAATATTATTCTAGCATGCAATAAGCTTTTATTAACTTGCAACAATTGTTATTATTCAACAATACAATACTTGTTAACCATTAGTTTCAATACTCCTACCTACTGATTAATTAATTAGTTGATAAATTTCCTTACAAAATGTAATGAACATCAAAAAATATATATATTTATATGCCGTAGAAAATTTACACCAATTCTTCCTAATTATTTGAATTAACCTATCAAGGCCATTCGATCCCAACATAATAATCATTGACATACTATACAATTTTGCATGTTCTATACTTGAGTAGATAGAAGATAACATATAAAGTGTTAAACACAACAAAATTCCTTATAACCTGCAAGGGATTTGTATATATCGAATAGGTCTTAAAACTCTTTTCCTCCTTGTATGTTTAAGACAATATGTATAGGAAACACAATTGGCCAAATAACCCAACCCGTTATTGCTAAGTCATTAAACATGTACCTAGAACAATATTAACTAGACCCGGTTTAATCAAGGCATACACCTGGGTGACTATCAAATGGTAATCGAAAATAACAATAGAAAAAAATATGTTTGTTGCAGTATACGAGTTCATAATATTTCCACGCAACTCGATGTAGGAATTTAACTAACGATTTCTATATCAATTACATCATATATGTTGTGAATACTTAGTTCGGTATCATAGTGATAAGGTAAAAATCAACAAACTTGATAGGAAATATAAGGCTTGGCATGATCTCGAACTATGTTTCTATGAAATCACACACTCTGTTCATTATTCTATCTATAGCTCGAATACTCAAGCACATAAGTATTAGTATATAAAAGTTTTCAATATTCACACCACACCGAAGGCATCATAGAGTCCATGATATCTGACACATATTCCATAACGCCAATAAAACTATTCAATTATATTTCTTAACAAAACTAGTATAGTTTAAGGATTAACCCTTGACAACTCAATATAGGAATTCAAACTATTTCATTTTATATTCACAAGACAACAATTATGCAAAATGATTCAACCACTAGGAAAAATTTTATGCAATATTATTTTTAAAGGATAATCTCAAAACCACCACACAGAGCACAAGCAGAGATGCCCACACTCATAATAAATCATTGATTTAAATAAAATTTTCATTCCATGCATGCAATAAAAATAGATAACATGAAGGAAGGTACGAGTGATGAATGTCCGTGGGTTTCATCGCTACGAGAATCCTCTCCACCATCCACCCAAGAAATTGCTTTATCATACTTTCGGGCATTCTCAGCCAAATGGTTTGCGTGCTTCGCCTATAAGCACGTACCTCAAATGACTTGGTTCAATTATCTCTCTTGATCCAATGGATTTCCTCCCCTTGGGGAAATGGAATGGGGTGTTTTTATTTTAGATTCAATGGCATAGCCCATTGTTTCGATATATCTTCTAAAATAGCGCTTTGAAGGGGAAATTTAATCTAGGTATATGGATCATTGTTACAGGTGTAAACACACAAATAAGTCGGGACACTAGGATATTGTCAATGTAGAAAAATGAGACAAGTCTTAAACCCACAAAACTAAAGTATTAGATGATGATTCGAGTAATGAGCAACACTATTAGCTCATGAGCTATAAATCACAATGTGCCAAATAGAACTCAAGATCAAATAGGTGAGGGACAACTAAATAAAAAAACCACTTATGCATATCCATCAATTAGCACATTCCACGAGACTATCTTCAATCGACGCATTTTGACAAACAATTGGCATACATTTTGTATGTGCCCTTTCTTTGTATTCATGTCTTGCTAGGGCGAAGTACAAATTCAAGTAAACCTACATAGAAGAGCAAATCTTCTCGCAAACCTTCCTAGGACAAATATGTAGCACCGAGAAGGTTTGACCACGAACCTATCCTACATGGATGCATTCATCTTCATACATGTTTACACATTCTTAACCCATCAAAATCATTGAAGCCCTTATATTCCCGAGTGACTTGATAACCGGACTTTCCAACTTCGGCATCGGCATCGGGCACTCTGTTTCACCATGTACAAGACTCTAGTGGTCGTTCATTCCTTTTTCATATGAATAAACTTTAAAAATAATCAGCAATATCTTCAACAAGAAGTGGTAGGTATACCCCATTGAATCATGTTTCTTGGAATGCTTGATTGTTTCTAAGACTTTTAAACAAACCATTTTGTGCATATCCTAAAGTCAAATTTGCCTACAAATCCACGCTTTTATTTATTTTTATTTTTAAATACATTCTGTTAAATTGATCCACCTGTCTTGATCAACATTCCACATTCTTCATTGACGTATACCCTCCGAGAATTTGACAAAATTACTCTATATTTTATGCTTTTTTGGGCGTCCATACCCTATTCATGAGCTCACATTTTGGAGCAGTCAAGATTAAACTAGAAAATGTAAACTAATCTGGTTAGAGACCTAGATAAACCATCACAAACAAGTAATTCATCACTGTTCATGATTTCAATTATTTCAATTTTATCAAATATCAACTAGCAATAAGATCACGAAATCAACTAAATCATCTAGCATCATATAATTATTGAATTAAATGTATCAGTCCAGTATAAGCTCAAGATCATCAAATTTGATATATCCAAAACATGCATATAATCCATCTTGTAAATCATGTCATAAGTCTAAACATCCATACTGTCTATCAATTAAGTAATCAAAATAACAATGTTCATCTATCAATATCTAAAATGTGATAGCAATGTCCATAACTCTAATCTATAATAAGCATAATCATAATCATATAATTTTTAAAGAGGACTATGCACTACATTTAGACTATATAAAAGTATTACCATGAAAAATAAAGTTCACTCCCAATTAACATTAGAGGGATGTGATAGATCATCCATTGGAGATGAGACACCAACCAAAAGTTTCCTCTATTGGTAAATCAATTGTTGTCTTCCCATCAAGGATCTGTATATTATTATGTATAGTAAGAGGAATGATGGTGGTGAATCTACTATAAATATATGAATTTATATACATCTTTTTTCGCCTAGGATTGAATATGAAAATACATACAATAAATCACAACCACTTTATCATTAGTTGATAATTTCCAAACATTATATTCATTTTTAAATATAAGCGTATTTTCTCTTTCCACAACTTAAATATAATTGTAGCTCTAATATAATTACACAAAGTAAAGATATATATATCGGTTGATTTGATTGGTCACCAAAAACAGATAAATTATGGGTGAACAATTCAAAATGAAAGGGTTGAAAAAATAATGGATCCAAGACCATGCAAATTGTGCATGGGCGTATGACCAAAAAATATGCTTGAGGATCTAAGTTCGTAAACATAAAGCCCACATGGGGTCAAAGATGATAATGTCCTTCGGTCTCTCTCCTACAAGAAGTCCATGGTATATTAAAAACACCATTGAATGTGACAAATTTTTGGCTCAAATATGGAATTTTAAACCCTCTTGAGATGATAAATATTCATTTTCGATGAGCAATCCACACATGGCATGCATTGAGCTTGTAAAGTGAAGGAGAAAGTGGAGATGTCACTTAATAAATAAACCCCAAATTGTAGTGTTTAAAGGTTGTGTCATTGTTTCATCTGCAATCACACTACCACATAATTATGGTTGTAAACCTAATTTGTCATGGATGGCATCCAACATAATTTCCAAAATTTTAAGTAGAAATGGGATATCTAAATTGTTTGAGTTACGTTTTTGTTGAGATCCTATAAGAGATTCTAATTTTTCAATGATAACAAATTCCAATTTTTTGAAATCCCTTTGCAATAAAATCTAATGGATTTGATTCTCAACATATCAATAAGTGGGCATCATTACCTATCACAATGTGTGACCAACATATGTTTTGGTCATTAAATGGAAATCTAAATATGAAACCATCAACAACCAATTCAAAAAGGGGCTTGAAAATAGCAAAGGCTTTCCAAATAATCTATAAAAAATAAAGGAGTCTTCAATATTTTTGGGAGATGAAGAGATGATTACGGTATGTATCCCAATATGTTTCTAATTGTTCCTTGAATAAAGAACGATGAATCAATGCAAACTATAAGAAATAGTTTCCAAGCATCCTTCCCTTTAGTGGATTTCATCACCCATTTGGTACATAAGGGAATTATATTCATGTATACATCAATTATACCCATACCACCATTTACCGAGGCAAGCAACAAATTTCCCATGTCACTCTATGAAAGCCTCTAGTTTTCCAACCATTGGCTAAAATAAAATATCCTAGAAGTTTGGATAAGTTCGGAAGAAATCCTTAGAAGAGTATCACTAAGAAGATATATAAACATTCATAGGTGTGAGATTTTTAGTACATGCCTAGAATTTTACAAGAAAATAAAGAGGCTTATAGACATACAAATGATTTTTTCCTCGATTTTGCCAAGTATATATTTTAGTAAATCAAAGGAGATGTTATCAAAATCAAAATAAATACACTAGAATTTAAATTTTCCTATGCAAGTAATCTACTTCAATGGGGTCTTCTTTAACTAAGCTAGAATGTGCCACTAACTGTTTCTATAACTTGATGTTTTTAACCACCTAATATTAGAATCGAAGTCTTTCGAGAAAATATCAACACAAAACCATAGTTTCATCAAATGTTTTCTCATTTCAAGCTACTGTAAGAAATAAATCATCTATGAAGTGTCAATTTAGAATTTGGGTAGACTAGATCAAGAAATAAATTCCACTAATGCGACCTTGTTTGGATTTCAATATAAAAAGATAACTAAAAGCTTCTTCTATGAGCATAAGCCATGTAGGAGAATGAACATAGCCCTTCCATATGGATTTTACAATGCCAAAAGAATCATATTGGTTGTCATTTATGTTGAGGTAAGATTAGTCATCAAAGAAGAGTGTTTTAATTACCCCAATAAAGAATTCACTGAATCCAAAAGATTTTAACATACTAGGAAAAAAAGGATACTCATTGCAATCATGTAGTTTTCCAAATTCCAATTTGTGAAAAATGGTTTACTCTGTGATTCTTGGTCCCTTTCAATGACTTCCTAAAAAATAATAAGATTATCCAATATGTAACAACATTTGATAAAGCCAATTTTCTCTTGTGTGTGAAGAGTTGGAAGATGGTGAAAGATGTGAAGAATAAAATATTGGTGATGATTTTATATGAAACTTTCAATAAGGTAACCAGGTTCCAATTGGATATGAGTTTAATGTTACGACCCTTACTTATGAACTTTATCATTTCCTCAAATTAGCTGAAATGGTATGTTTGTTTAAATATTTTTGAAACCTACAGAACATTAATTGGTTCCACAAATTTCTATGTAGATTTATATAATTCACAAGGGAAACCATCATCTCCAAAAAAAATTAAAATCCCTATACTATCCATTGTTTGTACCTTTTGGTGCCTATTAAGGCCGACAAAAATGGAACTCAAGGTAGTTAATACCTAAGGAGGTCATACATTATGCCAACCAATTCATTCTTTATTAGATAATGACCGATAATCTACATTACAATTAAATCTTTAGGAGAAATAAAGAAAAATAACCTCGATAAAAATGAAACCATAGTTTACATTTGTATTTGTAAATCATTCGTTAAAAGAAGATGTTTCAAAGCATTGCGTGGTCATTTTTAAACCCTACAAATCCATCATTTTAATTAGAACTAGATTCTAATTAGAACTAGATTCTAAATGTTATTACATTTTCAAATCTATGCATATAAATTTATTCAACAATATTTACAAGTTATTTAAAAATATATTAGCATTATATGATTTCAAAATGCAACAAGTATTTAAGGGCCCTTGTTTATTAGTGATGTTAGACCTTAAATGAGTTTGGTTGAAGCAACGATCGTATCCCTGGGTGATTTTGATGGCATGGATGTCCCTTACTCATAACTACTTAAGATGAAGGTGATCACTAGTTTGGTTGTATGCTTACTTGTAATCGTAGATTCGTTATATACATCCTTATAAATATGAGAAGACATGATGAAAATCTATGTAATCTAGTGCTTGTAGAAATTAGGCATATAAAATAACAAGTAACAGAAACAAAATAAATAATTGGAAATAAAAAAATTATTAGAAACTCGGATCAACACTTTTGTGCAAATATTTCTTCTTCCTTGTCGAGTTTCAACTCAATACAATGTCCGAATGTGTAAAAACACTTACAATACCCTCTTATATGTAGATGATTTTTTTAACAATAAAATTCAACTCTCCTAAAATTAGCACATGATTTTGTGCAATACAAAGCTTTTTTATTTATTTGCTTTATTAGCTTTTTCTAAAGGTAGGAATCTAAAACTGAATTGTTTAAAACTGAACACATGTAAAAAACAAACTACATTTTCTTTTCTAGGGACAAAATTAAACTCTTTTTCTAACACTCCCCTCTAATTTTGACTTTCACACTTTTATTCTTCTGGAGCCAAGTGTGTACTTTTAGATCTGACATATTGCTGATCAAAACTCTTGAACAACTTCTCAAATACTCAAAAACTTCATTTCCCAAAGCTTTCGTAAAAATATCAACAAACTGATCTTCAGATCTAAAAATTCAAGACAAATTTCCTTGTTTTTAACCAACTCCCTAATGAAGTGATACCTCGTGTCTATGTGCTTGCTCCTCTTATGAAAAACATGATTTTTAGACAATGCTATTGTTGAATTGTTGTCACAAAAAAATTGTGTAGCATCCTCTTGATTTTGCCTCAAATATTTCAACACTCTTCTCATCCAAACAACTGACATGTTTCTCTTGTTGCTACTACTGTAATTTTCTTCAACTGAAGATAGTGTGACTATGGGTTTCTTCTTCGATTCCCATGACACTAAACTTGTTCCAAAGTGAAAAGCATAGCGATGTGGTCTTTCGATCATCTATACTTATGGCATTTTCATTTTCTCGTGTAACCTATGAGTTTTAACTCATCTGATGTTGAATATAATATTCCATGATTCTTAGTTCCACATACATACCTCAAAATCCTTTCTCCATCTTGTTAATGTGAATCTTTTGGAGATTCCATGAACCTTGAGATGAGGCTCACACCATACATAATATCCGGCCTTGTGGCCATCAAATACATGATACTTCCAACTATCCTTTTAAACAATGTTGGATCTACAGATTATTCGTTGTCATATTTTCTTAACTTAAAACCTATTGCAACATTGTTGCCGTTGTCTTGCAAATCTACATGTTAAATCTCTTAAAAACATCATTAGCATACCTTGTTTGTGAAAAAAATTTCACCTTCTAATTATTAAACTTCAATGCCCAAAAAAAAGTGCATGATTCCTATATTTATCATCTCAAATTCTTCCTTGATAGATGATTTGAATGAATCTGTAGATATATTTTCAATAATGATTAAATCATCCACATATAAACAAACAAAACTAATTTTACCTTGCTCATTTATCTTGATGTATAAGGTAGCCTCACAGCTGCTCCTATTTGAAACCATTGTATATCAAATAAGAATCAACCTTGTTGTACAAGCTCTAGGTGCTTTCTTGAGACCATAGAGCTTGTTTCTAAACCTGTATATCTTTCCTTCATGACCTTCAATCTCATAACCTTCTTGTTGATTCACATAAACTTATTCTTCAAGAAAACTATTCAAGAATGTTGATTTTACATCCATATGATAAATAGGCCATTTGTTTTGAGTTTGTAAATGCCAAAACCATTCTTACCAATTCCAAATATGCTACTGATTGTAAATGTCTCATTATAATCTACTCTACCTTTTTGTGAAAAACCTCTTGCAACCAACCTTGCTTTATGTTTTCTGTACTTTACTATCAACATTATATTCACTCCTATCACGTCATTTCCTTCGAAAGATCTATCAATTCCCATGTCATATTCTTCCCTATGGCGTCTATCTCATCATCCATGCCTCGAACCCAAATTTCATGTTTTATAGCCTCTTCAAAGTATACTAGATCTACAACTTGAGAAAACAATGTAAAAACTAAAATAACATTAGTTGTATCAACATTATAAATCTAACTAAGGCTCCTTGTTTTCCATTACAAAGCACTATCGATGATGGACTATTTTGTACTGAAGGAGTTTCTTCTAGTGTTCTTTGTGGTGTCTACTACATGGTTGAAGATGACTGAAATCTTGGAGACCTCCTAGATGTAGATGGAGGTATAGATTGTGTTACACCTTGTGGTGCATGTCAAATATTCGAAGAAGATACAATACCTCTCTACTCTATTATTTCATCTACCATATCATCATGAGGAATATTTGTTGCTACATTAATCAATTTTTACAATACGCCATCTCATGCCTCATTTTTAGCAAACTATACATCTTTACGGATTCTGAATTTTTGGTAACTAGATTAAATAACTTGTAAGATTTTGTATTCCCTAAATATCCAACAAATATGAATTTTTCTCCATTGTTTTCTAAATTCTTCCTTATCTCATCAGCAACATGTGCATATGCCACACAACTGAAGATTCTAAAATTAGTAACAATGTGTTTCTGTTAGTCCAAGATTTTTTAAGAAAAATGTTTTGAACATTTGTCATTGGACACCTATTTAAAATGTAAACAACAATTGCTTTCTGATTCTTCCCAATAATCATTTAAAAGATGTTTTTCCTTCATCATAATTCTCTCCATCTCAATCACTACAACATACTAGATCTTTTACAACAATTTTTCAATAATATTTTTGTTGTTATATAGTATTTCAAAAATTTAGATTGTGACATTAAAAGTGTAGCTAATCCACATTTTGATATATTATTGTTGTTTTTACACTATTCATTATATTGTGGATGGTCCACAATTCATAAAATTTATAGCTAACCTCTATATTTTTAATTGTATCTGTCCACATTTTGTGATGTTTGAAACATTTCTACAATTTTTGTTTTTGTTTTTAAATGTAGAGTTTTCTTACAAAAATAGTTTTGAGAGATCTATTAGGATGACACCATTTCAAGAACTTTATGGCAGAGAGTGTAAGACACCTTTAAGTTTAAAAATACTTGAGGACAAAGTATCTATTGGGCCGGCTATGTTATAGCACATGGAGCAACGAGGTTATTTTTGTTTGTGAGAGGTTACAGGAGGGACAAGATAGGAAGAAGAAGTATGCATATTAGAGGAGAGTTGATCTGTAGTTATGAGGTGGACATAAAGGTGTTTATTCATTTCAGACATCATAAGATTCCAATAAATTAAGGAAAAGGATCTAAGTTATCTCCTAGATTCATGGTTCTATTCGAGATCCTGGATCGGATAAGTCATTTAGCTTATCATCTAGCATTGCTACCCAACTTATCTCGAGTGCATGATGTGTTCCATGTATTTGTTCTTAGGAGATATGTCCCAGACCCTTCTCATGTATTGGATTGGACCACATTATAGGTGCAGGAGTAGGGGAAGATGATGGTGGAGCCGCAGTGCATATTTTAGAGCGCAGGACCCTAGGCCTTGAAGCTGGGATATTGATCATGTGAGAGTCCGAGTGGGATAGGTATGATGAGACTGCTGCTACATGAGAGGATGTTACGTTGCTAGGATTCCATTTTCCACACCAATTTTAGTGACTTAGAGAGGTCGAGTATAAGTGGATGGGGATGTAGTGCCCACTATTCTACAACACTTATTATATTTTGATATCGATTACTATTGAATATATACCTATATATTATTGTATCAATTTAGTTTAGCATGATGTTAGATGATAATTGTATTCTAACTATTGAGGGGTTGTGATTCATAGTATGATTTGTGTTGATTCTTAGAGACGTGAGAGATATTTTATATTGATGATGATGATGTGTTGTCAAAGCATATGTATTTATGACATTCAGAATTTTCATCATGTTGACTATGATTTAGTGTTTGAACTAATCTCATGATCTTGTTGATATTGATGAAATGGTAGAATTGATATGTTGTTTTAATTTTAGACAAATGATAGGTATTTCAAAGATGTAGGAGATTTGGAGTATTGTTGAATCCCAAAAAAATGAATATTCGTGGCTCACAAAGGAAAGTTCCTAGGCCATATTGTGTCAAAGTAAGGATTGAAAATCGACCAGAAAGAGTTGAAAAATTCGAGCATTTCCCTTTCCAAGTCACAAGAAGGCTCTTCAAATCTTTCTATGAGAGTCAATTTTGTCCACAAATTTGTACCAAATTTTGCCACTCTTGTGAAGTCAATAACACTAATGTTGAAGAAGAGCATGGAATTTAGGTGGACAGCTGAGGGAAAATAAATTTTTGAGGATATCAAAGAAGCCATATCCCAAGCTCCAACTCTCATCAATCCAGAATTCTCAAAGGAATTCATGCTCTATGCCTTTGGTGGTGGGGATACAATTGCTAAAATCCTAGTACAACAGATCAAAGAGGGATCTAAACAGTCAATTGCCTTCTTTAGCCAAATTTTGGAGGACTATGAAGTGAGATACTCCTTCTTCAAGAAACATGTCCTTGCGGTGATTAAGAGCTTAAAGAAGTTCAAACACCTGGTCTCAAATAATAAGATCCAATTGTTAGTATCTCATACGGGAGTCAAGGACTTCCTTTAGAAAAATATTTGAATGAGAAATGTGCGGGATGGATCACTCATGTCTGAGAATATGACATTAAAATTAAGGTCACTAAGCAGCTCCGTGGAAAGGTATTATGTGAACAACTATCCTCGAGTCAATAAGTTGATGCAAACAATGGAAATGAAGTTGTCTTGGTACTACAAGATTGTCAAGGGCAAGTGAATGATAATGTTCCAACTCCTTGTTGGAATCAGAACATGATACACTTCCTACAAATAGGACTATTCCCTCCAGAAATGAGAAAATCAAAGAGGAGATACTTCAGATTACAAGCCATTCCATATGTTCTTGTTGATGGTGTTTTGTTAAAAAAGGACATCAATGGTGTTCTACTAAGATGTATTAGAATAGATCAAATCAAGAGATTGTTATAGGAGTTTCATGATGGAGCGGTTAGAGGAAATTTTTCCCAGTGTAATAGATCTCAAAATAATGAAGGTGGGTTATTATTGGCCCACATTATTCAGTGACTGCTACGTATGGATCAAGAAGTGTGAAAAATGTGCGTTCTTCACAAGCAAGGAAAGATTAGCAACACTTCCATTGCACCCAATTTTAGTTGACCATACATTCATGGAATGTGGATTTGACTTCATTAGGGTCATCAATCCAAAATCAATCCAATGAAACACGTGGTTTCTCTCAAAGAATAGACTATTTCACCAAGTGGACCGAGGCAAGTAGCACTCAAAGAAGCTAATGAGTCTTGCACACTTTGGACTTATATGAAGGGATAGTGACTAGGTTTTGTGTACCAACCACTATCATATCATAAAATGCATTGGCATTCCTAGGTTCCAAGATCATAGAATGGGATGTTAAGAATGGGATCTACTTGAGCACCTCTTCAAATTATTACCCAGTAGGGAATGGATAGACAAATGCCACAAATAAGAGTTTTCTAAGAATCATCAGGACTCTAGATGAAAACCAAAGGACATGGCATACCAAGCTAAAATAATCATTATGGACTGATAGGATCACACCAAAGAGGTCAACAGAAGCTCTCCCTATAAGCTACTCTCCAAAAAGGAAGCAGTGCTACCTATGTCATTGGAGCTACCCGCACTAGCGCTCATGAAACAACTAGAGTTGTCGAGTTTGATCTAATGGAGGATAGGTATGCGAGTTGATGGAATTGAAATAAATTAGAGAAAATTCAGTTCAAATGACAGAGAAATATCAAGCCTCGGTCAAAAGATGGTCGATAAGAAAGTAAGAGCAAGGACCTTTCGGGGAAGGGGACTTAGTTCGAAGTGAAATGTAGATCGGGAAAACCAGGAAGTCATTCCAAGTTTGATGACATTTGAAGTGGGCCCTACATGGTCACAAGATGTGAAAATAACAATGTCTTCCAATTGTATACATTGAATGGAGAGGAACTTCCAATTCCGGTTAACTAATGAGAATCTATCTTAAACATTGCCACCGAAAGAGAAAAAGTTTCACCCTTGTAAATTTTAGTATAGGATTTGAAATTCCTCTAAGTGTGTATGCACATTGTCTCATTGTAGTGTAGGTTTCAATTTCCTAAGTGCCACGGCACAGTCTTGTTGCTCTTAGGTTGAATCATTGTGCGGTTTAGTGTGCCTCAAAAGGTGAATGTTGTAGCTGTCCACAAATAACGGGACATGTAAAATCTCCAAATCAAGACAATTATCTACTCTCACAAATCTCATCTTCAATATTTTCTTATGAAAATTGAGATTATAAGCGGTGGAGAAAGTTCAGGATTAGCAAGGGAAAGCATTCAGGTTCAATTTTCAAGTACAATATCAGTATCAAACTATCATTCATGACTCTGTGCCCAATGGATACTTCAAGGAAACTAATCTTTCCACCTAGCAGGCATGTGATCCCGCAAGTCACAAAATTGATATCCAATTTTTATCCTTGGGAAAAATTTATCAAACATGACCTTGCACACAAGAAGAATGGAGAAGGATCGAAGTTTTCAGTTTTTGCATTTTGGCACTTTGGAGAAAACAAGGGCAAAAAATGGGTAGGAAATGTCTAAAACCCAAAATGGAAAGTCCGAAATTCATATTTTCACGTTTGAGGCTTTGAAACTCTCGGATGTGAAGTTAAAGAATTTTCCCCAAATGTCTAAAATCCTGAAGTCTTAAAGTCTTAAAATTCAGACTTTTGGGATTTTGGGGTTTTAGAGACCTCGGGAAGCATGCCAAAAATGGAGCGGAAATGTTTGAAATCCCAAAGTCTCGAAAGTTGAAAGTCCAAAAGTCGAAGTCTAAAAGTTATTCAAAATGAAGAAATACAGTCTACCATTTTTTAGGGTGTCAGACTTCTCACCTATCGAAATAATGAAGGTATGGGATTCCTTTCTTGCCCAATAAGGAATAATACATGGAGGTATGGCTTTTGTCATGGAACCCATCATTTTTGTAGGTGAATTTGATGAATTTATTGGGTGGTTGAAACAAGAATTTGGATTTCTTCTATCTCCTTCTCTAATTCTTCCTATATATTGTAAGGAGGGACATTTTTCTAAAGGTTAGACATTTTGGATTTGCTCCTCCCTTCTTCTCTATCTACAAGTGAATTTGTGGAGTTCAAACCTCCCATTTCAAAGTGTAATGTAATTTTTTTCCTCTTATCCATTGTAATGGACTGTATCAAATTATTAGAGCAATAAAATAAGTATGTGGATGATTTCAACCCTCTCTTATGATCATTGTATATTCTTGATCTCTCATTGGAATCTTAGTTATCTGTGCATGGTGGTTGTATTACATTTTTGATGGTTTGTGTTTAATTTCAAAGTAGGTGTTCAACATTCCTTTGGTGCATCACCTTTGTTAGTTTAGGTTCATTTTCCTTCATCTTCTTAACCTTGTCTCCTAGGAAATCTAGATTAGGTTTTAGATAGGATCCTCTACAATTTGAATGTGTTCATATGAACAGAGGAATATGAACCGATTTTCATCCGGAGATCTTTCCCGATTGCAAAGTCCCACACTTTGGGAAAATATGCATGTTATGCATTCACACTGAGAGTCTTAACCCATCGAGTTGTAGACATTCAGAAGTGTTGTGATTATGCATCAACAGTTCCATTTCTTCATTTGAGTTTGAAAACAATTTTGATGGAAGAATATTCTTGTAGTTGTTTTCTTGTTACTATTTAAATAGAAAATCTTTGAATTTAGTAAATCGAAGGCATGACATGAATAAATGGTTAAACCCCTCAACTAGAGACTTTATGCACATAAATTAAAACTAAGGATAAAGCGCAAATCACTCTAGTTAAATGTTTTTTTAGAAAAATTACGAAATTAATGGTTCTGCGTTTTCAAAGAACAGGACCACCGCCATGTGCAGAGTGGCGGTCTCGAACTACCAACTTGATAAGAGTAGTGGTCTATGTACCACCACCCAGGAAAGGAGGTGGTTTTGAATCATCACCGGGTAGGGAGGTAGTCCTTGGACCGCTAGGCTACTCGGGGTTTCATCACTTTTGGTGAAAAATTAAGATCCGTGATGTGTAATTTTGAACTTGCTTTAATTAAAATTTGAGCCTATAAAATATACAAAGGAGACTACTTTGGAAAACTATAGGTGACCCAACTCATCGTTTAAGTATGTAAATATTTTAATGGGAATTTAAATCTACAAAATCTCTTAGATTAATTGGAAAGAGGGTTTTTCCCAAATAGAGAACTCAAAAATTGATTTTTCAAACTAACTATTCAAGATTTGGAGTGGAAACCTATTCAATCAACAAATGGAATACATTGCTATGATAAATCCATAATCTAAACTAAACCAAGCTTGATTCTAATCAATCCCTTCATGGCTTCTTCCCTCCATGCTCCCATGTCTTCCACTCCTCCAACCTGCAAATCAAAGAAAAGAAAAGAGACCAAATGAGGAGGCTAGGGAAAAGAAAAAGGTTTAATAAAATTTCATAAGGATAGTTAGGGTTAGTATGGAACCCTAAGATCTAGTGGCCACAATTGATTTGATCCAAGGGTTAGGAATAATCCCTATAATTGTTAGTTGAGAATATTTGTTTTATGGTCTTTTAAATAATTTTTGTGTATGTGAAAATTAGTGAATAGGGCTACTTAGGGCTTTAGTGTACTAAGTTAAAAATGCAACTCTCCTAGTATGTTTTAGTAAATGATTCAATGAAAGAATAAAAGTAATTAATTTAAGGGAACTAAGGTAACTAATATTAAGGGTTTAATTATTGTGGTTTTGAATATTAATTTGAGAAGGGGAAACTATTTAACCAAGTAAAAGAAACTAATGGACACTTTTCTATGATTGTAATTGTATTGACCTTAGAAACGGATCAAGAATATTTAATTATTAGTTTAGACTTGTCCATTTAATGTAATGTAACAGATTTTTGGTAGGAGTTAATTAAACGCATTATAGGGTTGACATCCTTGTAATATTTTAAAAAAAAACGCAACTTTCTAGATAATTATTAAGGTTTAATGTGGATTTAGAACGCCAAAATTATGGGCGTTATATTTCATATCAGATCCATAGGTTCAACGATTAGACCCCGAAACACTTGGAAACATAACACACAACAAGAAAACTTAGCACCACACTAGAGACCTAGATCACACAACTTTATATGATGTTTTAAGACATAGAAAACCTAGAATATCTCTGAAACAAAACCCAAAATTATGAGCTAACTCTCATCCTTGTTTGTGTAGAAGGTATGGACTAGATGAGGGGTTCGTGCACATCGGCCTAGACTTACCTACCCGAGATCAGCAAGTGAAACCATAGTGCCTCGGATACTCCGGACACTACGGGATGTTAATGTCACTATACATGGGGATCTTTAGGAGTGAGACCTAACAGAGATAGCATAGAGACCCATCAATAGAGGATCATGCACCTTCCTGACACTATGATGAGTATAGGTCACATAACTCCCATGTGGAGTCAACCAAAAAGAGTCACCACAGAGAGGTCATGGAGACAGGGCTACAAGACACAAAGAAAAATTTAGGATCCCTAGGCAGTGTGATGATCATGTTGAGATACCTCGAGGTAAGAAGTATAGAGTGGTAGATAAAATTAGAGTGATTTTGAAACTCCATCCATCTCATTTCACTGGGGACAATGGGGGATTTTAGGCAAAGGCATGGTTGGTCATATTGAGCGGTTGCTTCAAGAAATGTCCGTGTACGAGCAACACAAAGGCTCGTGTTTCCATACACCTTATGATAGATGGATCCAGGGTTTAGTAGAGGACCGAGGAGCATAAGTTCCATGTGATTTCCAAGACAATCACTTGGGAGCTCTTCAAGGAGTGGTTCAGGAGAAGATACTTGTCTAGGAGGTTCATTCAACAAAGGATAGATGAGTTCCATAACCTACGTCAGGCATCCATGATAGTGGCAGAGTATGAGAGTCACTTCATAAATGTAATTTAGTATGTACACTACATGCATGATGAATAGGTGAGGATCCATAGGTTAATGAAGGGCCTGAACCTTGACATTAGAGGGGAAGTGCACATTCATTGTCCATAGACATTAGTAGAGGTCATTGATAAGGCCTATATTATGGAGGAGACCAGGGGGAAGATGCAACAGGCCAGAGATAGAGTGCGGAGTTATACCCAACGGATGTAGGATAAGGAGTTGAGGGTGTCCAACCCTCCTCCTCGTGCTGAGACATGGTCCTACATAGTCTTCATTTAGGCCACCGTAACAGCCACCTTTGCAGCAAAAAAAAAATAGGCTCATCCTCCATTTAGGCCTCCATAGAGATTTGATGCTCAAAGGGGATGTAGTATGGGGCCTCTTCCTAGGGGACTAATTAGGACTCAGGCACCACCAAGAGTTTAGTCCGTAGGGGCTCGTCCGTAACAACCATAGTAGTCCATAGTAGGATCATCAGGATCCATGGAACATACCACTAGAGCACCTGGAGGAGATGCTTCTCATTGGAGGGGACCTAATATTTGCTATGGGTGCAGTGTACTTGGGCATCATTAGAGAGACTACCCTCAGAACCCTAATAACAAGGGTGAGACACAATTTTTAGAGCCTATAATAGGTGATATGGCTAGAGCCATAGGATATATGTGGTGGTCAAGAACCACTAGGAAGAGCACCAAAGCATGGTGATTGAGATGACATGTAGCATTGATGGCATTTATATTCTTGTTTTATTTGATTCAGGCTCCTCAGATTCTTTTATTTCTCCTTTTTTATTAGATCGATGTAGGATGGTGATAATTAGGTAGATCAATAGTTAGGATATGGAGATGGCTTTGGGATCAAAGCTCACAGAGAATCCTTATTCAAGGAGTGTATAGTTTACCTAGGACCCTTTTCCACGACCTTGGATCTTTGTATCCTTCCTTTGGGTTCCTATGGGATTATTTTGGGCATGGATTGGTTATCTACACATAGGGCTAGAGTTGATTATTACAATAAGATAATATCATGTGCAGATGATTTGGGAGTGGAGACAATGATAGTGGGAGTTAGGAGACCCACCTCTATTCACACCATATCTACTATGAAGCGTAAGAGGTGTGCATGATGAGGTTTCCAGTTGTATGTTGTCATAGTTAGTGACGGGGAAAAAGGATGAGTCCAGTGGGTCATCACCTGATGATCACCTTATCTTGAGGGAGTTTTTAGATGTCTTTCTAGGGGAGATGCAAAGGTTACTATACGTACCCAAAATTGTATGTACTGTATAATAAAAAATTGGTTACAAAAACCCCAATGATGATTCAAATCTCTTCGCAAGTGTTGAGAATCCATAAAGCTCACCAAGAATACATTTGGATCCTAAAAATCCTTGTCCAACCTTTGCATGCTTTGTTCTAACCTCTACCCCCTTTTTCTTTGTATTTTGTCTTTAAGTTACAGGACCATCGCTCTGCTGGGTGGCGATCCTATAACCACCACTTTGCATAGGGTGGCGGTCCTACCGACTTTTTCCAGAACCTTTCGGCACACTCAGGAACATGAAAATCAGGTTACACTTGCAACTTTCCACCACTTCTACTTTGTTTAGAGTTTTCCAGCCACTTGGTAATGGTAGTGCTCCATTTTTAATGATATAGCATGGCAATTTGAGCTTGCCTTCTGGTAAGTAGAAATGCTATAAATACTCAGCTTGTTTACAAGTAAATGGCCCCTCTCTTTCTATGTTTTATTATTCAGTGTATTTGGAAGTTCCTCCATAATTCTTAAGCAAGTTTAGACTTAGCATAAGTTCTCAAGCCTCTCAGTTCAAGGCTCCTCATTTTCTTGTTTTAGAGATCACTTGATCTCTCTAGTTTAATTTCATTTCATTGTTGTTCTCCAAGCAAATAGTTTAGCTTAGCACAACAGTAGCTCTAGATAAAATTCATTTGAAACTTAGTTATGCTTAGAGTTGTAGGTTTTGTTTCGTCACAGGAAGAATAGGTTCTAGAATTTTAGGTGTGTCTTATCGTATCTCTGCAACAATCCTACTAGGAACCACATAGCCAAGCACTTTGTTCTCTTATGCTATCTCTCTCCTACTTGCATTCAATTGTGTTTACCTCCAATCTTCCATTATTCAAATATCTTCTCCTGCTACCACTGTCACATCCTTACCTTTCAAGATTCACGAGAACATGAAGGAATGAAGAAATGACACTGAGGGGACAAACTGCGATACAACCGGATTTTCCTCTATTATGCAAACTCCAGGTTTTATTTGTAAAAGTTGTAGTTTACAATATATAAAATAGAGTAGCGAATCATTTTATTTCAGTCAAATCTTGCTTTCAATATTGCCAGGAAGGCGTGGGGAATGATAGTTTACGAGAAGTTAAGATTTATTTCTCACTTCGAGGTAGGATTGGAGGTCTTTCAATCAAATTAGTTAGATATTTATATGTGTATCAACTCACAAGTGCATAAGTAAATAGCTACATCTATCTACCTTGCTTGTTTTAGCTTTATTCTTAGATTAATTACTTGTTATCTAGGTTTCTAGATTAATTGTTCCTTAAAAGCATTCAATTTAATATCTCTGAAAATACAAAAAAAACAAGCATATCGTAGATTCAATTTCATAGTTTATTTTCTTCATTCAGTCAAGTTTGTTTATTTCTTGCATGACTATTACATGACCAAGAGAGCCCAGGGATTACATATTCAAACTAGTGATACCACAACCGAATCTCTCTAATGCATTAGTAGATATAGATCAAGGTCTTAGGATTCAAGTCTTCCAAACAACTAGAAACCCATAAGTAATTAGTGAGCAATTAAGAGTGTTAAATATCGAAGATGACAAAGCATACGACTTCTGGTCTAATCAACCCAGCTATAGATTGCCTTGATAAGATGTCTATATGACCATACAAGATCCCGAATGAGAAAAAAACTTTTGATTGTGACCCATTAGTTCATCACAAATGGATGCAGGAGACATTCTCATTGACGTAGATACAGGCCTACACATACAAGTTGCTAGGACACCCGTGAGGTATTCTGAGAAGATCGCACAACTCCTGATACTAAATGTAGAAGCTAAGAAAGCTTACGACTACTGGATAGTCGGAAGACGGGATTGATTCTTCACATGACCATAACATGTCCGTAACAACTATGAGTTCATGGTTGTGATCCCTAGGTCCCACAACTCAATGAGCCTACAAACAACTAAAGATTGAAAATGGTTTACGTATACTAGTGTCGATCCTCACCACTCCCGCCGGATATCATCACACAACTTTCTGTGTTGAATGAAGAAACCAATCAAGCCAATGTTTTCTGGGTCAGACTAGAAAATCATCCATAGTTTCCTATAAATCCACTACACTCTCGCCACCACTTTCATGACCCTATTCGGAAATATATATGAAGCACCCATAGGTCACTTTCCAAGATTCCAACAACCAACAGATAGGATCTCAAAGCAGATCTCGACATTGATTGGAGCCTTCGAACAACTATAGTATTGAACTAATCCATAACACCAGTTTAGGTTAGAAGAGCCTTCCTCGCTTTGGATTCACAGATCCCATTATTGCATATCGAGGATTTAGGATTTCCCGACTAATTTGTCCATACCCACATATATTCCACTTTCACTGGTTGTCTTGGCATGACCTCGGGAGGTCAAGTACGGAGAAAGGCTGCTTGATGATTCTCACGCTCACTGTAACATTTCTATCATACAAAATTGGTGAACCCAACGTGAAACAAATAACTTCTCCTTTTTCATTTCCATTTCTTTCATCCACCTTCGCTCTTTCCCATTATTCTATGGGTATTTATATACCCCCAAATATGTTGGGATATGATGCATATGGTGGCACCTCTCTTAGGTCTCGAAGCATTATTATGGTTAGATAAGTAGACAATGAGACACCATCGCTTTCGCACGGGCCGACAATTACTCAAGAAACTACTTGTCATCACAAACTTCTCCTCAAAGAACTAGCTCTATTTCTTCATTTACGAATTGGGGAGTGGATCAACTTACACAAACATAACAAATGCAGATCCCTCGGGCTCTAACAATATGACATTTACTATGGAATCCATTTCATCTCCTAAGGATTTTTTCGGACCAAAAATCAGTAGGAAGTCATATCCACTCCCATTTTTGGATGAGGAGTACTTAGCACGCTACACTAGAAGTGAACAATGCTTCCAAAATATGTACCCACTTATAGGAATTTTTTAAACACAACATAACACCCTACTCCAAGAAAACACCCCCATCTCTCCACCTATGTAGAATACTCTTGGTGAAGCTTGGAAGAGTAATGATCAATTCATAGCAGGTACCATACCCCTCAACAATGAAAGGGGTGCCACAACACCACCACAAAAAAATTGTATCGTCACCAATCGAAGTCATCTCAGCTTTAGTTGAAAGGGTTAGAGGACTAGAAATTTCTCAAGAAAATCAAGCTTCACATTCGGGGCAAGCAGGAACTCCCAACCCTTCGTATCATCCTAGCTATATTGACCTCCTTACGGGAATAGACACTTTGGGAATTTCGCCTCAACAATCATATAGTTATCCATAACAAACACCAACTAGAACCATGTTTTCAAATGTTCCTCTAGTTAAAAATGTGATACCTCTTGGTTTAATGCCAAACAACCCATATCAGGGAAATGCTCCTCCGTACTTAAACATTTATTCAAAATCACCACAGGAAGATATGTTCTCTTCTCCCAGGATGTTTTCTTAACCACAGGGGTTTCCTTACACCCCTGAAAATACATATGCTATGCCATATCAACAACCCATTCCACCTCCGCTACCTAAATAGTACCATCTATGATTGAAACCTATGCGGTTGGTACTTACTCAGAATATTTAAAAGATCCTTTAGATTTCATCGTACAAAGCGTCATGCTTCCAAGACCTCTTCTTGATTTTCCTAAATTCAAGGGGGAGGGAGATCTGAATACTCATATTAAGGCCTATGCCATGGCCATTTGAGAACTTCTCCCTTGGGATGCGGTTGTTGCTAAAATACTCCATAAAACCTTAGAAGGTATCACCCTCGATTGGTATTATAGAATACCTAAAGCCTCGATACACTCATTCAAACAACTTGTGTTAGAATTCATCAAGGCTTTCGATATAACAAACTATTAAGAATAGGCATAAGGGAATTCTTACACATTAAACAATAATATAATGAATTTTCTGCCCATTTCATTCAAAGATGGCACATAGTTCTCTACTCTTCAACAAGTGCTCCAAATATGGATCAAATAGAACTATGCGATTTATTCCTTCATTCTCTCAGCAGAGAGATAAAGGAAGAAGTCTAGAAGTTCCCTCTGAGGACTTATGATGAAGTGCTTGAGAGTGCTCTAAGAATAGACCAAGCAGTGATAGATAGTGGTCATAAAACTTATGGATTAAACGAGAGATTAATTACTCCCAATAAAAACACTATGACCTTTCCCAATATGGGGGGTACCAATCAAGGACCCAAGATCCTTAAAAAAACCATGGGGTTACAACAGATGGAGTCACTGATCAAGTCAAAATCCAAATATTGTGAATACCTCGGCACTTGCTAATATTCAACGCAGTAATAACTTTGCTCCAATGATCAATGTGGTGGATTTTAATCGTCCTCCACAATAGTAGAAAATCCAGTCACAAGGCACTACCCAAGGCCAGATGAGTATCAATACCAAAACCAAAGGCAACAACCTCAAAATTACAATTATAACAATCAGCCCAATCAAAGCTTGAGCCACAACAAGATTTTAACCAATGACCACGGAATTATAATCCTAATTTATACTGTGGCTTCCATAAAATCTGAGGTCATGATACTAGAACTTGCCGCGATTACAATAAATTCTTGGAATGTTTACCAGAAGACCAAAGACAACTCTTTGTAGATATGTTTTCGGAAAATTTCACACCAACTACATCAAATACCTACCAGGATCGGTTTCTCCTCGAACACACCTCTTAATATTTTTAATGATCCTCTCCCAAACCATTCTAGCAACAACAAAGTTAGATCCAAATGGAACAAACAAAGGTATCATGATAGGGAATAACAATCATGAAGCTTTGACTTCATCAAATCCAATGGTTTCAACCAAATTGGGAACTTGTTGGTTAGATATTTTGTCAAGATGAAATATGAGGTTCGACCACAGTACATGGGATTGAATCCTCCTCAAAGACATGGTGAGGCTACTGTTTATTAATAATCTAAAACACAATAGAAATAATGCGTACAATATTCACACTAATCTAACCATTGGGGTTGGGATAGAATCCCGAAATCCATATCCACACTATGTGAAGATGTTGTTTTTATAAATGGACTGGGTCAGAAATTATTACAATGTAAGAAGCACAATGGAAAGGAAAGGAGAGGAACGTATTTTCTTTCGAGTAAACACAGAGCACAAAATAATCATATGAGCTTTAGATAACAAATGTAATGTTTGAAATGATTAGAATCATCAAGACACTAAACAAAGAATAGCTTAAGATTATGAACATAAGAACAATATCTTAAGAAAGATACATCTCACAACACAAAGTTTGCAAAATAGCATCAGCTTCTATTCCTCAAATGATTAAAAGAAAACACAAAGTTTTTCTTCTTCACAATAGTTCTCAATATTCCAAAAATCTCAACCCTTTGGAATGTACATACATCCCTTATTTATAATAAAAATAGTTGAGAGAAAATAGGACAAACCCTATAAAACAGTTTGTTAACAAGAGTCCTATTTTGCTTGACTCTCACGCAGGAGACCAAGTCAAAACTTACTTCCTATGTGACGAAACAGAAATGAAAAAGACATGTCAATTTTAAGATTGAAATGACATGTCGCATCAAGACTTAGTCTGAATCATCATCTTTTTCTTCCTCATTTTTCTCCTCTTCTATTTGGGCTCTGTTTGTTCGAAATTCTTGGAATTTCCGGATTATACCTTGCATCTCATTTTCATCGTGCATGAGAATGATCATCGAAGACTTCACACGTTTCCCGAGTGTCACCGGAATTGCGGGAAGTTTTCTCAATATTTTGTTGAGTTTTCTCAAGGACTCCAAAGAATGTTCAATTTTTACAAACGTTAATGATTTCAATGCCAAATCCATGAGCTGGTTCATGTTGAATTGATTCTTGGATTTGTTTGAAAAGATCATCAGCTGATAGGATGCCCAAGTTTCCACTTGACACTTTTGCACAAATTTTCAGCAGTTCTTCTTCCAGGTCACTCTTGCCATCAATCAACTGATCTCTTGATTCTCTCAATTTACCGCAAGCTTCATTGAGAATTTTTACCCTGAACCTGATGGCTTTGGTCAGCTAGAAATGCTTATCTGCATGTGGGATGACACCTTCTTCTACCAAGATGCGTGATGGAATTTTCTTCAATACCTGGAGAGCTTTGAAAGTCAAATCAAGGTGTCCAATTTCTTGGGAGAAATCATCATCCATCTTTTCCCCATCACTCTGTATATTCTCCAAAGATTGATAGACTTCTACGGTGTCTTGAATCACTTCTTTTCCTGTTGGAGCAGCCTTTGGGTCCATTCATCGACCACCCTTCCTTTTTCATTAATCTTCTCAATTATAGGCACTGATGAGAAATCAAATCTGACAGGGACAGAGGAAGATGGTATGGATTCAAGGGGTTTTGAGAGCTTAAGTAATACTTCAGTTAACTGCTCCACCTTTCCTTTAAGCTCATCTCTGCTGTCCTTTGTTTCCTTCAATTTCTGGCATAGCACATTCATAGCATCTCGTGCATCTTGTTGTGCTCCTTCGATCATTGTCCCAAGATTTTTGGGCTGACTTGAGATCCACATCTCCATATTCCTCAAAATTAGGCAGCTTGAGAAGGTCATCGAAGTAACCTCCGTCCAACTTGATTACAACTTCTCCCGCTGGTTTTTCACAGAACGAGAAGCAGAGTCATAATTCGAAGCACAGGCTAAGATGAACTCGGGCACTGAGTAGACATAGGGAAACCTGCTACAAGAGGTAGACCACTGTCAACTATTGATTTCATCCATGGAGTCTGAGAAGAGCTCTTGACCCTATTCCAAAAATCCTCCATATCTATGTTTCGAGCTCTGTATCCCGGATGTCATAATTACAGTCAATGTAGGAGGGAGACTCCACCTTCCTGAATTTGTACTTCATCCTTCCTGATTTTTCAGTCTTATCTTATGATGGACCAGGGTCCGACATGAGGAATTTCAAAGGAGGAGAGTGTTGGAGATCACAATGTGTTGAACACATCGGAAAACCCGACACACTGGAGATGCCGAAAAGATGGAAAAACCTGACACACTGGAGATGCCGGAAAGATGGAAAACCCGACACACTGGAAGGATGCCGGAGAGTTCAAAATGTCTGATACTTTAAACTTTTTGATATACTACGGGTTTTGAACACTGCAAAGCACCCTGCGAAACCCGAGAAGAGGGAATGGGGTAATTGTTGAGTTAAAACATGCAAGTTTTTCTTCACTGTTGATATCCCCAATATATTTTTAATTATAATGGCCTCTTAGGGAATAAAACAAAGTTATTATTCCAAAGGTGTAACCCTAAAACACAAACCTAGTTTAGAAAGCAACACCCAAAATGGAAAAGATAAAACCCCAACAACCCTGATAAGAAAAGATAGAAACCTGGAAGAATTCTTTACACAATTATTCCACAAAAACACAAACAAAGAATGAAGAAAAATACCTTCAACCAGAACAAGAAATGATAAAAAATGAGCAATGCAATCAGGCACAGAGGCGAGTCGGGTTTCTGAGTTGAAGATGCATGCACGAAAATCCACGAGGTAAAAAGTACGTCTGGTAAAAATGACGTGGAAATTTGAATATTTATAAGAAATTTCACATTTAATACACTTCAGTTGACACGTGCCAACTACCCGACAACTCAGCATTAATGCCATGTCAGCATGCTTGGGATATCCGAAACCTGACACAAAGGGTTTTAGAGCAATTCGGGTTTCGGGTGTGGGAAACAAGCGACATGAAGCATCATGCTTGATGGTCCCGAAACCCGAAACAAAGGAATAAATCAGGCTTCGGGGATCGGAAGACATGCGACATGAAGCATGTTTTGACAAAGGCATGTTCCGATGCTTGGAAGGTCCACAAACCCGACTCGCCTTACTTGATGCGGGTTTCGGGTTTCGGGGAACACATGACATGAAGCATCCAAAACACATGTTGTCTTGCTTGTGAAACCCGAAAACCCGATTATCTCTTTGAAAGGTGATTCTTAGAAAACCAGCTCAAAAATTTCTTAGGGTTATCTCATTTTTGGCGTAAACTAAAAAAATGAGATAACAACTGGCTCTAGTTGGGGACTTTCTTTGTGATATCAAAGGAAGAGAACTCAGAATCTCTGGCTTTATCCATTGGGCTACGAAGTTAGAAAAGAAGAAAACGAAAAACAAAGCAAGGAAAGAAAGAAGACCAAAAGCAAACACATGACAGAAAATAAAGTATGTACAATGCAAAAGAGCATCTTGCATTAATGATGGAACAACTTTAGATGTTGACCTTTGAAAGGAAAAGGGAGTAAGTCTCCATCAAGGTATGATAGATGGAAACTATTTTCAGCACTTAGCTGATGAATCTTAAAGGTCCTTTCCATAAAGAGTCAAACTTTCTGTGCATTCCTTTCTGCTCCCTTCTCTTATCCCAAAGTAACACTGTGTCTCCAACTGGAAATTACGTTGCCTTGATTTCTTGTCAAAAATTTATTTACTTTGCTTTAATGATCTACAATGTGATCAACTACCTTGCTCCATTCCTCTTCTAGCCTAGCTAGGTACATAACCCTTTTTCAATAGAATTTTGAAAGGTCACATCTTCGATCGCTCTAGCCAACTGTAAGTTTGGCAACTCTCTTGAGATAGGTATCTTAGCATTGATCCCTGCATAAAGACTTGGAAAGGAGACATTCCTATAGCCCGCTTTGGAGTAATCCAATCAGCCCACAATGCATCATACAATGCTTTGTGCCATGTCCTCTCTGGTTTTTATCTACTAGCTTTCTAATTATGGCAACTGAGTTCTTGTTCTTTGGACTCACTTGCCCATTACCTTGGGGATAATAATCGATGAGTGAGCCAGGGTAATGCTTGAATCCATAGAAAAAAATTTCAGCTCATCCGATGAGAAATTGGAGGCATTGTCAGCCACAATCTTGTGAGGCACACTAAATCTGAAAATTATATTTTCTTTAAGGAACTTGCACACGGCTTCTGAGGTTGCTTGCTTGATTGGCGCGGCTTCCACCCACTTGGTAAAATAGTACAG
Organism: Taxus wallichiana var. yunnanensis; assembly: GCA_018340775.1. Taxonomy (NCBI): domain Eukaryota; kingdom Viridiplantae; phylum Streptophyta; class Pinopsida; order Cupressales; family Taxaceae; genus Taxus; species Taxus wallichiana. The sequence continues at coordinate 456,333,556 of CM031239.1, read as the reverse complement.
CTAGTGATTAGCATGTAATTGTGTCCAAGATCTTTGGAGGCAAGATTCAATGCTCCAATGAAGTCAATTCCCCACCGGCGAAAGGTTCTTCAATCACTACGGGCTTCAGGGGAAGAGCTGCTAGCTTAGGACGACCAACGAAATGTTGACAAGCTTCACACTTGGACACCCACTCTGCTGAATCCCGAAAGAGAGTAGGCCAATAGTACCTAGCCCATAGGATCTTATAAGCTATTACAGAGGATGAGAAATGTCCTCCGCATGCTAGGATATGGAAGGATTCTAATAATTTTACCTACTGTGATTTATCAACACAAACAGCAGAATACACCATCAATACCTTTCTTATATATTCCGTTATCCCATAGGAGGTATCTTGCAGATCTTAACTTGACTGTCCTCTTCTCCTTTTGGATTAAATGTGGGGGGAATTCACCATAATTCAGAAAGAAAGCAATATCTATGTACCATTCATCAATTGTACTCACGAAAAGCACCATGGGCAACTTCGAAGAGGTATCTTTGGTTTTTTTCGCATTCGCCTCAAAGCATGATTTTTCGCGATCAATTGGCACAGGCCCCTTCCTCGTACCAACTTGGTAGGTCTAATGTCTAAGTAATACTCCTAAACTTTAGCTATCCATGTACCTCGTTGGCTACCCGGCTCTTGTTGAGTCAAAATGGATTTAACAAACCGTGTTAGGAATGAGAACAAGGGTATGAGAGTTCAGCACATAGTACCTGAAATGTTTCACCGCTTGTACCACTGCATAAGCATGCTTTTCAATTTGTGACATTTTTAGCTCATGTTCCTTTAATGGACAGCTCATAAAAGTGATGGGAGCTTCAATGCCCTCCCCATTCTCCTACATCAGGATGGCTGACACTGTGTGAGTAGAGGCGTAGTTGTACATGATGAAATATTTTTGAAATCTGGACATACTAGGATAGGAGCGCAAGCAACTACCCTTTTGACTTCATCGAATGCAAGCTTCCTTCATACTCCATCGAAATGGAATTTTACCTTTCATCATCCCAAGGATATCCTTGGTTTTATCAGCAAAATCAGGTATGAACCTTCTTAGGAAATTGACCTTTCCGAAGAAGGAATGAACTCCAGTTTTACTTGTGGGTAGGGTACGGCTCTGAATGGCCTTTACCCTCTCTGGATCAATTTTGTTCCTTCTCTAATCACAATATGACCCAACAACTTTCCTTCGGTCACTCCGAACATGGACTTCTTGGGATTTAATGAAATCCCGTGACGCCTGCATCTCAAGAGTACTTGCTCTAAATGATCATAATGATCACTCCGTTTTTAGTGAAAATGGTCAAGTCATCCAAATATACCACTATGACTTTGCCCATCAGGTCTCTGAATGCCAAGTCCATAGCTCTCTGAAAGGTGGCTCCGGTGTTGATCAAGCCGAAAGGCATCCTCCTGTAAGAAAAGGTCCCCCATGGGGTTGTGAAGGTCATCTTGTGTTGATCCTCCGCAGCTACCTCAACTTGATTATATCCTGAAAATCCGTCGAGCATGGATAGCATTTCTGATCTAGTAATGGTCTGTAACACCTGATCCATGATAGGCAAGGGATAATTGTCTTTTAACGAAGACTGATTTAGGTTCCAGAAATCAACACAAATCCGGATTTCACCATTCTTCTTCCTGACAGGGATGATGTTAGCAATCCAGGTGGAGTGATGGATTGGAAAAATAATTCGGCATCTAACATTTTCTGAATTTCGCAAGGATAGTCCCTAAGATCTTGGGATTGTAATGTCTTTGCTTCTACCTGTAAGGTTTTACATCAGGCTTCAAAGGAATATTGTGTTGCATGTCTTTGGGCTTGAAGGATTTTAAATCTGCATAGGACCAGGCTAAGACATCCATGTATCTCTTTAGGAGTGAAGTGAATTTTCTTTCTCCTCAGGGGAACAACATTTCCCAATATTCACCATCCGAGGTTGATCAGACGAACCTAGATTGACTTGATCTACTTCCAAGGAAGAAGCTCCTTCAACTTGTCTTTTGTTTTGAATAAAACGATCATGCTTGTCAAACAAACCCTCCAGAGAAACCAGACCTTTGGGTATCTTGTTGCCTTTAAGCTGAATAAACTCACCATCAACCTCTTGATATGGATCTGAGATAGATTCATGGAAAGCTGATTCGAACCTTCAAAGTACAACTCACTAAAATTGTCAGCCTTTTCTAGAAAATTCAACACTTGTTGATCATCATTGAACACTTGCCAATGAGCCGCGTTATCTGGGATACTGGGACGATACACGATCTCAATGGTGTATGTATCTTGTTTGAACTGGGGATGAGGGAGAAGGAGGGATGCAGACACGGCCAAAGAATCAGCCTTGTCGTTATAATCTCTCAAAACTGCCTTAATGGAGAATGCATCAAAGCATTCTATATTATCCCAAACTTTATTCCTGTAATGTCTCAAGCGATCATTTTTTACTTGATAGATTCCCTTGACCTGGTTGACAATCAGCTCCACGTCCCCTTGAACCTTGAGATTTCGAATTCCCTTCTGTCTGGCCATTTCTAATCCTAGTAACAGAGCTTCATATTCAGCTGTGTTATTAGTATTATCAAACTGCAATTTGAAAGCGAGAGGGAAGATCTCGGAATTAGGAGATATAAGAACTACACCAGCGCCCGATCTAGTGGTTGAACAACTACCATCAAATTCGAGGGTCCAAATAGCATTAGGATCTTCTTTCTTGACATCTACAGCTGGTATCTCTGATGTCATGAAATAATTTCCAAAACTAGCATCTTCGAAAAGAATTTGAGCCTTAGGGTCATCTGATTTAGTTACCAAATACTTTGCCTGAGGTTTGGGATGGAGAACATGATAAACCCTATTGACTGGAATCCTAGCCTTGGTCCAATCCATATTAATCTCTCCTCTGACGTCTTTACAAAAACCTCTACCCAATAGGATATCGTAATCCGTAGGAATGTCAACAACTAGAATGGTCATTTTTACTCTCTTCTGCGGGAATGCAACGTATGCAAACTATGCATCTTTGATTTGACCAATAAAGGGAACTTGTTTGGTTTCCATGGAGTAACAACATCCATATGACTTAGTCAAAGTAAGTCCGAGGGCATGGGCTACTTTTGCGGGCATAACATTGTCGGAGGCCTCTAAGTCGATGATGTAATTCTTTGTGTTTAAACCCATTTATTAGCAAAGACAAATAAAATGGTTCAATATTTCCTGAAGAAGAAGTAGAGGTCAGATTGTTCTGAGGTGGGGATTGAGTAGGATTTGGCAAAAGACCTTTTGGAATGGTGGCTTTACTTCTAATGAATTTGGTGAGTTTTTCGAACTGTTCAGGATTTGACTGAAGGTATTCTACTTCTGACATTTGGATCTTGGTTCTTTTTGCATGATTGATAATGTCAAAAGTAGTATAAGAGGGAGTGAAAGTAAGTTCGGTTCTACTCTCGTGCGCTTGAGCCGAGGCACTGACCTTAGGAGAAGGAGAATGAGGAGAAGTTGTTACCTTTTTGGTGACTTCTCTTTCAGTTTGCACTGAGATAGGAGTACCTCTCTTAACTATGGCTATGGGAGGTTCCTTGTTCTTCTCCTTGGGGCTTTCAAGAGGTTTTCTTGGATTTTGAGATTGGGATTGAGTGAAGACAACAAATGACTGACCATCCAGCGCACATTCATCCTCTTCATATTCCAAATATCTAATGCTGGAATTGCCAGCCGAATCGTCATAAGACTCATTAGCGTATCCTCAAGCTTCAAAAGCCTCGTGGGAATCTTGTTCTTCAGGTTCCTCCTCTTCTTCAACCATTTCTACTTCTGCATTGATGGGAGGAGCTTCGATTGCCAGCCTTGGTTGAGCAGGGGTTAACCATGGCCTATCTCTTGTAGGCACACCATTGGTGTTATTGAAATTCCGTCTAGGGATATCCCGATACGAAACATTACTCACCTGCTGGGACATTTTCTTTTTTAAAGAAATCAAATCATTAGCCATATTTTGAATCATAGGGTCAATATTACCTTGGGAAGAACCTTGATTTTTAGGTTTGGGTACATCTTTCCTAATTCTTCCAGCCAAAATGAGATCATCCTCTATTTCAATAGCTATTGACTGAGCGATAGCCAAATCTAGGATAGCCAACCTTCTTAATAGAAAGCTCACATCGGGAGGCTGAGCATTAATGAAAAATCATTTCTAATTTTGGAGTTGGTACAGCTATTTCTAGAATCTTTCGGATCAGCTTGTTAAACTTTTCCACAAAGTCCCGCATGGGTTCATGCGATTCCTTCTTCATATGAGTAAGTTGTGCTAACAAAGCATGAGAATCTTCGGCTAGTTTGAAACGTGCTTCGAATCTGGTCCGCATGGTAGCCCAGTTTGTGATGCATGCATTTCGAAGGTGATAAAACCATTCGGCTGCTACACCATGCAACGTTTCAACGAAGAGTCGAACAGAGACATCTTCGTGAGCTACTCCAAGGACGCCGCACGCTACAAAGAAAGATGCAATGTGTTCATCAGGATGTTACTTCCCATCCCCATTGAACTTGGGAATGTTTTTACGTGATCCATGTGGTAACTCGTGCAATGGTGGAGTTAAAGAAAGAGGACCAATAGCTGTGCCCCAGGGCACAGGTTGTGCTGCCATCCTTCTGACAAGAGTGCGTATGGGGATCCGAGTGTCAGACAAGAATAACGCATGACAAGTTGTAGACACGTCTCATTCTACGGGGATCTGATTTCTCCGAACAGGTGAAGAACTTCTGGTTCGGTTAGAAATAACGTTGTTGGGGGAAAGACTGAAATTGTGCTGTTGTAGTAACTCAAAGAGTGGATCAATTTCACCCGGGCTCGGTGGAAATCGAGTGAAGATCTTTCCGGCCAGCTTGAACCGGGAAAGATATCTTGTTGAAAGTAAGGCAAATACGGAGTCGCCAGACACCAAGAGGATAAGATTTACACTATAAGTCTGTATTCCCAAATGAGTCTCCAAAAGCTGTTGGTTAGATATTTTGTCAAGACGAAATATGAGTTTCAACCACAGTACATGGGATTGAATCCCTCCTCAAAGACAAGTGAGGCTGCCTATTTATTACTAATCTAAAACACAATAAAAATAATGCGTACAATATTCACACTAATCTAACCATTAGGGTTCGGATAGAATCTGAAATCCATATCCACACTATGTGAAGATGTTGTTTTTATAAATGGAATGGGTAAGAAATTATTACAATGTAAGAAGCACAATGGAAAGGAAAGGAGAGGAACGTATTTTATTTTGAGTAAACACAGAGCACGAAATAATCACACGAGCTTTAGATAACAATGTAATGTTTGAAATGATTAGAATCATCAAGACACTAAACAAAGAATAGCTTAAGATTATGAACATAAGAAAAATATCTTAAGAAAGATACATCTCACAACACAAAGTTTGTAAAATAGCATCAACTTCTATTCCTCCAATGATTAAAAGAAAACACAAAGTTTTTCCTCTTCACAATAGTTCTCAGTATTCCAAAAATTTCAACCCTTTGGAATGTACGCACATCCCTTATTTATAATAAAAATAGTTGAGAGAAAATAGGACAAACCCTGTAAAACAGTTTGTTAACAAGAGTCCTATTTTGCTTGACTCTCACATGAGAGACCAAGTCAAAAATTACTTCTATGTGACGAAACAGAAATGAAAAAGACATGTCAATTTTAAGATTGAAACGACATTTCACATCAAGACTTAGTCTGAATCATCATCTTTTTCTTCCTCATCTTTCTCCTCTTTTAGTGGGCTCATTTATTCTGAAATTCTTGGAATTTCCGAATTATACTTGCATCTCATTTTCATCAGCGCAGAGGAATGATCACTCAAGACTTCACATGTTTCATGAGTGTCTTTGGCATTTTCGGGAATTTTCTCAATCTTTTTTGAGTTTTCTCAAGGCCTCCAAAGAATGTTCCATTTTTACAAACTCACAATGATTTGAGTGCAAATCCATGAGCTAGTTCATGCTGAATTGATTCTTGGATTTGTTTGAAAAGATCATCAGCTGATAGGATGCCCGAGTTTCCACTTGACACTTTTGCACAGATTTTCAGCAGTTCTTCTTCCAGGTCGCTCTTGCCATCAATCAACTGATCTCTTGATTCTCTCAATTTACCGCAAGCTTCGTTGAGAATTTTTACCCTGAACCTGATGGCTTTGGTCAGCTGGAAATGCTTATCCGCATGTGGGATGACACCTTCTTCTACCAAGATGCGTGATGGGATTTGCTTCAGTACCTAGAGAGCTTCGAAAGTCAAATCAAGGTGTCCAATTTCTTGGGAGAAATCATCATCCATCTTTTCCCCATCACTCTGTATATTCCCCAAAGATTGATAGACTTCTACGGTGTCTTGAATCACTTCTTTCCCCTGTTGGAGCAGCCTTTGGGTCCATTCATCGACCACCCTTCCTTTTTCATTAATCTTCTCAATTATAGGCACTGATGAGAAATCAAATCCGACGGGGATAGAGGAAGATGGTATGGATTCAGGGTTTTGAGAGATTTAGCAATACTTGATTAACTGTTCCACCTTTCCTTTGAGCTCATCTCTGTTGTCCTTTGTTTCCTTGATTTCGCATAATACGTTCATACAAGCATCTCGTGCATCTTGTTGTGCTCCTTCCGATCATTGTCTAAAGATTTTTGGGCTGACTTGAGATCCACATCTCCATATTCCTTAAAATTAGGTAGCTTGAGAAGGTCATTGAAGTAACCTCTGTCCAACTTGATTACAACTTCTCTCGCCTGGTTTTTCATAGAATGAGAAGCAGAGTCATAATTCGAAGCACAGGCTAAGATGAACTCGGGGCACTGAGCGGATATACAGAAACCTGCTGCAACAGGTAGACCACTGTCAACTATTGATTTCATCCATGAAGTCTGAGAAGAGCTCTTGACCCTATTCCAAAAATCCTCCATATCTATGTTTCTAAGCTCTGTATCCCGGATGTTGTAATTACAATCAATGTAGGAGGGAGACTCCACCTTCCTGAATTTGTACTTCATCCTTCCTGATTTTTCAGTCTTATCTTGTGATGGACCAGGGTCCGACATGAGGAATTTCAAAGGAGGAGAGTGTCAGAGATTAGAAGGTGTTGAACACTTCGAAAACCCGACACATTGGAGATGCTGGAAAGACGGAAAAACCCGACACACCTGGAGATGCCAAAAAAATGGAAAACCCGACACACTGGGAGGATGCCAGAGTGTTTGAAATGTCTCGATACTTTAAACTTTTTGATATACTGTGGGTTTTGAACACTGCAAAGCACCCTGTGAAACCCGAGAAGAGGGAATGGGGTAATTGTTGAGTTGAAACATGCAAGTTTTTCTTCACTGTTGATATCCCCAATATATTTTTAATTATAATGACATCTTAGGGAATAAAACAAAGTGATTATTCCAAAGGGGTAACCCTAAAACACAAACCTGATTTAGAAAGCAACACCCAAAATGGAAAAGATAAAACCCCAACAACCCTGATAAGAAAAGATAGAAACCTGGAAGAATTCTTTACACAATTATTCCACAAAAACCACAAACAAAGAATGAAGAAAAATACCTTCAACCAGAACAAGAAATGATCAAAAATGAGCAATGCAATCAGGCACAGAGGCGAGTCGGGTTTCTGAGTCGAAGATGCATGCACGAAAATCCACGAGGTAAAAAGTATGTCTGGTAAAAATGACGTGGAAATTCAAATATTTATAAGAAATTTTGCATTTAATACACTTTAGTTGACACGTGCCAACTACCCGACAACTCAGCATTAATGCCATGTCAGCATGCTTGGGATATCCGGAAACCCGACACAAAGGGTTTTAGAGCAATTCGGGTTTGAGTTGTGGGAAACAAGTGACATGAAGCATCATGCTTGATGGTCCCAGAAACCTGAAACAAAGGAGTAAATCAGGCTTCGGGGATCGGAAGACACGCGACATGAAGCATGTTTTGATGAAGGCATGTTCGATGCTTGGAAGGTCCCGCAAACCCGACTCGCCTTACTTGATGCGGGTTTCGGGTTTTGGGGAACACATGACATGAAGCATCCAAAACACATGTTGTCTTGCTTGTGAAACCCGAAAACCTGATTATCTCTCTGAAAGGTGATTCTTAGAAAACCAACTCAAAAATTTCTTAGGGTTATCTCATTTTTGGCGTAAACTAAAAAAATGAGATAAAGAACTTGACCACAAGACAAGATAATTAGGTTTGTAGAATTAGACCATGAGTTACCAGTAGAAACTATAACAAGAACATGGGACTACTGTTCTCGGCTAGTTCTAACCTATTCGCTAATACCAGACAACACTCAGCAAATGCTAGTAAAACCGGTAGGTGCCTATGATTTAATTAATGACTTAACAAAGACCTTCTCCCACATTTCCTTTTTGGATTTGTTGAAGAACTCTCCTGCTCACAGAGCTTCTCTCTTAGAAGCATTAGGTCTCGGTCATCTCGTCAACATCACCCCTCCCCCCGAAACCCAAGTAAACCATGTAGAATTTGATGTCTACCCTCGGGATAGCCGGATAGAGATGCCGAGTTTATATTCGACATAAGTAATATGCAAAAAGATGCTGAAATATCACGTAGAGGTGATCCACCCTTGCATTTGTAGGTCTGGGTTTATAATAACTATGTCAAGCGTGTAATGATCGATGATGTGGCAACAGTTAACATAGTCCCCTTCACTTTTCTTCAAAAGCTAGGATATGGAGAAACGAATCAGCTTTTTCAACACGAGAACACGCTAAGGGGCTATGATAACCTCAAAGCAACTTCAATTGGGAATATAGTGCTACCAGTCACTTTAGGACCCAAAACAATCCTCACTAAATTTTATATTATAGATCAGGAACTATAATATGTTTCTCGGTCACCCTTGGATACACCGCATGAAGGCAATCTCGTAAACGTTATTTCAAGAAGTAAGGTTTCTACACCTAAGAAAGGTCTTTGTAGCACAAGATGTCCCAAAACCTTTGACATACACCTAGTAGATTTGAAAAAAGGTTCATGCGTTCATTATGAATTTGAACTCCTAACTAATCACCTTAACAAACCAGTTAATACAAACCCAGAATCTGAAGTGGTGCCTACGATAGAGCTAGAAGTCACAAATTTAATCAAATGCGTCCCAAAAATCAAAGAAGAGTCCATAAAAATAGTTTTTCTAGGAACCACTGCAAAAATTGTCGAATTACTGGAGAAAGATTTACTATTCTCCTACCATTTGATTATATGGGTATAGGATGGTTCCATACTGCAGATGAAGTTTGTATGGTGGAAGTAATGGCGAGATAAATGATGTAGAGACTAAGGGTGTCCCAACTTCATTTTTTCCAAATCATTATTGGACTCTCCACTTTGATGGAGAAAAATATCGTTTCGATGTTGGGCAAAGGCATGATTCTTACTTCACCCGAGGGAAAGGTTCTACCTTTCACTTTTAAATTAAAATTCAAGTGCACAACCAACCAACAGGGCTGAATACGAAGCCCTCCTTCTTGGCCTTATCATTTCCGAATAATGGATATTAGTAATATGAGAGTACTCGAGACTCACAATTAGTTGCAAACCAACTATCAGAGGTATATGAAACTAGGGCTAAACATTTACAATTCTATAAAATGGCAGTACTAAAATTAATGAAGGGATTTGACTTCATATTGATTGAAGCAATCCCGCAAGAACAAAACCTTCTCACTGATTCTGTAGCAACCTTAACTTCCCGATTCACTCCAAGCGATGAATTGGTCGATACAGATTTCGTGGTATCAATACACACTGAACCTTTGGTTCATAAAATACCAGTAATCCCGATATCAACACATATGGAAGTTGAGAATGAATCCACCATTATAGGTCACTCTGATAATGAAAAGGTGACCCTTGAATATCTAAATGCCTTTGCAGAGTTGCATCTCACTCACTCCATAGTGGATCTCTCTCTAATCCCATGCTCCTCTTCCTATTTTGGGAATCCCATGATAGAATCTCCTCCACAAGAGAATCTCAAAATCTATGAGGTGGAGAGTGAAGGGAGTTTGGAATTACCTCCAGCCCCTCCCGAGTTTGAGGAGGGAAACACCTCCTTAATCGAAGGAACCATAGACATAAACATCAGAACAGAGGAAGAACCAAATATTTTGAAGTTGGGATCCTCTTTAACTCCAGAGGAGATAGAAATACATACTCAAATCCTCAAATAACATCAAAAGGATTTTACATTTAGTTACAAAGAAATGACGGGATTGCACCACATATTGCGGTACACAATCTTGTCACCAAACCAGATGCAAAGCCAATCAAGAAAAATTTAAGACCAATGAAGCCAAAAGTGGCTCTTATGGTAAAAGAGGAAGTAATGAAACTCCTCCAAGTGGGGTTCATCAAACCAGTCAACTATTCACAATGGGTATCCAATATTGTCCCCGTTCTCAAAAAGAATGGGAAGATACACATTTGCATAGACTTTTGGGACATTAACAAAGCTGTCCCAAAGATGACTTCCCTTTACCATCCATCGACGTTATTGTTGATGTAACAACTGGATTTGAGCTGTTATCCCTCATGGATGGGTTCTCAGGGTATAATCAGATTAAAATATCCAAGGAGGATCAAGCTAAAACCACATTTATAACTCCCTGGGGAACTTATTGTTATGTTGTCATGTCGTTCGGTATTAAGAATGCTGGTGCAACATACCAACGGGAAATGACATATATATTCAATGATCTTATTCATAAGATCATAGAATCTTACGTGGATGACTTGGTCGACCGAGGCCAAAAGCACTTTGTGATCTCACACGAAGTGCTCCATATCATCCTCTCATGATTGATCAAATATGGCATCACATTGAATCTAGAGAAATGTGTATTTGGTGTGATAGGAGGAAAACTTTTGGGTTACATTATATCCTCATGAGGGATTGATGTTGATCCAGCCAAAATTTGGGTTGTTCTTGAAATGATTCCACCATCAGACGAGTCTAGTATCAGATCATTTCTTAGGAAACTTGGTGTAATTTGAAGGTTCATCCGGACCTAAGTTTTGTTGTCCATCCAATCAACAGTTTGTTAAAAAAATATTATAGCATTGATTGGACAGAAGAATGTAACGAGGCCTTTAAAGTAGTAAAACACTTCTTGTTGTCTCCACCCACGCTAATGCCTCCTAGACCAGATCATCCTTTAATCTTGTATTCATGGGCCACTAATGTCTCACTAGCCTACATGTTGGCTCAAGAAGATGATGATAAATGAGAATGTGCAATTTACTTCATTAGTCAGACATTACTCGACTATGAGACACGTTATACACAGGTAGAAAAAGAATGCCTTGCCATAGTCTTTGCAACAAAATGCTTAAGGCATTACATGTTGAATCAAGAAACAAGGGTGATCGTAAAGACAGATCACTTACGAACATTCCTCATGCAAGGGTCTTTGTCTAAAAAGGAAATATGCTTCATAACCTTAATGGGTGAATTTGAGTTAACATTTATAAACCAAAAATTTGTCAAAGGAAAATCATTGCAGACTGGTTAGCTGACAACCCATTAAATGGAGGTGATCTAGTAGATCTAGACTTCCCGATGAGTGTTTGTATTTTATCGAGACCAGACCTCCTATCTCTACATGTCCTTGGTAAAGTGACATAATCAATTTCAATTTGGACCACACATACCCAGAAGGGGCCACATCCCAATAAAGAAGGCGGTTACACATCATTGTTGCTAAATATGTCATCTTAGAATAGGTGCTCTATCGCAGAGCCTTCGACGAGATGTTATTAAGATGTGTTGACACGAGAAGAATCCGTAAGGATTCTTTACGAATCCCATAGCGGGGTATGTGGAGGGCACTTTGGTGGTCATGCCACTGCTCGAAAGATACATCGGATGGGCTATTTCTGGCCCACCCTAGAGCATGATGCAGTAGAATTTGTACGTAAATGCCACAAATGCCAAGAATTATCTCACAAGATTCACATGCGGCACAAGCTCCACAACCAATCATAACCCTTGGCCCTTTTCCACGTGGGGTTTGGAATTGATAGGGAAATTCTCTCCCTCGTCAACGAGATGGCCATAACTTCATAATCACGACCACATAATACTTTACAAAATAAGTTGAGGCCATGCCTCTCACCACCGTACCAGTTCTATAATTGCTAAATTTATTCTAAATCAAATCATCCAGAGTACAGTGTCCCACAAGTCATTATCTCGAGATAATGGAACGTCCTTCAAGAATAATGAAGTCCGTGAACTATGTAGTAAATTCAAGATAAACCATCACATGGCTTCTCTTTACTATCCCCAAGCTAATGGACAAGTTTGAGGCCACAAATAAAACATAAAAAACTATTCTCCTCAAAACAGCTTAAGGAGAACAAACAAGATTTACATTTAAATCTATACCCATCCTTATGAGCCTATCAAACATCAATAATAACACCAATAGGGCAAACCCTTTCTCACTTTGGTATTCGGAGCCAAAGTAGTTCGCCAATAGAAGTTGAAATACCTAGCCTCCGCATCTCATTATAAGGGATCTTAGAAGAAGAAGCCTATAGAGAGGCACGACTCTCCCAGTTAGAAAGTATTGATGAGGCTAGATTAAATTCCAAGCAAAGGCATAGAGCCTACATTGACTAAATGTGCCAACAATATAACAAGAAAGTATATGAATGAGAAATATATGAAGGTGATCTCGTTCTAAGACTCGATAGCCGGATTGATAAGAAAACTGGTGAAGGAAGAAAATTCCAGCCCAACTGGTTAGGCCCATATCGAGTCATGAAATACTACAGAAATTGTTGGTGTGAGTTATCCTATGTGTCCTCACATATTGGAGGGTCATCTCACATGGGTTAGGTTTCAGGTTTGCTATTGAGTCATGCACTAGGGTTACTGAACACCCTATATGTACCCTTTCACTATTCATTTATGAGCATGCCCAGACACTCCACTGTCTTTTTCTTATGAGCAAGCTTTATTCTATTATGCAAGTTATTTATTTGTTGATCGATTCTTCATTGTGATTACGTTGGATCCATTGTGATTCAACTTGAGTGAAAATTCATTGTGGTGTGCATTTTTCAATACGATTTGTCAACTCTTTCATGGTATCAGAGCTGAGATCGGGTAAACCTATACTCATTTTTGAGTTGTGATTAATCTTGGTTTCCTTTTTTACTCCTCATGAAATTTTTCAATCTTTATTTTCTGGTTTTTTCTTGCTAACGTATCTAACATTCTTGCTCTTGGAAAGTTTTCAGTTTTTCTTGTTCTTCGTGCATGTGCAGATTTCCTTGAGCTATCAGGGGTTTTGCAGCTACATTTAGCTAGCCACAACTAAAATTAGAGGTTCTTTATTCTTGTATTTTAATCATTTATTAATTTTTTTTAGATCTTTGGTTTTCTCGTTTCTTTGTGTTGTTTGCATGTCCCTTTGTAGAATACAGGGTTCTCAAATATCTTTCAGTGGTTATTTGCTAAAACGGAGGGATTCCGGTCTAAATTACAGTTGGAGCCTTATTTTTTGGTGCTCTCCCCGAGCCCTCTCCTCTCCCCATGTGTTTATTCAACGTCGTGGAAATTTCTTCACACACGGTGGCTAGTTCTTTTGCCCATATATTTTTTATTAGTTTCACGATTTGTATAGGCCCGAGCACCGAGGTGGTGCGGCAGTAGAGAGACCGTCTTCACATTTTTCTTTGCATTTGTGAGGCTATCTATCCAAACTGTTCTCCCACGAGCTGCTTCCCACACGCTTCCTAACCAATCCTTCTTGACCAATCCTCCCTTCTCCCCCCCCTCCTCCCCCGCACACTGCTTTTGATCCACATGTTTTCTTCCAAACTCGCATTTTTTTACACAAAGCTCACGTTTTCACTGGTAAGTACATATTTTTTTCTTTTTGTTTTTGATTTTTAAGTTTCTAAAGTTTAAAGTATTTTTTAAATACTTTCTAATTTCTTTAAATCCACAAAAGAAAAAAGCTTTTTCAATTTTTAAATTTCTTCCTTTTTAAATCTGCAAGTTTTTAAAACTAATACTTGCGCATTTTTAAATTTTTATTTAGATTTATTTAATTTTTAATTTTATTTTTTTAAAAGGGAAAGTTTTTAATTTAGCATTTAATTTATTTTAGATATTAGTTAGTTGAAATTAATTAGATTTAATTTAATTTAATAAAACCTAGTTTTATTAATTTCAAGTTTAATCTCATTTACGGTTAGTAATTTTTTTAAAAATCATCTTTTAATTAACACCTTTTTGTCATTTTTTAAAAACTCATATAGCTTTAAAATTAGCCGAATTGGATGTTTCTAAATGATAATTTTTTTAAGACGTCATTGTCAATTTTTTTTACCAATTGTGCGCTCAAGTGTGTAATGACACTTTAGGCCCTCCTTGTCTTCGCGTTCCTTTCCGACATTCTCGAAGATCATCGATACTCTTCCCAAGTTCATATAAACATTGTAAATTATCCTTCTTATTGCTTGCGAATAGTGAGCACATCCACCATAGTATGCAGCAAGGGGGTCTCCTTTGTGACATGAGAAATTTTTTTCTCACAACCAAGATTTGCTTTCGCCTCCTTCCTTGTTTTTTACTTTGTGCTTGTTTACGGTGTCCTATTGTTTTTGTTGTGCTCCACGAAACACTATTGTGGTGTCGTCTCTTGCACATTATTACACTGATTGCAAGTCAAGTTACCAAGTGTTTCTAACCGCGCACATGGACCTGATTGTAATCAACACACTAAACTATAAAGTGCTGAAAGCAGGGGGTTGTTATATTGTCCTGGGTGGTTGTGTTTCTTTTCTGCATTTCTTTCTCTCTCTCTTCACTATGGATGCACTTTCAATTCCTTTGCTTACGCCATTCAACTTATTCGAATGAATATCGACAATGATTATGAAACTAAGGGGTAAAGGGTTATATTGCATCACCATGGGAACTGAGATTGAACTAGATGATGATCCTGAAAAATATAAGTGGTTAAACTGTAGTGATGAAGCTTTAGGTCTTCTTTGCATGTCTGTTTCTCCTGACTTGCTCTTCCACATTGAGGCATCCAAAACACCTAAATCTGCATGGAAAACACTAGATGTAATGTTTGGACAACAAGATGACATGAGAGCGCATGAGTTGGAAAACAAACTACTAGGGTTAAATCCTAGTGAATTTGAAAACCTACAAGCTTTCTTCTCGAAATTTGTCCACATTAGATTGTTGTTAAAGGGATGTCAAGTAGAGAAGAAAGATTCTCAACTGATCTTGTCGATTCTCTCTAAGCTAGGTCCCGAATATTCTATCTTCATGTTAACTTTCTACGCTACAAAATTTTCTTTGGGCGATGCTTGGACTATGCCCTCCTTTGACTGTTTTTGTCCCAACTAATTCGAGAACAGGACAAACTCATTCAAATGGGGTCTCTCAAGTCAAGTCACATGCCCTGTAGCAAGTACTAGCAAGGGAAAGAAGACTAAAACGAGGAAAGAAACAAAGGATCAACCAAAGAAAGAAACCAAGACCAAACATAAAAATGACACAAAGCTTTGACTTCGAGCCTAAGGCACAAAAAAGCAAGTTTTATTGTTCCTATTGCAAGAAGTTTGGTCATGACGAGCACCACTATTTTCAGAAATAGATTGATCACTTATCTCATTTACTTAAGAAGAATAAAATAAGTGTTCCTGAATCCATAAAAAAATTACTTCGAAGGCCGATTCTTCTGCTGCAAAAGGTTCTAAAAATGATAAGAAGAAAGGAAAGGCCCTTGTAGCTAGAGTTATTCCTTCATCGATGTGGATTATAGATTCCAGTACCTTACACCACATGGGTTCTTCACATGTTGAGTTTTCCAACATTGAACCTTGTGGAATGTCCCAAATCACGATGGGTAATTACATGAAAGTGATGGTTTTTGGTAGTGGATTGGTAGAGATTGATGGGGGAACATTTAACCAAGTGTTGAGTGTTCCTGATCTCTCTACCAATATCCTATCAATTTACCAAATTACTCACCTTGGTGAAGGAATGCGAGTGGAATTTGGTCCTAACTTGGTGATTATTCGTGAGCTTAACAATGACACTACAGTGGCTGAGGGAAAGGTGGATTAGCATTCATGGTTATATACCTTTTCCCACTTTACTTTTGATTCTATGCCCCTTGCCTTGCTCACTCATGTAAAATGAGGTTAGTAAGCTATGGCATGAGTGTTTCAGGCATCTAAATTATCGCTACCTTGAATAATTGAGCCAAAATGAAATGGTCAACAGGTTACCCCGCATCAAGTTTTCTAAGGGTCTTTGTGAGGGTTGTACCCTTGGAAAGCATCCTGAAAATAACTTTGACAAAGGAAAATCCTGGAGAGCTACTTGTCCCTTGGATCTTGTTCACAATGATATTTCTGGTCCATTTCCTTCTCCTTCATTTACTAGAGCTCTTTATGTACTAATCTTATTTGATGAATTTTCACGATATACTTGGGTATATTTTCTTAAGCTTAAGTCTGAAGTCTTTGAATATTTTTAGGACTTTAAGGCTCTTGCTGAGAAACAAGAGAAATGGTTTATTAAGGTTCTTCAAACCGACAATGGAGGTGAATATGTAAACAATAGGTTCATGGATTTTTATACTTCTGAACGGATCTCTTTGCAGCATACAATTGCTTATAGCCCTTCGTAGAATGGAGTCGCAGAAAGAAAGAACCGTACTCTGAAGGAGATGGCCACTTGTATGATTCACTTGAAGTCTCTTCCTCCACAGTATTAGGCCAAAGTAGTGAATTGTGTAAATTACATTCAGAACCATGTTCCACACAAGGCAGTAAGAGGGATGACACCCTTTGAAGCTTGGTTTAGATGTAAGCCTAATGTTGAGCACTTTTGAGTCTTCAAATCAAAGCTTATGGCTGGGATTCCCAAAAATAAATGCAAGGATTTGGAACCACAATCCAAACCTTGTATCTTTTTAGGGTATCCTGATGGCATGGAGGGATATCGATTGATGAATCCTACTTCTCATGAGCTGTATATTGAGAGAAGTGTTAAGTTCAACTAGTCTTCTTCTACTTCTAATTCTCCACCTATTGAGGTTCTTCTTGACTTGTTGAGTCGGATTCGGACTCATCAGATGATGATGTTGTTGATCGTGCTCCTCTTCCTAATCCTCTCGACCATGAGACCTCCGAGTCTTCGATTCTAACAAAGGTAGTGATGACAAGGACTATGTCCCTTCTCACTCAAGTGAAGAATCTTCCGACTCTGAGCCTTATCCTCTTGGTCCTCTTTGGGCTAGGAAAATTTGCAAAGTGCTAGAGATTTATTTGGAGATACTTCGGATATGAGACGTACTCGCTCAAATTTCATTGGACCCCACTCTTTCTTCACCTTTGCTTCGATCCACAGTCTTTCCGGGAGGCTTCTGGTATTCCTGAGTGGGATTCTACCATGGATGAGGATTATTCCTCTCTCATGAAGAATGATACTTGGGATCTCACCCCTCTTCCGAAAGGAAGAAAAATTGTTCGGTGTAAGTGGGTGTTTCGAACAAAGTATGGAGTAGATGGAGACGTCGAAAAGTTTAAAGTGTGATTAGTAGCTAAGGGTTTCTCCTAAATAGTTGGGGTTGATTATAATGAAACCTTTGCTCTGGTTGCGAAGATGACTTCTATTCGACTGACCCTAGCCATTGTTACAACGAAAGATGGAAATTCCATCAAATGGACGTTAAGAGTGCCTTCTTTCATGGTGACCTAGAGGAAGAGATCTATATGGAACAATCTCTGGGTTATGTCCAAGATCCCTCCCTCGTTTGTAAGTTAAATAAGTCTCTTTATTCCCTTAAACAAGCCCCTCGGTCTGGTATGCCAAGATGGACACTTTTTACTTACATCGGGGTTTACTAGGTGTCACTCGATCCAAATGTTTTTATTTTATGGCAAGATGACTCCTTAATCATTCTTGTTCTATATGTTGATGACTTGTTGATCATAGGTAACTATTCCTCTATTATTGATTCTGTGAAGATCGCCTTGGCCAATAGGTTTTCCATGACTAACTTAGGTTTGCTTCATTACTTCCTTGGGATCCAGATTTCACAATCTGACTCAGAATTTTGATTTCGTAACCTAAGTATGCTCTTGATTTGCTAGCTCATTTTTAGATGTCGATTGCAAGTCTTCTCCTACTCCTTTTCTTTTTGGGGTTAAGTTGGTTTCAGATTTCTCTACTCCCTTGGTTGATGGTACTCTTTATCGACAGTTGGTGGGGAGCTTGATTTACTTGACTCACACTTGACTAGATTTATCATATGTTGTTGGGATCATGTCCAGATTCATGCAGGAGCCACATGATCTGCATTGGAAAGCAACTAAATAGATCCTTCATTATGTTCGTAGCACTTATACTGATGGCATTCACTATCATGGAGGGGTAGATATCGACTTGATTGTGTTCATAAATTCTGATTGGGCCGGTGACTTAGATCATCAAAAATCTACTTCTAGCTACATTTTCTCTCTTGGTTCGGGTCATATTAGTTGGTCTAGCAAGAAGTAGAATGCAATTGTGATATCATCTACAGAGGAAAAATACAAATGAGCACTTAACGATGCCACGGAAGCTATTTGGGTACAACATATTCGTGAGTTTGGCATCCACTTTCGGTGGCCTACCATTATCTCTTTGTGATAACACGAGCACTATCTCTATTTGTAGAAATCCATTCAAGCAGCATCGGCGGATGAAGAACATTGAGATCCATATGCACTTCATACGAGAGATTATTCATGATGTTATCATCGACATTCAATATATTCGGAGATAAATGATCAGATTACAGATTTATTTACCAAGCCCTTCACTGAGATGAAGTTTCTTCACTTACGGTCTCTTCTTAGGTGAGGTCTTCTGCAGCTTCTCATCTTCTTTGGTCTAAGTAGTCCTTCTTTTCTTCTTCTTCTTATAGGAATATTGTTTTTATATATGGGCACCTTATTATGCCTTTAGTTTCCGGGCCCCATTGACACATCTTTCTTATTTGCTTAAAAGTGTCTTCTCTTTCTGTCTGACTCATCATAGCCACTACCCCAGCTTCGATGAAGGGGGGTGTTGGTGTGAGTTATCATATGTGTCCTCCTCACATATTGGAGGGTCATCTCACATGGGTTAGGTTTAGGGTTAGGTTTAGGGTTTTCTATTGAGTCATGCACTAGGGTTACTCAACACCCTATATGTACCCTTTCACTATTCATTTATGAGCATGCCAAGACACTCTGTTGTCTTTTTCTTATGAGAAAGCTTTATTCTATTATGCAAGTTATTCAGTTGTTGATCGATTCTTCCTTGTGATTATGTTGGAGCCATTGTGATTCAACTTGAGTGCAACTTCATTGTGGTGCATAGTTTCTGATACGATTTGTCAACTATTTCAGAAATGGTGCATATCTCTTATGTACATTAGAAGGTGAGGAATTCAATGAAACAGTCAATTCCTTGCATCTTAAACAGTTTTATGCATAAGTGATCAGCTTCACCACTTGTATACTATGTTAACCTGCATTGCATTAGTCATTTAGTTAATTCATTATGTTCACTCGTTTTGTAAATATTGTAGTCAAGGAACTTATTCTTAAGCAATTTGTTATAAGCTTCGAAAATATTGGCAAAAGTATTCAAATCATATCTCTTCAATTTTCATAATATCATCAAACGATTTTGAGATCATCTCATCAATTTGATAGAAAAATCTTGACAAAAACCATACCAAGGCCTACATACTTGGTCATATTCATTTTCTTCTACTAGGTTAAGATGTTCTTACCTACGGTCTGTTCTAGAAGCTTCTTGGTGTCGCATCTATCCCTCTTACATCTCTTTGAAATAAGGATACTTCAAAATTATAGATCACAAATGTCAAAATCAAATTGAATCAAAAACACTAAAACAAATAGAATATTTAATTTTTACACACCTCTTTGCCCTACCAATCTTCGGTGATGAGCCCACATCTCTTACTAGTGGTGTGAGGTTGGGAAAGGAAGGAAGTGCCCTTACTCACCTATGTCCTACCTTCGGTGATAAGCCCATACTTATTACTAGTAGCATGGGGCAAGGCATAGGGGGTCTATTCACACAAATCAATGAATCTTAGTGTTTTAAAATTCAAAACAAAGTGTATTGTGAAAAGTGAAAGCAAGCATCCAAGTTCTAAAGAGATCAAATCCTTAAAACCAGATTTTGTCAACCAAGTTGCCATTTATGAATCTAAGTCTAGATAAACTGAAAAAGTAAGTTGTATCTGAGCTATGTAGCAGGTTTGAGTAAGCTAAATGTGTAGGTATAAATTTGGTTTCTGTCAATACTTTGTCTTTCTCTAATCATTTTCATTCAGCCAAATTCATACAATTTGTGCCCTTTCTAGCTCTTGGTGTTGAGCCCTCACATCTTACTAGTTGCATGGAGTTAGGAGTGGGGAAAGTTCATCTCGTTATCACTATATATTCATCACTTTTTGCCAAAACAATAAGAAGCAATGAACATTGCCCAAAGAAGCCAAAAGTTCAGTACTACAATATGTTTGTATCATCTCATATCAGTATTACAAAAAAACAAAAATAGAAACATTATGTTCAAAAGTTTGTTACCACTTATCATCCATTGCATACATTTTGAAAAGAATATAAAAATGAAGATTCTAAAAAAACATCTAGTGTACACATGAGAAACGGATTACAAAATACTAGATACAAGAAGATCTAGATCCAAAAGGAGATATGTATATATATGTATATATATATATATATATCATGTTTTATATACAATGCCATCATATACTAGGCATGGTCAAAAATGCTCAATGAGCCGAAAAGTACAAAAACACTTGTATAAATATCGACAAAAATCACTACAAAAAGACACCATGGTCTCTTAATCCCTCCGGGATCCCTCGGAGGGTGCATGACCGTGTCTAGGAATTCTGCTACGATGATGATCTAAATGAACTCGAGGGTTCACGATCACGTCCAGTAGTTGTGGTCTCACTATGAGAACGGCTCCTCCTCATCAAGTGCTCAACAGTCCTATATCTAGCCAGCTTAGTATGAAGAGAGGTCATTAACTTTTCCACCTTCCTAATGGGGGAAAACACATCGAGTGTGTCTAACTCTGCGGAAGGCTCTCCCACGTCTGCAGCATAGAAGCTCTACCTAAGTACTCTCTAAGGGGTGAAACTAGGTGTACGCACACGCTCGGTGAATCAAATCTCACCATCCCTTAGCGATTCATTACAAATAAAAGAGAAATAAAACAAAGTTATTAAATTACCAAAAACAAAATTGAAAAAGCAAAACAACAAAAATATCAACTAAACATCTCTACCTAATAGAATCGAGAGAAGAGTAGTCACTCACTCAGATCTCTAGGCATCCAGGTGGGATCTCTAGGATTTACGCCTACCACTGACGTTGCCACCGACTGTGGAACCTCCCCCAAATCTAGAAAGAAGTGACGTCCTGCCATGAACTCATCATCTCCCCCTAAGTCTTGAGAAGACAAATCCTTTGAGATCAAGGTCACCTTCTCTACGCTCTCCTCTACCCTCTTAGCCCTCAAGATACCCTAAGTGTCATGTCACTCAGAATCACTATTGTCCTCCTCATCTGTCCCACCAATCCCACCTCCAATCTCATCTCCCACCGTCTCCTCTCCTGTGAACTCCTTAGAGTTTGATTCCACATCAATGGGCTCATCTCCCTCTCCACTATGAGTAGGAGTAGATCCGATCTAAAATAAGGGTGCTTAAGGTCCAGTAGCTACCCCTTGAGCATGAATCACCCGCCTAGCTACAATGGGAACTCCAGGAGTAACCATCGTCCAACCTCGGCCTCTAGGACCTCCCCTGACCTCACTAATGGACACAGTATATTGGCCCCATTTGGAGGAAACATATCAATGTAGGGGAGGCCAAACTACTGAGGTACTCTATCAAAGGGGTGGGTCTCCAACTTCCCCATCCTGTCTACCAACTGACCTGTAGAATAACAAGAAATCAGTGTATGTGTCTCCTCTCCCCATAACCCTGCCATGGCTTGATAAGGAGTGGCCTCCATGTTTGCAATAGTTAGAGAAGCCACTGGCTGGTGTGGTGTCCGATTATAGTCATCCCTATCCACCTTGTTGCTTTGATAGCCCCTGGATCCTCTGCTGTATAGCTCTCCCATAAGGAATGATGCACTCATACACCCAACTCATAACTAGAGTAGGGTGACTCAATGACTACCCCCGTAATCTAACCACCCTATATAAATCATGATAGGTGGTCCCAGAATGTCTCGATCCCCAAGCATAAACATGCCCATGGGCCTCAATCTATGTAATAATGGGAGCCCAACAATTTAAGAGAGTATCCCCTCCCTTGTCCTTAATCAACCATGAGACGAAGATACCCATAATAGCCTTGTGGAGCACATGGATAAGAGACTCAACAATGGAATGGAATTTCACCCCTTCTTTGATCCCATGGAGACAAAAAAATATCCCATGTAGGTAGCCTTTGAACCATCCGAGACTGGAAACTACTGTCTTAAGAGACAACTACCTCCTAAGAATTGGGACCCCTAATATGCGATAAACATCATCGAGGTGATAGTCCACTCACCCCTAACACCTGGAAATCAAAAAGTGTTCCGATCCACATCCCGGTATGAAAATAAGTCACACACGGTATGTGACTAATGGGTACAACATGAGGAACTGTGTAATCCTCCAAATACTGAAGCCCCATTGAAGAGTCACTCGCTCTTTTCGGGTCGGTAGCGTCTAACAACTGCTGGGAGCCAATCACACTCCCTCTCTCTACTCCATCATATGTACTCCTCCTTCTTTTGCATCCACCAAAAATAAAGAAAAAGAGAAAGTTAGTAACATAATCCAACTGGAAAACTCATCAAAAACATGTAAAAATGTCAAAAATGCAAAAACAATTAATAAATACACCTTTTTTGCATTACATTTGTAACCGCCACCTCTGTGTAGAGCGGTGGTTCCATAACTGCGCACGCCTTCCGAGGTGGTGGTCTGTGACCGCCACCTTATTGGGTGGAAATCTTGTAACCTCTGCCATAATAGGGTGGCGATTCCATGACCACCACTCTATGCAAGGTGGCGGTCACTGTCTAGAATCGGTAAATGCCTCTAAAGCCCTAAAAACACTTAAATTAGGAAAAATGCACTTTTTTGACAAAATAAAAACCTACCCTATGGGCACCCCCTTGAGACTTATTTTTGAAAATGATCCCCCAAGACAAATATTTCCTCATTTCTATATTTTAGGTTTAAAAACTATGAATTGAGAAGAACTAACCTGAGACTTTGCGGGTCGATCTCCCACTCTCGGAGGCATGATCACGATCTCACAATGAACGTTTTGACTATACTCTCATAAAAATGGTTCCTGTGGGTCCCAGAGCTCAAAAACCACCAAAGCAACATGTGCAAATGAATAGTAAAATGAGCTCGTTATATATATATATATATAATATTCTAATCTTGTTTTGAGTGTTTTTACGTAGGGTTGGAGCACCGACGGAGGTAAGTTCTTGTCCCTGCAGAAATGGTAATTCCTCATTTTATTTTAACTTAGTATTTATTTTATCTATCTACACTTGAGTCCCTTTTCGTTTTATAGATAGCGGGAACTTATGGTGACATTGTGACACATGGGCATGTCGAGTCTAGCTCCTAAACTCCCTATTCTGGACCGCCATACTCGGACCACCGTTTTACACCTCTTCATGGATAAAAATATTATCCGAGGGGGAAAAATGTACATACCCAAAATTGTATGTACCGTATAATCAGAAATTGGTTATGAAAAACCCCATTGATGATTCGAGATCTCTTCGTAAGGTGTTCGGAATCCGAAATGTCACCAAGAATACATTTGAATCCTAAAAATCCTTGTCCAACCTTTACATGATTTTTTCTAACATCTACCCCTTTTTCTTTACATTTTTCTTTAAGTTATAGGACCGCCACCCCGCACGGGTGGTGGTCATGTGACCGCTGCCCAAGACAAGGTGGTGGTCCTGTAACCACTGCCCTGCGCAAGGTGACGGTCCTACAGAATTTTCTAGAACCTTAGGTGCACTCAGGAATGCGAAAATCAAGTTTCACTTGCAACTCTCCACCGCTTCTACATTTTTTAGAGTTTTCCACCACTTGGTAATGGTAGTGCTCCATTTTTAATGATATAGCATGGAAAATTGAGCTTGCCTTCTAGTAAGTAGAAATGCTATAAATAACCAGCTTGTTTACAAGAAAATGGCCCCTCTCCCTCTATGTTTTATCATTCAGTGCATTTGAAGTTCCTCCATAAGTCTTAAGCAAGTTTAGACTTAGCATAAGTTCTCAAGCCTCTCGATTCATGGCTCCTCATTTTCTTGTTTTAGAGATCACTGGATCTCTCTAGTTTAATTTCATTTCATTATTGTTCTCAAGTAAATAGTTTATCTTAGACAACATCAGTTCTAGATCAAATTCATTTACAACTTAGTTCTCGCTTAGAGTTGTAGGTTTTGTTTTGTCACGGGAAGCATAGGTCCTAGAATTTTAGGTGTGTCTTGGCGTATCCCTGTAACAATCCTGCTAAGCCAAGCTCTGTTCTCTTACGCTATCTCTCTCCTACTTGCATTATGTTTGGTTTACCTCCAATCTGCCATTATTCAAATATCTTCTCCTGTTGCCACTATCACATCCTTACCTTTTTGGATTCACGAGAACATGAAGGAATGAAGAAATCACACTAAGGGGACAAGCTACGATACAACCAGATTTTCCTTTGTTCTACAAACTCTAGGTTTGATTTGTCAAAGTTGTAGTTTACAATATATCAACTAGAGTAGTAAATCATTTTATTTCAGTCAAATCTTGCTTTCAATATTGCCGGGGAAGCTGTGGGGAATGATAGCTTCTAAGAAGCTATGATTTGTTTCTCACTTCTAAGGTAGGATTGGAGGTCTTTCAATCAAATTAGTTAGATATTTATATTTGTATCAACTCACAAGTGCACAAGCAAATAGCTACATCTAGCTACCTTGCTTGTTTTAGCTTTATTCTTAGATTAGTTACTTGTTATCTGAGTTTCTAGATTAATTGTTCCTTAAAAGCATTCAAGTTTATATCTCACGAAAATTAAAAAAAAAAAAAAAGCCTAGCGTAGATTCAATTTCATAGTTTGTTTGCTTCATTCGATCAAGTTTGTTTATTTCGGCATGACTATTATGCGACCAATAGAGCCCAGGGATTACATATTTGAACCAGTGATACCCGGCGAATCTCTAAGGCATTATCGGATATAGATCAAATTCTTAGGATTCAATTCTTTCAAACAACTGGAATCCCATAAGAAACTAGTGAGAAATTAAGAGTGTTAAATATCGAAGATGATAAAGCAGACGACTTACGGTCTAATCAACCCAGCTATAGATTGCCTTGATAAGATGTCTATATAACCATACAAGAGCCCGAACAAAAACAAACTTTTGGTTGTGACCCATTAGTTTCACGGCTAGATGCATGAGACCTTCTCATTGGCATAGATACGAGGCCTATGCATACAAGTTATTAGGACACCCATGAGGTATTCGAGAAGATCGCAAAACTCCACGATACTAAACGTAGAAGCTAAGAAAGCTTATGACTACTTGGATAATCGGAAGACGGGATTTATTGTTCACATGACCATAACATGTGCAAGCAACTATGAGTTCACGGTTATGATCCCCGGTCCCACAACCCAATGGGCCTGTAAACCAACTAAACATTGGCACCGGTTTGCACACACTAGTGTTCAAATCCTCACCGCTCCCGCCGGATATCATCACACAAATTTCTATGTTGAACAAAGAAACCAATTAAGCCAATGTTTTACGGGTGAGACCATAAAATCATCCATAGTTTCCTAAAAATCCACTACACTCTCACCACCACTTCCATGACCCTATTAGGAAATAGATACAAAGCACCCATAGGTCACTTTCCAAGAGTCCAACAACCAACAGACAGGATCTCGGTAGAGCTTGACATCGATTGGAGCCTCCGAATAGTTATAGTATTGAACCAATCCATAACACTAGTTTAGGTTAGAAGAGCCTTCCTCACTTTGGATTCACAGATCCTGTCATTGCACATCGAGGATTTAGGATTTCCCGACTAATTTTTCCATACCCGCATATATTCCACTTTCACCGGCTGTCTTGGCATGACCTCGGGAGGTCAGGTACGAAGAAAGGTTTCTTGATGATTCTCACTCTCACCTGTCACTTTTCTATCGTGCGAGTTACCTCCCCCATGTGAGATATATTTTCATATTTATTTGGTTCTAGGAGAAGAGGCTATCTCATGAGTGCCTTATAGGATAACCACCCCATAACACCGTGAGCTCAAGTTGTAGCTAGAGGGATTTTTGAGAAATTCCTAATCCGTCATGATGTATCCCCTTAGGGTGCACCAGTGATTTTTATAAAGAAGAAGGATGGATCTTTGCACTTGTGTATTGATTATCATCAATTGAACATAGTAACAATCAAGAATCATTACCCCATTCCACATATTAATGATTTTTTTGATAAGATCAAGGGGGCCATAGTATTTTCCAAGATATATCTTAATTATGGATACCATCAGCTTAGGATCATGGAGGCAGATATTAATAAGACAATCTTCCAAATGAGATATGGGTAGTAAGAGTTAATAGTATTGCCTTTTGGTCTAACAAATTCCCCATTGTATTCATGAGTTTGATGAATGGGGTATTCCAAAAAAAATTAGATCACTTTGTGCTCATATTTCTTCATGACATTTTGATTTACTCACGTAGGTATGAAGAGCATGAGGGGCACCTTCACCGAGTTTTGCGGTGTCTTAAAAAGAGTAGTATATTTACTCGAACTTGGAGAAGTGTGCATTATTTTAGTCAGAGGTGCAATACTTGTGTCACATCATTTCTGGGGAAGGTATCACCATCAATCCTTCTAAGATTAGAGCTATTATGGATTGTCTCATGCCAACCAATTTGGTCAAGTGCAAAATTTCATGGGGACATGGAGGTTACTACAGGAGATTTGTTTAGGAAATTTCTTGGATTACGCACCCCATCACTTCCCTTTAGCGGAAAGGGAAGGAGTTTGTTTAGTCAATGTATGTGAGAAGGCCTTCAGTACATTGAAGGGATGCCTTATGTCATCACATATTCCTTTTGTGCTAGACCCTTAGAGGATTTCTTTATTTGTCTGGATGCTTCCATGGTAGGATTAAGTGGTGTTTTGATGCGGGATGTTCGTGTAGTTTCCTTTGAGTCTCATGCAAACTTAAATATCAAGATCTCAATTATCGACTCATGACTTTGAGCATGTAGCAGCTTATGCATGCTTTGGTGCATTGGTGTTATTTCCTTTTGGGAAGGAGATTTATTCTCAGGATAGACCATTTGAGCTTACGTCACATCTTCATGTAACCCAATCTCAATGCTCATTAATGGTGTTGGATGGAGTTGCTATGTGAGTATGACACAAAGATAGATAATTTCAATGGGAAGGAGAATGCTATTTTGATGCTCTTAGTATATGGAGAAATTTTTATGGCTACTTCAAGGGGCACAAATTTGGAGAAAGATTTTGAGACAACTTCCAAATCATAGTTTCTAACTTGTAGCGAGATTAGAGATTGAGTCTTCCGAGACCCCTTGAGGGGAATTTTAATGGTTTTACAATAAATTCAAATGGACTTCTCGAGACACGAGAGGCCAAATCTATGTACCTAGGGACATCGGTTTGAGACGGGATATCTTGGTAGAGGCTCATAATGCACTTTCTTCAACCCATCAAGGGGTGAAAAAGATGCACGCCACATTGAGAAAAATTTACCATTGGAGAGGTATTTGGAGGGATGTATCTCCATTTATTTCCCACTATTAAGATTTTCAAAGGGTGAAGGATGAGCATCAACATCCAGCTGGCCTTCTTTACCCACATTTTATACTAGAGTGGAAATGGAACACCATTTCCATTGCTTTCATAGCAGGGCTACCAATGTTGAGATACCACCATGATTCCATCATGGTCACGATGGATATATTGACAAAAGTGGATCATTTTTCTTAAGTTAAGACCACATATACAGCTAGTGCGCAGTGGCGAGAGTGTACTTGGATGAGATTATTAGAATTTTCGGGATTCTGCGGAAGATCATCTGCGACCATGATCCCTTATACAGTTCACACTTTTGGACCACCATGCAACAAGCCCTTGGGATAAGCAACTTCAACATAACCTATCATACGAGAGACAGATGGATAGAAAAAGTGGGTGAATAATATTTTAAAGGAAATGCTTGGATATACGTCATGGATCATCGGTCGAGGTGGGAGGAGTACTTGTATTTTGTAGGGTTTTCTTATAACAACAATTTTCAGAGTTCTATTAGGATGACACCATTTCAGGCACTTTATGGTAGGAAGTGCAGGACACCTTTGAGTTGAGACAAACTTGAGGAAAAAGTATCTATTCACCAACTATGTTATAGGACATGGAGTAGTAGGTTATTTTTTTTACGACAGAGGTTACATGAAGCACAAGATAGGAAGAAGAAGTATGCGAGATCAAAAGAGAGTTAACTGTAGTTATGAGGTGGGCACAAAGGTGTTCCTTCATGTCGAGATGTCATAAGAGTTTTATCCATTAAGGAAAAGGCTATAAGTTGTCTCCTAGATTCATGGTTCCATTCAAGATCTTGGAGCGGATCAATCACTTAGCTTATCATCTAGCCTTACTATCCAGCTTGTCTCAAGTGCATGATGTGTTCCATGTATGTGTTCTTAGGAGATATGTCTGAGATCCTTCTCATGTATCTGATTGGACTGCACTTCGGGTGTAATAACAAGGGAAGATGATGGTGGAGCCCATGCATATTTTAGAGCGTAGGACCCTGGGCCTTTGAAGCTGAGATATTGATCATGTGCAAGTCCAGTGGGATAGGTATGATGAGACTTCTACTACATGAGAGGATGTTACGTTGCTATGAGTCCATTTTCCATAACTATTTCAATGAATTTGAGGAGGAAGTCGAGTATAAGGGGACGAGGATGTAGTTCCAACTCTTGTACAACACTTATTATATTTTTATTTCGATTACTATTTACTATAAACCTAGATATTATTCTATTATTTTAGTTTAGCATAATGCTAGATGATAGAGATATTTTGAATATTGATGGATTGTGATTCATAGTATGATTTTTGTGCATTATTAGAGATGTAGGAATACATTTTATATTGATGATGATGATGTGTTGTTAGCATATATATTTACTAACATTCGGATTTCTCATTATGTTGACTATGATTTAGCATTTGAACTAATCTAAGTGGTCTTGTTGATATTAATAAAATGGTAGAATTGAGATGTTTAAATTTTAGACAAATGATAGCATTGTTAGTATAGATGATGATTTGATTATATGAGGATGTTATTGATGGATGTGCGCATATTTTATCTTTGATGTATTTGATGTGGCCTTGAGGTGAAGGAGGTATTGTGTGATTTCATAGGTAATTATATTACAATAATAAAAGGGGATTTGAGACCAAAAACAACGGAATATTGGATGGATACAATGATGACGGTCGCCATGGAAACTATGTAATGTTTGATGTTTTGTTATTAGATTGTAAAGGGGTTCCCATGGGGGGATGACCTCAAATTTTTACCATTGGCTTTGTGTGTAATTATTTCCCTTTTATTTTATTTAAATGTGGAGTATGCAATTTATTTTGTGCGTAATCCATTTAATCATTTTTGATTAATGTGGCTTAATTAAGTGAATTAATCATGTTTATTAAGATATTTGTGGATGTGACAAAATGGTTCATTTATTAGAGTATTTGGTCCTTTGGATCTTGTGTTTTAAGTTGAGTGTATATGACTTTGAGTGTTGTACACCCTATGCTACTTTAGAATTTCGGATTTTGGATTAAGGACCATTTTGGAGGCTTGTGGGACAAGTAAAGCTTATCCCATACCTCTTAATTTCAATAACCAAACCTACCTATGGATTGGTGGGTCAAAAATAGACCCCATTATTTGTTTTGTAAGGAAAAAAGTGACATTTATTACACTTTTCTTACATGGGTTTTAAATTATGTTCTTAGAGGGTGCGGGTTTGTGTTGAGTGTGTAAGAGGCAAGTCATTTCTCTCAAACACCAATTTATTGTGCCTTGAGGTTGACATTTGACTTGTGATGTGGATTTTAGGATAAGTGATGTGGTATCCTACATGGAGCCACCTCACCCTCCTCTTATATTTTTCTATATATGCAAGTTTTTTTGTTTGTTTGGGTGTTACATCATTTTAATGTGCACTTGTATTTTTGGAGTTAAAGAGTTTTGGAGTACTTTTGAAGTCTCTAAGATTGTTGGAGTTGGATTGAGATTGATGAATCTTGGAGTGTGATTATTTGATAAAGTTATTACTATGGAAAGGTGATATCTACACCCTTTTACTTATTATTTTTATATGCATGTATTGCATGTATGTGAATGATTTGTGTTCTTGTTGGTATCTTAGGTAGAATGCCTATGTATGGTGTAGGAGAAGGATATGGGATATTCTATTGTAGAGAGGCATAATAGTTTATTTCATGTTTTGGGATGGATTTGGGTTGGGTGCCCCACCTTTGATTAGAAAATACTTGCATTTCTTACTTGGTTCTTTTGAGGGAGACATAAGAGATTGTAGGGAGGGAAAAGACAATGTGGGAGGCATAAGAGGATCGTGAGGGAGGAATAAAAGTTTTTATGGGTTTTGAGTTGTGTTTTGGAGGGTTTTAAGGTGGGCACATAATCCCATTGAAAGGCATAAGTGATCTCCCCATAGATCATTGCTCCATTATCTTTGCATTTGTAAGTCTTGTGTATTTTGATAGTTTTATTATTGGGATTGTATCTTATGTTTGAATGTGTTTTAAATGGTTGTGAAATTTTTATTATGATGTGAAACCATTGTGTTAGTTACCATGAGTTGTATCCATTCTTTATTACATTTTAGTTGGGGCTCGGGTGCCAATGAGGAGGATAGATTATTCTCCTCATTGGATTATTGGTTGGGTGGAGAGTGTTGCATCTCCCCCAATTTTGTTGTTGTGATTGAAGTGAAGAAATTATGGAGATCTTTTTGAAGATTTGGGACTTGGAATATTTGTAGAAGTCAAAATAAATCCTTCATTATAGAAATCTTTCTTATAATTCCCACTTAAATGGAAGGCTAGTACACTTACATTTAAAATAAATAATTTATTGTATATTTTGTTTATTAAGTTATAATTAATTATTGGAAATAAAGCTCTTTGCATTGTAAGAAATGAGATATGCTCAAAGAAAAAGAAAGTTCATTATTATTTGTAGGAGTTATATTATTGTAAAGAATGAGGGGAAAAAAATTGAAGTTGTAAATAATTGAGAATGTATTCTTAGTAAACCTTAAATGTATGTTAGTAGCTTGTGATTTCCTTGA
This sequence comes from Taxus wallichiana var. yunnanensis, assembly GCA_018340775.1. Lineage (NCBI taxonomy): Eukaryota > Viridiplantae > Streptophyta > Pinopsida > Cupressales > Taxaceae > Taxus > Taxus wallichiana. The sequence continues at coordinate 456,301,887 of CM031239.1, read as the reverse complement.
ATAAATGATTATAGAAGACATGGAAGGATGCACTAAGTTATAATAAGTTACTTTTTGAAAGATTGCATTCTTGTGGGGAAAGGAAAACAATGATACTTATAAATAGATTAATTTCTTGTTATCAAATTTTTCCCCTAGGGAAAAATTGATTAAACACAACCTTGCACACAAGAATAATGGAGAAGGCTCGAAGTTTTCAGTTTTGCATTTTGGTGCTTCGAGAGAAAATAGGGAAAATAATGGTTAGGCAATTCCAAAACCCAGAATCCTGAAAGTCCGAAATTCAGAATTTTGGGTTTCGGGGCCTCAGTGTTAAGTTGGAAAATTGGCCCCAAATGTTTGAAATCCCAAAGTTCAAAAGTCCAAACATTCATACTTTTGGATTTCAAGGGTTCGGATATCTCGGGAAGCATTCAAGAAATGGAGTGGAAATGTACAAAATTGTGAAGTCTGAAAGTCTCAAAATTTGGACTTTAGAGTTTCAAGGTTTGAGACTTGAGTTTCAAGTATCGATCCCAAAAGATGAAAATCACCCTCAAGGTCCAAAACTCTGAAACCTGAAAGTCTGAATTTTCGGACTTTCGAGCTTTCTAGTTTTGGGCTTTCAGAACTCTCAGCTTGCCTTTTTTGCAAAATGACACCTCAACCTTCAAATGACCATAACTTTTGGTTGGGAGCTTAGATTTTCATAATAAAAGACTTTTGGAAATCTCTCGGCTTCTCCTACACAAATTAGAGAGGCTTAGTTATTCAAAATGAAGAAATAGAGTCCGCCATTTTTTAGGGTGTCATACATTGTACCTACCAAAATAATGAAGGTATGGGTTTCCGTTCTTGCCCAATAAGGAATCGTACATGGAGGTATGGGTTCTTTCATGGAACCCACCATTTTGCAGTGAATTAAATGCATTTATTGGGTGGTTGAAACAATAATTCAGATTTCTTCTATCTCCTTCTCTAATTCTTCCTATATATTGTAAGGATGGGAATTTTTCTAAAGGTTAGACATTTTGGCTTTCACCCTCCCTTATTCTATGTATACAATTGAATTTATGGAGTTCAAACCTCCCATTTCAAATTGTAATGCAAGTTTGTGCCTCTTGTCCATTGTAATGGAAAATATCAAATTCTTTGAGCAATAAAATAATTATGTGGATGATTTCAACCCTCTCTTATGTTCATTGTATCTTCCTCATATCTTATTGCAATCTTGGTTATCTGTGCATGGTGGTTTTATTACATTTTTATGGTTTTTGTTTAATTTCAAAGCGGTGTTCAAAATTCCTTTGGTGAATCACCTTTGTTAGTTTAGGTTCATTTTCCTGCATCTTCTTAATCCTGTCTCCTTGGTAAGTTGGAGTAGGTTTTAGAGAAGATCCTCTACAATTTGAATGTGTGCATATGAACAGAGGAATAGGAACCGGCCTTCATCTGGAGAGCTTTCCCAATTGCAAAGTCCCACACTTTGGGAAAAGCTCCATGTTATGAAATCAAACTGAGAGTCTCAACCCATCGAGTTGTAGACATTCAGGGGTGCTTTGATTACACATCAACAATTTTGGCATGCCGGTGGGACCAAGAGGTCATTCCATAATATTTGAAGGAATTTTCATCAAATTCAGACTTAGAAATTGCAAGTTCTCCAATTTTGAACTTTTCACCTCTCAGGATGAACTCTGAAATCAATTTTCGGGGCTTAACTTGCTCAAAACAAGTCCAAATTTCACTAGTTGATAGATCGGGGCTAATATTCAAAAGGATATTTTTATTTTTTTGAAATTTTGATTTTCAAAATTTCAGAATTTTTTTAATTTCAGGTTTTAGGATTTCGGGTTTCAGGTTTTCAGAACTTTGGGTTTCAGGATTTCAGAATTTTGGACTTCTCCAAATTTTGGGGTTTCGGGTTTCGGATATTCGAGGTCTTACATTTTCAAGTTTTTAGGATTGTCATTCCAAATCAATTTTCAACCTCCAAAATATCAAATACACAGTCCTTCAAAAAATTTAATTTTAATTTTGTTGAGTTTGGTGTGTAACTTGGCAAAATCCATCCTTTTGAGGCTCATTTCCCAACACATTTGGCAACTCCGAAGGGATATAATTCAGCAGGTGTAGCAACATAGGTTGCCCAAGTACATGAGAAGAATTCAAACTAGGTCTGATACTCAAGAAGAGGGACTGTTTGTCTACTTACAATTATCACCAGGAAGAGGAAGGAGAGGAAGAAGACCGCAAAGATCACCATCTCCACCTAACAGGACTTTGTCTACACCTCTACCTAGTAGACCTTTTCTTCAATTGACAAGGGTGCTTAGGCCAATTAGGATGGCACAACCCAATTCGTATCTCAACTTTATGGGAAGTAGCCCACTTTCCCTAAATGCTCAAAATCTAGTTCCAATTGTAGCATTAAAGAACATCTCATATTTTACGGGAGAAAATAATACAATTCGTATTGACCGCATCTAGGACATTTCCAATGTTTGTGTAATTCATGAAATCAATGAAATGGATATTATAGTCAAGTTGTTAGCTTCATCTTGTAAGGGTAAAGCTTTGCAATGGTTTAGAAGCCTAACAGCAGGGTCTATCCAGAATTGGGATCATTTATGCACATACCTCCATAATCAATTTGGGAAAAGGGAGATAATTTGTCTTTATTGGAACAATTGACAACAATCAAGAGGGCTCCTAATGAAAAAATGAAAGATTTCAATTTCTATTTCCAATGAACATGGGATAGGATTTCGGTAGTTGTTAGACCAACTGCCGAAGGAGCATTCCTCTATTTATTGAAGGCTATAAATTCAGATATAGCCATGATGATCCAATCAATGGGAGGTATAACCTTAGCCGCAACCTATAACATTACTATTAGAGTTGAAAACTACTTTATTCAAGCTGGTAAGCTAGCACCGAGGCATCCAATGCCTCTCTATCTAGACATGGGAGCTCCTACGAGTAGTCAAACACATGAGTTGAAATCCATTCCAATCCCTATGAATCAAAGAAATAGTGAGGCTTCTACTTCTTCAAGCACTTCAAAAGAGCTACAAGAGGTTATGAAACAACTACATAACCTAGGAAATGAGCTAGTGACTATCAAGAGATAGAAAGCTCGATTTTTATGTTGTATCAACCTCAAACTCAATATCAAGCTAGGGCCCCATATGAGCAAAATAGACCACTAGCTCCAGTTTCAAATCAAAACCATAACCAAGGACAACCTCAAGCTACAGGGCATTCTAACCATATGATCCAAACACAGCTTCAACATTGAGATCCTTGGTTCCAACACAAAACAACATGGCACAAGAGTATGACTGGTGTTACCCCTGTAATCTACCTCACAATCAATCAATGTGTTTCAACAATGCACTAAACCAAGGCCTTGATGGTACAGACCATTGGTGTGTCCCAAGAACCAAGTCAAGAGGGAAATTAGTAGCATGAAACTCAGCTAGAGGCACCTCCAATGGAAACTACGTTGGTTAATTGACAAACATAAGACTTTTGTGGAATTAACCAACCACATTTTTAAGGATTAGCTTCCAACACACGTTCAAAGGATAGGAACATAGAGGAAGGATAAACATCTAATCTAGTTGTTTCTTAGCCCACTCCTTGACAAAAAGGAGTTAGTAGACCAAGTGCAGCCCCAAATGAGCAAAATCAGCCTAAGGCACCCATTGTAGCAACACATGTGCTGTTCAAGCTCCAAAAAAGATTCATGCCAAGTAAAGGGAAATAAAAGGATAATTCATCCCCTTTCAACATCATCGATCAGATGAAGAAAACACATGTGAACATTTCCATGTGGGAGTCACTAGCGATCCCAGGACAACGAGATTTGTTGCAAGCTACAATGGCCAATTGGTCTGTCTCAAATAGATCAGACCAAAGTTAGGAGAAATTTCTCACTAATGCATTGCAACAGGGTGGGAGTCAACCAAGCAAGAATTTGAAGCCTCCACCATTCTATGTGTCATTGATTATTGGGAACCACTTAGTACACAACTGCATTATTGATCGGGTGCAAGTAGTTCAGTAAAGCCCAAGAAAATAGTAGATCAATTAGGTCTAAAGTATGAGCCAAAGGTCTTTGAAAGGATTAGTGCAACTAGATGGAACAATAGTAGGAACAATTGGGGTCATCAAAGGGTTAAGTCTTACACTACATATTTTTCCTAATGTCACGAGTCTTTGCGGGATGTATGTAATTGACCTCGACCACTCTTTACACTATGCCTATCAAGGGACTTCACCGCCAAATTGGTGTATATCTATCGTATATTGGACCCACATGATTTTTAGGAAGAGGTATGTAGCTAAGGCTACAATCGAGTCAGAATTAATTGTAAACTTTCACAATGAGCCTCATGTGCCAAGTCCTATCAATGTAAATTTCTCATCCTTCGATCGGGAGGAGTGTTCAACTAATCTAGAAATAGATACTAAGGTTGAGGTATTCCAGATTTAAATCTTGATGAATGGGCCAACAAAAGGCATGCATTCGATCCATATAAGGAAATGGAAGAATCTAAATTGGGTGTATATTATGTACATGAAGAGAATTCACCCATTCCTAACATCACCAAGCCGGAAAAAGGATGACAATGAAGTATGGAAATTATTTTTCGATGGTTCAAGAAGCAAACAAGGTGCTAGAGGAGGTGAAATATTGGTATCACCATAGAATTTCAACTATTATTTAGATTTTTGTTTCCAGTTTGCCTGTTCAAATAACACAGCTGAATACAAGTCTTTAATTCATGGACTTCATTGGGCTAGGAAAAGAGGCATAAAGAATCTGTAATTATTTGGTGATAGTGAGCTAATCGTCAATCAAGTCAAGGGGAAACGTGCTCCAAAGAATTACGTACTCAAGAGATACAAAATAGGGTATGGGACCTAATTGAATATTTTGAAGATTTCAACATTGAGTCCATACCCGGGAATAAAAACAAGGCTGTAGATAGGCTCGCGTAAGTTAGAGAAACTTTTGATGTGGTGGATAACATCAAAAGAAACAAAATACGGCCACATATCCATGTGATTTTAAGGTCAACAGTTCCAGACCTTAACACCAGTTTGCAGGTATTTGAGAATGATCAGCAGATTGTCAATTTCTTGCAAGAAGAGGCTGAATTATTAGGTAGGAATCAAGATAGATTAGAGAAGCAGTATGGGGATCAAGTAGTGCATCTGTGGACCAATAAGATTCTCAAAGGTTTAGTAACATTGAAGTCAATATTAAATCCTAATGACCAGTTTCGTAAAGAGAAGGCTAATATATAGGTTAAATGGGAAGATTCAGAACCTATTTTGGTTGGGGAAGGAAAGACACTCCAAATTGGTAAAGTAGCTCTTTGAGAAGGAAAGATATGAGTTCATACAATGTTTCAAAGAGGGTCCAGATGTCTTCGCTTAGAGTTATGAGGACCTACGAGGATTAAATCTGAAGTTGGCACATCATACAATTGAACTCGACCGAGATGTTAAGCCCATCAAGAAAAAGAAAATATCGGCCAAACCTCACATTGAGCCTCTAATGAAGAAAGAGTTAAACAAGCTAATAAAGGAAACCATTATATTTCCAATCAAGCACTCGAAATTTGGATTACCAACTTGGTCCCGGTCAAAAGAATAATGGAAAAATCAGGTTATGTGTGGGCTTCCAACATTTGAACAGGGCATCTCTCAAAGATCATTACCCACTTCCTTCAATGGAGAAAATCTTACAGGTAGTAGCTGAATCAGAAATATTCTCTCTCCTAGATGGCTACTTGGGGTATAATCAGATAATGGTGAAAGAAGATGATCAATTTAAAATGGATTTCACCACTAAGTGGGGCACCTATGCCTACAAGAAAATTCCTTTTGGATTGTCAAATGCCAGAGCCACTTTCTAAAGGGCGATGGACATGGCATTCAAGGGGTTGATCAACAAAATAGTACGTATATATGTTAATGATATCATTGTGTTTTCCAAAAATGCATTTGATCACCTCTTTCATCCGAGACAAGTATTTAAACAATTTAGGATATTTGGGGAATCATTGAATCCCAACAAAGTATATTCCTAGCTCACGAAGGCAAGCTCCTAGGCCATATTGTGTCCAAGTAACGATTGACGATTGACCCAAAAAGAGTTGAAGAAATTCAAACATTTCCCCTGCCAAGTCATTAGAAGGCTCTTCAAATATTTCTAGGAAGAATCAATTTTGTCTATATATTTGTACCAAATTTTTTTCTCTTGTGAATCTAATAACACTTATGTTGAAGAAGAGCATGGTATTTAGGTGGACAGATAACGGAAAATAAAGTTTTTATGTTATCAAAGAAGCCATATCCCAAGCTCCAACTCTCGTCAATCTAAAATTCTCCAAGGACTTCATGCTCTATGCCTTTCTTTGGTGGGGACATAATTTCGCAATCCTAGTATAACAAAACAAAGAGGGATCTAAATAGCCAGTTGCCTTCTTCATCCAAATTTTAGAGGACCATGAAGTGAGATACTCCTTTGAGAAACATGTCCTTGTAGTGATCGGGAGCTTAAAAATTTCAAACACTTGGTCTCAAATAATAAGATCCGATTACTAATCTCTCATGCGGGAGTCAAGGACTTCCTTTTGAAAAAATATATGAATGAGAAACATGCAAGATGGACCACTCATGTCATGGAATATGACATTGAAATTAAGGTAACTAAGCTGGTACGTGGAAAGGGATCATGTGAACAGCTAGCCTCGAGTCAACAAGTTGATGTGAGGAATGGAAATGAAACTATCTTGGTAGTATAGGATTGTCAAGGGCAAGTGAATGATAATGTGCCCACTCCTTGTTGGACTCAGAACATGATAAAATTATTACAAACACAAATATGACCTCTATAAATGAGAAAAGCAAAGAGGAGATACTTCAGATTACAATCCATTCCATATATGCTTTTTTATGGTGTTTTGTTCAAAAAGGACATCAATGGTGTTCTAGTGAGATGCATTGGAGCGGATCAAATCAAGAGATTGAGTACAGAGTTTCACTATGGAGCAGCCGGAGGACATTTTTTCCCATGGGTAAAAACTCTCAAAATAATGAAGGAAGGATATTATTTTCCCACGGTGTTTAGTAGTGACTACACATGGATCAAGAAGTGTAAAAAATGTGCCTTCTTCACAAGTAAGGAAAGGTTAGCAACACTTCCATTGCACCCAATTTTAGTTGACCAACCATTCATGGAATGGTGATTGAAATTCATTGGGGTCATCAATCCAAACTTAGGCCAAGGCCACAAGTGTATTCTCATAGCAATAGACTATTTGACCAAGTGAGCAAGTAGCACTCAAAGAAGCTAACGAGTCTAGAATACTTTGGACTTATATGAAGGGATAGTGACTAGGTTTGGTTTATCGACCACTGTCATATTAGAAAATTCATTGGCATTCATAGGTTCCAAGATCACAGAATGTGATGTTAATAGTGGGATCTACTTGAGCACTTCTTTAAATTATTACCCGCAGGAAAATGGACATACAAAGTCCAAAAATAAGAATTTTCTACGAATCTTAAGAAGGACTCTATATGAAAACTAAAGGACATGGCATAACAAGCTAAAATCAGCATTATGGGCTAACATGATTACACCAAAGAGGTCGACAGGAAGGTCTCCCTATAATATGGTCTATGGAAAGGAAGAAATGTTACCTATAGCAATGGAGCTCATGAAACAAATGGAGTTTTCTGAGTTTGATCCAATGGAGGATAGGTATGCAGAGTTGATGAAATTAGAAGAAATTAGAGGACATGTAGTTCAAATGGTAGAGAAAGATCAAGCCTCGGTGAAAAGATGGTTTGATAAAAAAAAGAGAAAGGACCTTTCTAGAAGGGGACTTAGTTTTGAAGTGGCATGCGAGATCAAGAAAAACTAGGAAGGCATTCCCAATTTTATGCCATTTGGAGTGGCCTCTAAATGGTCACAGGATGTAAAAATAGCAATGCCTTCTAATTGTCTACATTGAATGGAGAGGAAATTTTGATTCCGGTTAATGGAATCTATCTTAAACATTCTTTACTAAAAAGAAAAAGTTTCACCCTTGTAAATATTATTCTAGGATTTGAAATTGTCTAAGTGTGTATGCACATTGTCTCATTATAGTGTAGGTTCCAATTTCCCTAATTACCTCGGACAGGTCTTGTTTCTCCCTGTGTTGTATCATTGTGCGATTCGGTGTGCCTCCAAAGGTGAATTTTGTAGCGATCGACAAGGATCGGAATAGGTAAAAGCTCCAGATCAAGATAATTATTTACTCTCACAAATCTCATCTTCAATATTTTCTTATGAAAATTGAGAGTACAAGCGGTGGAGCATGTTTAGGATCAGCAAGTGCAATCAGTCGGGTTCACATTTCAAGTTCAATATCGTATCGGACTATCATTCATGACTTCGTGCCCAATGGATACTTCAAGGAAACTAATCTTTCCACCTAGCAGGCAGGTGATCCCGCGAGTCACCAAATTGTTATCCAATTTTTCCCCTAAGGAAAAATTGATCAAACACAATGTTTCACACAAGAAGAATGGAGAAGTATCAAATTTTTCATTTTTGCATTTTGGCATTTCGGAGAAAAGCGAGGGGCAAAAAATGGGCAAGCAATGTTTGAAACCCGAAATACGAAAAGTCCAAAATTCATACTTTTGGGTTTGGGGTTTTAAAATCTCAGTGCAAAGTTGGAAAATTATCCCTTAATGTCTAAAATCCCAAAGTCGAGAGTCGAAATTTTAGACTTTCGGGATTTTGGGGTTTCAAGACCTCGAGAAGCATGCCAAAAATGGAGTGGAAATATCTAAAATCATGAAGTTCGAAAGTCCAAAGTCCGAAGTCCAAAATCCTGAAGTTTAAAATTTATTCAAAATGAAGAAATATAGTCTGCCATTTTTAGGGTGGTGGACTTTTCAACTACCAAAATAATGAAGGTATGGGATTCCTTTCTTGCCCAACAAGGAACAATACATGGAGGTATGGGTTTTGTCATGGAACCCATCATTGTTGCAAGTGAATTCAATGCATTTATTGGGTGGTTGAAGCAAGAATTCAGATTTCTTCTATCTCCTTCTCTAATTCTTCCTATATATTGTAAGGAGGGGCATTTTTCTAAAGGTTGGACATTTTGGCTTTGCACCCTCCCTTCTTTTCTGTCTATAAGTGAATTTGTGGAGTTCAAACCTCCCATTTCAAATTGTAATGCAAGTTTGTGCCTCTTGGCCATTGTAATGGACTTGTATCAAGTATGTGGATGATTTCAACCCTCTCTTAGGTTCATTATATCTTCCTGATCTCTCATTGCAATCTTTTTTATCTGTGCATGGTGGTTGTATTACATTTTTGATGGTTTGTGTTCAATTTTAAATCAGATGTTCAACATTCCTTTGGTGCATCACCGTTGTTAGTTTAGGTTAATTTTCTGCATCTTCTTAACCATGTCTCCTTGGAAAGTTAGAGTAGGTTTTAGAGAATATCCTTTACAAGTTGAATTTGTGCATATGAACAGAGGAATAGGAACCAACCTTCATCTAGAGATTTCCTATTTAAAAAGTACCACACTTTTGGAAAATCTCCATATTATGTAATCACATTGAGATTCCCAACCCATCGAGTTGCGGACATTGGGGGTGTTGTGATTACGCACCAAGAGTTCCATTTCTTCATTTGAGTTTGAAAACAATTTTGTTGGAAAAATATTATTGTAGTTGTTCTCTTGTTACTATTTAAATAGAAAATATTTGAATTTAGTAATTTTAAGGCATGACATAAATAAATGGTTAAACCCTTCAACTAGAGACTTTGGGCACATAAATTAAAACTAAGAATAAAATGAAAAATCACTATAGTCAATTTTTGTTTAGAAAAATTATGGAATTAATGGTTCATTTTCAAAGAATAAAATTGCTGCCCTGTGAGTGGCGATCTTTGAACCACTAGCACGATAAGAGTGGTGGTCTATGTACCACCACCCGGGAAAGGTTACGGTTTGGGAATTGTCACCCAAGTAGGGCAGCAGTCCTAGGACCACCAGTCTACTTAGGGTGGTGGTTTCATCACTTTTGGTGAAAAAATTAAGATCCGCGTCTGTGCAATTTTGAACTTGCTTTAATTAAAATATGAGCCTATAAAATGTAAAAAGGAGACTATCGAAAAACTATAGGTGACCCAACTCATTGTATAAGAATGCAAATATTTTAATGGGAATTTAAATGTATCAAATCTCTTAGATTAATTGGAAAGAGGGTTTTTCGAAATAGAGAACTCAAAATTAGATTTTTCAAACTAACTATTCAAGATTTGGAGTGGAAACCTCTGCAATCAACAAATGGAAGACATTGCTAAAATAAATCCATAAGTTAAACTAAACCAAGATTGATCCTAATGAACCCCTTCACGGCTTCTTCCCTCCTTGCTCACATGGCTTCCACTCCAACCTCCAAATCAAAGAAAAAAAAAAGAGACCAAATGAGGAGGCTAGGGAAAAGAAAAAGGTTAAATAAAATTTCATAAGGATAGGTAGGGTCAGTATGGAACCTGTAAGATCTAGTGGCCACAATTGATTTGGTCCAAGGGTTAGGAATCATTCCTATAATTATTAGGTGAGAATATTTTTTTATGTGCTTTTAAATAATTTTAGTGTATGTGAAAATGAGTAGATAGGGCCACTTAGGGCTCTAGTGTATTAAGTTAAAAATGTAACTCTCATAGTATGTTTTAATTAATAATTCAATGGACATCCAAGTTATTAAAATAAGGAACTAAGGTAACTAAGGTTAAGGGTTTAATTATTGTGGGTTTGAATATTAATTTGAGAAGGGGAAACTATTTAACCAAGTAAAAACTAATGGACATTTTTCTAGCGGATTGTAATTGTATTGAACTTAAAAATGAATTAAGAATATTTAATTATTAATCTAGACTTGTTCTATTTAATGTAAGGTAGAACATTGTTGGTAGGATTTAATTTAACATATTATAGGGTTGACATCCTTGTAATCTTTAAAAAAATTCCCCAACTTTCTAGCTAATTATTAAGGTTTAATGTGGTTTTAGAATGTCAAACTTATGGGCATTACATTTTGTATCAGAGACATGGGTTCAATGCTTGGACCCTAGGAACACTTGGAAACATAAGACACAACAAAAAAACTCAGCGCCACTCTAAACCTAGATCACTTAACTTTGTATGATGTTTTAAAACGTAAAAAACCTAGAATGATGAGCTAACTCTCGTCCTTGTATGCATGCGGGAGGTGTGGAGTGGATGAGGGGTTATTTCTCATAGACCTAGACTTACCTACCCCAAATTAGGTAGTAGCAACCATATTTCCTCAGATACATCAGACACTATAGATGTTAATGTCGCTATACGACGATGATATTTAGAAGGTAAATGTAGCGAGATAGGACAGAGAGCCATCAATAGAGGCTCATGCAACTTACCAACAATATGATGAGTATATAGAAGAGAAATCCCACGTGGAGTCGGCTAGACGAGAGTCAACATAGAGAGGTTGTGGAGACATGGCTACAAGACACATAGATAAATCTAGGAGCCCTACGAAGCATGATGATCATGTTGAGATACCTCGAGACCGGTAGTCTAGAGTGGAATTTCACATTAGAGTGATTTTGAAACTCCATCCATCTCATTTCACTGGGGACACTGGGGGATTTTATGTAGAGGCATGGTTGGTCATGTTAAGTAGATCCTTCAAGCTTTTTCCATGTATGAGCAACATGAAGGCTCGTGTTTCCATCCACCTTATGAGAGATAGAGCTATTGTTTAGTGGAGAACCGAGGAGTAGAACCTCCATGTGATTTCTAAGACAGTCACTTGGGAGCTCTTCGAGTAGTGGTTCAGGAGAAGATAATTTTCCAAGAGGTTCATTTAGAATGGATAGATGAGTTCCACAACCTACGTCAGGCATCCATGATAGTGGAAGAGTATGAGAGTCACTTCCTAGACCTACTTTAGTATGTAGACTACATGCAGGATGAACAAGTGAGGATCCATAGGTTCATTAGGGGCTTGAACCTAGACATTGGAGGAAGTGTACATTTATTGTCCACAGAGACATTAGTAGAGGCCATTGAAAAGACCTATATTACAGAGCAAACTAGGGGAAGATGCAACATGCCAGAGATAGAGTGCGGAGTCGTACCCAATAGATGCAGGATAGGAGGTTGAGAGGGTCCGCTCCTCCTCCTCATTACGGACATGGTCCTACACAATATTCATTCAGGCCACCAAAACAGCCACCTCAAATAGTAGCAACAATAATAGGCTCGTCCTCCATTTAGGCCTCCATAGAGATTTTATGCTCAAAGGGGACATATTATGGGGCCTCTTCCTGGGGACCAATAAGGACTCAAGCACCTCTAAGATCTCACTCTGTAAGGGCTCATCACAGCGACCACAATAGTCCATAGTAGTATCATTAGGATCTATAGAATAGACCACTAGAGTACTTGGAGGAGCTACTTCTCATTGGAGGGGACCTGGTAGCTCCTACAGGTGCAATGTACTTGGGCATCATTCGAGAGAGTGCCCTAAGAAACCTAATAATAATGGTAAGGAAAAATTTTCAGAGCCTATAGTAGGTGATATGGCTAGGAGCCATAGGATATATACAGTGGTCAAGAACCAATAGGCAGATCACCAAAGAACAGTGATTGAGATGACAGATAGAATGGACGACATTTATATTCTTGTTTTATTTGATTCAGGATCCTTAGATTATTTTATTTCTCCTCTTGTATTAGAGAGATGCAAGATGAAGGCATTTAGGTAGATTTGTAGTTGGGATATGGAGATGGCTTTGGGATCCAAGCTCACAATGGAATCCTTAGTCACGACGCAATTTCCAGTTGTATGTTGTCACAACTAGTGGCAGGTCAAAGGATGAGTCTAGTGGGCCATCACTTGATGATCACATTATCTTGAGGGAGTTTTCAGATGTCTATCTAGGGGAGCTACTATGGTTACCTCCCCCATATGAGATAGATTTTCACATTGATTTGGTTTCAGGAGTAGAGACTATCTCGTGAGCGCCTTATAGGATAACCACCTCGTAGCTTTGTGAGCTCAAGTTAGAGCTAGAGGGCCTTTTGGAGAAAGTATTGATCTGTCTCTAGTGTATCCCCTTGGGGTGCACCGGTGATTTTTGTAAAGAAGGACAGATCTTTGCACTTGTGTATTGATTATCGTTAGTTGAACAAAGTAACGATCAATAATATTTACCCCATTCCATGTATTGATGATTTGTTTGATAAGATGAAGGGGGCCAAAGTATTTTCCAAGATATATCTTAAGTCTGGATACCATCAGCTGAGGATCACAGAGGCATATATTCATAAGATAGCCTTCCGAATGAGATATGGCCACTAAGAGTTAACAATATTGCCTTTTGGTTTGACAAATTCCCCTGTTGTATTCATGAGTTTGATGAATGGGGTATTCCTGAATTTTTTTGATCGCTTTGTGCTCATATTTCTAGATTAAATTTTTATTTAATCGCATATGTATGAGGAGAACAAGGAGCACCTTCACCAGGTTTTGCGAGTTGTCTTAGAGAGTAGAAAATTTACAAAAATTGGAGAAGTGTGCATTATTTTAGTTAGAGGTGTAGTACTTGGGTCACATCATTTCTAGGAAGGTATCACCATCTATCCTTCCAAGATTAGAGATATTATGGATTGGCTCGCGCCAACCAAAGTGTGACTAAGGTGCACAGTATCATGGGGTGGTAGGTTACTACAGGAGATTTGTTCAGAATTTTCTTGGATTACACACTCCATCACTTCCCTTCAAAAGAAAGGGAAGAAGTTTGTTTAGTCCAACAGATGTGTGTAGGCCTTAAGTACACTGAAAGGATGCCTTACGTCAAAGCACAAATTCTTGCTATGCTAGACCCTCGGAGGGATTTCTTTGTGTGTATGAATTCTTTCATGGCAGGATTAGGTGGTGTTTTGATGCAGGATGGCCATGTAGTTTCCTTTGAGTCTCAGAAAATTAAATATCAAGAGCTTAATTATCTGACTCATGACCTTGAGCTTGTAGCAGTTATGCATGCTTTGGTGTGTTGGTTTCATTTCCCTTTGGGAAGGAGATTTATTCTCAGGACAAACCATTTGAGCTTATGTCACCTCTTCACGTAACCCAATCTCAACGCTTGTTAATGGTGTTAGATGGAGTTACCATGTGAGTATGACATGGAGATAGAGTATTTGAGGGTGAATGATAATGTTGTTTATGACACTCTTAGTAGATGAAGACATTTTGTTATGGCTACTTTAGTGGGTACAAATTTGTGGAGAAGGATTTTGAGACAACTTCCACATGATAGTTTCTAACTTGTAGCTAAATCGAGATTGAGTCTCGAGACCCCTTGAGGGAAGTCCGATGATTTTATAGTAGATTCATATGGACTTCTCGGACACAGAGGACAGATCTATGTAGCGAGGGATGGCAGTTTGAGACAGGATATCTTGGTAGAGGCTCATCATGCACCTTATTTAGCCCATCTAGGGGTGAAGAAGATGCATGCCACCTTGAGACAACTTTACAATTGGAGAGGTATTCTGAGGGATGTAGCTTAGTTTATGTCCCACTATTAATATTTTCAAAGGGTTAAGGTTGAACATCAACATTAGCTAGCCTTCTTTATCCACATGTTATACTTGAGTGGAAATGGGACACCATTTCCATGGATTTCATAGCGAGGATGCCAACATCGAGATACCACCATGATTCCATCACGGTCACCATGGATAGATTGATGAAAGTGGCTAATTGTTCTCCAGTTAAGACCACATATACAACTAGTGAAATAGTGACAGTGTACTTGGATGAGATTGTTAGAATGCATGGGATTACGTGGAAGATCATCTATGACCATGATTCCTTATACTGAGATGACACTTTTGGACCACCATGCAACAGGCCCTTGGGACGAGGATCAAGTTCATCACAACCTATCATACAGAGACAGATGGAAAAATGAAGTGGGTGAATAATATTTTAGAGGACATTCTTTAAATGTACGTCATGGATCATCGATCGAGGTGGGAGGAGTACTTGTATTTGGTAGAGTTTTCTTATAACAACAGTTTTTAGAGTTCTACTAAGATGGCACTATTTTAGGCACTTTATGGTAGGGAGTGTAAGACACCTTTGAGTTAGTACGAGACTTGTGGACAAATTATTTATTAGGCAAGCTAAGTTACAGGACATAGAGAAGTAGGTTATTTTTGTCGACAAAAAGTTATAGGAGGCACAAGATAGGAAAAATCAGTATGCAGATCGAGGAGAATTGACCATGGTTATGAGGTGGGCACGAAGGTTTTCCTTTGTGTTAGACCTCATAAGATTCATATCTTTTACGGAAAAGGCTCTAAGTTGTCTCCTAGATTCATGGTTCCATTCAATATTCTAGAGCGGATTGTTCCCTTAGCTTATCATGTAGCTTTGACACCCAACATTTCTCTATTGCATGATGTGTTCCATGTATTTTTCTTATAATATATATCACATATCGTTCTCATGTATTACATTAGGCTGTATTTCAGGTGTAGGAGTAGGGGAAGATGATGGTGGAGCCCATGCATATTTTAGAGTGCATGACCCCAGGCCTTCAAGGTGAGAGATTGATTAGGTGTGAGTCGATGGGACGGGTGTGATGAGACTACAACTACATGGGAGGATGCTAAGTTTCTTCGAGTGTAGTTTCCACACCTATTTCGGTGACTTCGAGGAAGAAGTCAAGTCTAAGGGGAGGGGATGTAGTGCCCACTCTTCTTTAACACTTTTAATAATATGATTTCGATTACTATTGAATATATACTGGATATTATTGCATCATTTTGGTTTAGCATGATGTTAGATGAGAGATATATTCTTATTATTGATGGATTATGATTCATAGTATGATTTGTGTGGATTCTTAGAGAGGTAGAGAGACATTTTATATTGTTGATGATGATTTTTTGTTAGCATATATATTTACTGACATTCAAAATTATCATCATGTTGACTATGATTTGGCATTTGAACCAATGTCATGATCTTGTTGATATTGATGAAATGGTAGAATTGACATGTTGTTTAAATTTTAGAAAAATGATAACATTAGTAGTCTATATGATGATTTTATTATATGAGGATGTTATTGATGGATTTGTAAATATTTTATCTCGATGTATTTGATGTGGCCATGAGGACAGATGAGGTATTGTTTGATTTCACGAGATAGTTGTATCACAACAATAAAAGGGGGATTGGAGACCAACCACGAGAATCTTTGGATGGATATAACAAAGGTCACCATGACAACTGTAGACACCGAAATTGTGTCGTAATCACCTTGGTTCCCTAGCGTAGCCCTATAATCACTTCCTCATCCTCAACACCTTATCACCTACCTCCTGCACCCCACACATTTTAATTTAATTACTTTAATTAAATTAATGTCATTTACCTCCATACATATTAATTTAATTATTTTGATTAAGTTAATGAACTTTCACCAACACACATATTAATTTAATTATTTGCATTAAATTAATTCATTACCCTCACACACCTATTTAATAAAATTACCTTTATTAAATACACCTCACCTAACCACCCCCATCATTTGACCCATTAACCTAAACCCTAAACCAATGCCCAAAACAAACCTAACATTAGACCCATCCCCTCACCTCACATTTAAAATCCTCCTAAGGTTAGTTTTCACCCCGAGAAAAAGAGGAGACCCTTATCAAATGGTGGAACAACTTCCCAGGAAACTTTTGAACAACCCGAGATATCTCACCCAAACCGATGTTGGTTCGCCCTAAACCGATGTCGGTTCACCCTAAACCGACACCGGTTATGTCGGAATGAATTAAATGTTCTATTTAGACCCATTTGACTTTGTAATCTTGGTTGGTTCTAGGTTGAAATTTTTTTGATCTCGAGTTTGATCTCTTTAGACGCGACAATGAACGAAGATTGATTTGTGATCAACAAAGGTAACCAAATACACTGGCACAACAGTGAAACTTTCTTCCCAACATTCTCCAACGTAACAACTTCTTCATTATTCTTCAGACTTGTACCTCACAGAAGAGTAAGTATCCTCCTTCCATCTGTTTCATTTTCTTATCATCAGTTGTAGTCTTTGTGGTAAAGGAACCTAGTCTTTTACCCTCTGTCCATTCCCTCTCTCTAGTTGCAGCCATCTTTCATACCCCATCATCTTAAGACTTGGCTCAGTTTCCTATGTGACCTCCTCAGTAGTCTCAGACCTTCGCAACATATCTACACCCCCTCTTTGATCAATACCCATCTTCTATCCACTCCACTTTCGCCCCAACACTCCAAAACCCATACTGTGTGATTCTACTAGCCTCGACTTAACCGTCGTCGGTTCTCTCTAACCGTTGCCGATTATAGTAAAACCTTCATCGGTTTTATAAAACCATGGTTAGTCTCTGTGTCACCTGATCTCTTCTAGAATAACAACCTATTTCTGACATATACCTACTTGAATACCTATTTGACCTTTAGATCTATATCTAACCTAGCCTGTTAGCTCAGATTCACCTATAACCAACCTACTTGGCCTCTAGATATCCTTCTAGCCTAGCACGTTAGATTATATCTAACCTATTACATTTTTATGAGATGCCTAAATCATATTAAACTACAGGAGGACAATATTTACTTTATTTCAGCATTGAATTGTTTTAAATAGTGGATTGACAACCATCTAGGAAGTATCACACTTCCAGGATCTAACATATGTTAGGCAGTCCACTGCATATATTGTTTAACTCTCTTTGGTGGTCTTGTTTTGGTTCTTATACAAGTAGTTCCTCCTAGCTAAAAGGAAGGTCTCACAATCACTTTGATTCAGGATTCAGATACACGCACATATAACCTTTAACCATCACAAATCAGGTATTCCTCTTACCACCTTTACCTTATCTGATTCGTCAAGTACTTCTCAGAAAAACTAAGAAATTAGGTGAAACACAAAGGTCACCATGGCAATTGTGTAATGTTTGATATTTTGTTATTAGATTTTTAAGGGGTCCCCATGGAGGATGACCTCCAATTGTGACCACGAGATTTGTGTGTAATTCTTTTCCTTTTCTTTTATTTAATTATGGAGAATGTGATTTATTGTGATGTAATCCATTTAATCATTGTTGATTAATGTGGCTTAATTAAGTGAATTTATCTTGTTTATTAATATATTTGGGGATGTAACAAAAGGGGCCATTTTTCGAGTAGTTGGTCTTTTGGATCTTGTTTTTTAAATTGAGTGTATGTGACTTTGAGTGTTGTACACCCTACCCTACTTGGGAAATTCAGATTTAGGCTTAAGGGCCATTTTTTAAAGGCTTGTGCGACAAGTTGAGCTTGTCCCACACCTCTTAATTTCATATACAAACCCTACGTATGGATTGGGGGGTCAAAAATAGACCCCATTATGTGTTTTGTAAGGAAAAAGTGACATTTATTGCACTTTTCTTACATGGGTTTTAAATTATGTCCTTAGGGGTGTGGGTTTGTGTTGATTATGTAAGAGGCTTGTCAATTATTTTAACTATAAAGACCACAATTTCAACGTTCTTAAACCACATTAATCCTTAAAAATTGTGTGTAAAGTTGTGGCATTGTTTTTTTGTTTTAAACTGGTAAGAGTGTCAAACCCTATAAAATGTTTAATTAATTATGCTTTTAAATTACTACATTAGAAAGGATAGAGCACTTTAGATTACTAATTAACTATTCTTAATTTGTTTCTAAGGACAATTTTCATTACATTCGTTAGGAATGTGCCATAAATTATTTTACTTGATTAAATAGTTTCCCCTTCTCAAATTAATATTCAAACCCACAATAATTAAACCCTTAACCTTAGTTACTTTAGTTCCCTTATTTTACTAGCTTTAATGTCCATTGAAACATTTATTAAAACATACTAGGAGAGTTACATTTTTAACTTAATACACTAGAGCCCTAAGTTTCCCCATTCACCCATTTACACATACATTTGATTTATTTAAAAATTACAACCATAATATGAATATTCTCACCTAACAATTGTAGGGTTGATTCTTGACCCTTGGATCAAATCCATTATGGCCACTAGATCTAAGAGTTCCAACCTAACCCTAACCAACCTTAAGAAATTTTATTAAATCATTTTTCTTTCCCTAGCCTCCTCATTTGGTCTCTTTTCTTTTCTTTATTTTGCGGAGTTGGAGGAGTGGAAGCTATTAAAGAAAGGAGGGAAGAAGCCATGAAGGAATTCACTAGAATAAAGCTCATCTTAATTTAGATTATGGATTTATTATTATAATTTCTTCCATTAGTGGATTTTAGAGGTTTCCACTGTAAATTTGGGATAGCCATTTAGTAAATTCCATTTTTGGGCGCTCTATTTGGGAAAAACCCTTCTTCCATTAAATCTATGAGATTGAATACATTTAAATGCCCATCGAAGGATTTTCTTGTTTCAAACAATTATTTGGTTCCCCTATAGCATGCTGGTAGTTTCATTTTTGCATTTTAAAGACTCATATTTTTGTCTAATCAAGTTTAAAATTGCATAGTTGCGGATTTTAATTTTTCCGCCGAAAGTGATGAAATAGTTGCCCAAAATAGGTCAGCGGTCTTGGGACCTTTGCGCCCTACCTAGGTAATGATTCACAAACTACCACCTTGCCTGGGTGGAAATTTAGAGACCGCCACTCTGCATAGGGCTGCGGTCCTATTCTTCGAAGACAAAACCATCAATTCCACAAATTTTCCAAAAGCAAGTTTTACAAGGGTGTTTTAGAGCTTATCCTTAGCTTAAGTTGATGTGCCTAAAGTCTCCAGTTCAAAGTTACACCATTTATTCATTCCATATTTAAATCACTATATTAAAATATTTTCCATTTCTATAGTAACAAGAAACAAAACTACAAGATCATTTTTATTTCCTTCCAACAAATTTTCTTTCATGTTTAAAAGTAGGAATGAAGCTTAATCTATTTCTAGTATTATTGTTTTCTTTTCCACAAAAAAATGTAAAGTTTCAACAAAATAACTTGTTGGTATACAAATTGATTCTCCTTTGCAAGCCGAGAAACATCACAGATTCAACAAGAATCATAGAGATAGATAAATAATCATGTATGTCATTTTTTTAGTCGAGAGAGGTGATTCAGTTAGCTCTTTTTCACTCGATGTTAAAGAAATGGATAGCACAATATAAAAGGATTTTATCTATCCTCACTACTTTAGGTTGTGCCTTTTGACTAGGGTGAGAGGGCCTATTATTTAGCCTCTGTTGGTGAAGGATAATGAAGATATCCTTCTTTGCACAAATTTGAAAGGAAACTTTGAGAAAATATGATCAATGCACCATAATTTAACTCTCACGAGTTGTCACTTCTAAAGAATGGTGATATTTTCTAAACAGGTTAAGGTTACTAAATAAATTATGGAATCCTGATTGCTTCTGCATATTTTGGCAATAGAATTTATTCATTTGTGGACATACAGGGAAAATAGGGGTAGTTAAGGTAGGATTCATTATTTTTGAATAATTTTTGGTGGGAGATTAAGCAGGATAAACTTTATTTTTCTAGATCTTTGAGAACCTTCATAATAATTGGAAAACTAAATGACATAATGCTTCAAAATAGCTAAAATATTCCTTCAACCAGAAGGTGTGCATCAATGGAGGCCCATATTTGCACAATTTCACACAATCTCCAAGAATTTAACATGAAGGATCGAGCTAAAGACTCAATTAAACATTAAAGACCCCTGGTTCCTCACGCCTAAGATACACTCAAAGGCTTACAGACAATCTTTATCAATAAAATGATAGTAAAGTGATTTTAAATTGTTTATCTCATTACAGGATGAAGGCTCTTCTTGTAATGAAATTACAAATGCCACTAAACTATCATAGGGATGAGATCCTATGTGATTCGGAGGGATTTTAACACAAGATTACAATAGGAACAAGAAATACTATTTGTAGACATTCTAAAAATAAAGCAGACACAAATTTTCCCAAGATTAACATATATTAATTCGAAGTTGATTAGATTCATCAACAAGGGAAGGTTTCTTGAACAATCTCAGAGCTTGTCAATGGTTGTACACTTGCAACCAACTTGACATGATCAAATCTAAAACATAAGAGATTAATAGGTTTCTTAGATGGTCTCTCAAGAAGATGGGATTTCTCAAATTTTCTCGTAAGAATTAAACCCCCAACCATTTGCATGACTAAAGCATGCTTTTTATAACACTCAATTTACATCCAAGATTTCCCCCCAAGAAAAGAATATTTGAGGAACCTTTGTTTGTTACATGTTTGATCATGATTTCTAGAAAATGATGTTTAACAGGTTTGCAACAAAAAGTTGTCAGTTGTTCAAAAAGGTGAATCATTGTAAATATCTCCATCATTGTTTTAATTGGGAGCACATTTTCATCCTTCGTGCATGTAACCTCCATCATTTCATCCTTTTCCCATTCTTTCCTCTACAACTTTTCTTTGCATCCACTTCTCTAGTAATTCACATTTTTGTAAGTGCCCGAGCAATTCCAACTTCAAAATTTCAACCTTTACATTCCTTGGACTCACAAATTAAGCTCTAAATCCATTCAATTGCACTTTGGAGAAAAAATCGAAAAGGAATTTCATCAAAAAATGATGAAAAACAATGCATATTCGCATCTCCAAGAGTCTTGGAGCAAAAATGGTGGCAAAATTAGATGCAATGCACAACAACCATTGATTCTTCCCTTTCTCAACTTTAGATTAGAGTCGTCCACATGGAAAAATCTGATTTGAAGTGGGCTTGGGGTTGCCTTTTGCATTTTATGACTTTTGGAGAAAATGCACAATTTTTACATTTTGCCCCACCCTCCACCTTTGAAATATGTGCTTGACACGTGGCTTAATCTAGGCCTTTAATGGAGTCATCATTTTTGCAATTTTACCCTTTTTAACAAAAAGGAAAAATTTCCAATTTTCCTCCGCTGACCCACCTTCCCGATTTTATCTTTTGATGTGGGCCCCAGCAGAGTTATGGGTCAATTTATAACTTTTCTCCTTTTTTACAAAAGGGAAAAAAACTTCAAAACACCCCAACGACCCACTGTGACTTTTATGAGTTAGGATGTAATTGTATTATCTTTTGATTGATTGTGATTCTAATGTTTAAAAGATCTGAAATTCCTGATGAAGTGTGTGTTTGAAATTAGTTTTGTAATAAAGCAGGTCTAATCAATCAAAGAAATGAAGTATGTAGCATTCAACATGTTTTTAGTAGCATCTGTTCCAATACAACTTAGTTCTGGAACTTCCAAGCTAGTTCCGAACTCCATTACATAGTCATCATCTAGTTCCGGAACTTTGGACTTAGTTCGAACTCCAGTATTTAGTTCCAAAATTTTCAGACTTAGTTCTGAACTCCGGGTATAGCTCCGAACTCTCATGGTTTTGATCCTTAATGATTTCCTATGGTTCTGGAACTTCTCTGAAGTTTCGAACCGATGGAAGTTTATCTATTCTAACCACATCCAGAGATTTTGCATCAATGACCCTTTCAATCAGGAAAGGATGAGAAGATTTTTGAACGCGTAGATCCAAGGATAGTTATCTTACAATTTTCTGATCAGCCACAATCCGAGTCAACATCTATTCTGGGCATGATTTGATTTCATCAGAATCATAGAGACAACTATGATTGTAAATGTATATATAAGTAGACCTATAGTAGATAAATATATAAAAGAAAAATATAGAGATAGAATAGAGAAGATAGATATAGAATAAGTACACAGATCCAATATGTTTTGTAATACCAAATGTTTTATCAATAAATAGCCATTCATGTTTGAGAGAATTCTAAGTTGTTAAATCCTGATTCAAGGAGGAGCAAGGGCCCACTCCCCAAGGACTAGGATATTCATCTATTTGGTATTTATATTTCCTAAGAAAATAGTTTAGATCTATTAATTTTGTATCACTTTTAATTCTTCTAGTTAAACTCTGTTGTATACTTGTTCCTGTAGTGTCTAGATAGATTCTTATTTTTCTTGCAACCATTTTTAAGCATTCTAAGTTGTGTGTGTTTATTTCCAAAAGCAAGTGTGTTTACTTTCAAAAGCAAGTGTGTTTATTTCCAAAAGCAAGTGTGTTTATTTCCATTCAAAGTGTGTTTCCTTTCAGCAAAGTTTTCATAGTATGATTTAAATAAGGTTTTTACCAAGAAGTCCTTAAGACATTGAAAAGATCCCCCAAAAATACAAAAATAACTACAGTCAACTACTAGATCAATAGGATTACTCTTGTTGCATATAGCTTTAGACACACCCCTGGTTTGAATATGACATCAACAAGAAGTTGATTAAATGAAGGGAATAATGACACCCATCATTTTTGGTGCCATTTTTGGGGACACACTAGTTGGAATTTTCTAATTAAGTGTTAAGCAAGAGCAACAATCATACATCTAGTAGTTGAAGGATCTTCCCTACTATATCATAAAATATATGAGTAGACCAAGAGACTCAAAGGGTAGATTCCTCCCAAGAACATCTTCACAAGAATTCATAACATCCTCTAGTCCAAATAAGGAAATTGATCAAGAATTGGAGGCACCATCATCCCCTGTTATACAAGAAACAAAATTGCCACCTTTGGAATTCTTAGATCAGTCACCTGAAGGAAGTAGAACTTTTAGGAAAAGGATTATTACTCAAGATCCATTTAGGTGAGTTTTGATTCTCA
This sequence comes from Taxus wallichiana var. yunnanensis, assembly GCA_018340775.1. Lineage (NCBI taxonomy): Eukaryota > Viridiplantae > Streptophyta > Pinopsida > Cupressales > Taxaceae > Taxus > Taxus wallichiana. Next base: position 456,278,042 of record CM031239.1, on the reverse strand, counting down.
ATTGAGTAGTCAACCTCCTACTCCTGATTTTTCACCTTCCCCAAGGCATACCACATACCACATTGATTGGGAGGAAAATTAGAAAATATTTTTAAAATGGCACGAGAAGCTGAAAGAGAACCTGATAGGACCTTTACTTATCCAATCCAATTGGGTGATGATGATACACCAATGAAAAATATCTCACCTACACATTTACCCACATTTAGAGGGATGTCATCTGAAGACCCTGACCAATTTCTATTTGAGTTCAAGGTACTATGTCAGACCTATGACTACAAAATAGATAATCAAAAACTCAAGTTGTTTCCATCCACTCTGAAGGATGCAACAATGAGGTGGTTCATGGGATTACCATCCAACTCTATTACCACTTGGGCACAAATGGAGACTGCCTTCCTAGAAAATACCAGGATTATTGTAGAGGGAGAAATAGGAAGGAAGAATTCTTCAAAATCAAGCAGGAGGAAGATGAAAATATAGAAGACTATTTAGATAGATTCCTCTTTGTGAGAAAAAGGTGTGGATTTGTACTTCAAGAGGAGTTAAGTAAAACCATTTTTCTTAAAGGTTTGGATGATGAATCTAGGGAAGCCCTTAACTTGATAGGAGGTGGAGACATTGATCAATTAAGGATGAATGAAATTAAGGAGATTTGTAGAAGCTATTCCAGAACAAGGGGTGGACCTAGAAAAGGAAAATCGGTGAAAAGTCTGAATCCAGATATGAACAAACTAATGGATGAGTTAGAAAACTTTAAAATAGACATTTTAGTTCAATTAACCTCTACTATGGATGGATTACAAGCTAAAGAAAATGCCAAAACTGAACCATTGGCTATGTATTGTCCTAGATGCAAGAAGAAGCATGCAATAAGAGATTGTCCTTTGGATAAAATAGAAATGTGTCTTATCTGTGAATCTAAAGAACATGATATATTGATGCTTGTTCTCTACTTCCAGTCATAAAGAATCAACTTAAACAAACCAAGTACATCATCCACAATAGAAGAATTGAATTTTGTTTAGAGACAACCTCACCAAGGGTAGTTTATGCCAAGATCAGTTCCTAATCCCTGGATGATGCCATGGGCTGCTCAGAAAGTACCAAAAATTGGGGACAACCACCTTGGGTACCTCAACCAACATGGAACCCTCAAGATTGGGAAAATCAAGCTTGGTATGCTCAGGGACATCAACAACCATGGGCTGGTCAAGGAAATCCTTATGCTTGGTCACAACCTAGATGGAACCCTAGTAATTATGCTCAAGGAAAAACATATCCAAATCAGAATCAATAGGCCATCATGGGATCCCCTGCACAAAATTCACAAACTGAGAATATAGTCCAAATGCAAATACCAACACAACCAGTAGCAAACCCAAGAAACAAACAAACAACTCCTGTTTATGGAACAAAACTAGAAAAATCAGTTGATTTACATGCCATGGATTGTAAGGATATTCAAACTAGATCTGGAAAATAATTAGTAGTCCACCTATTATAATCACTAAAATGACAGAAGAAAATGAAACCCCTAGTACTGTTGTTCCAAAAGAGGATATAAAAAGAAAAGAAAAGGAGCCAGATAGTGACACTACTGAGACTCCATTTCCAGAGAGATTTAAAGAAGCTATAGAAACCAAGGAGTCTGAATTGGTACAGGAACTAAGGAAATTGAATATTGAAATACCACTATTACAAGCAATTAAGGACATTCCAGAATTGAACAAATTAATCAAAATGTTATGTTTGAAAAATCCTGGAAGGAAGAAACAATACCCCAAGACTATCAAAGTAGATGGGAAACTTGTTGATTTATTAGCAAGAAAACTTTTACTTCCCAAATACGGAGATCCTGGAAGTCCTGTTATTTTTGTCTCTATAGGGAATAAGGATATACATAATGTTTTGGTAGATTTGGGAGTGGCTATAAATGTAATGACAATAGTGGACACTTTGAAAACATTACCATTAATGGGTATACAACCTACTAATACCATATTATAGATGGTAGACCAGTCTGTAGCAAAACCAGAAGGGATTATTGAAGATGTGGTGGTTATGGTGGAGTCATGGGAATATCCAGTTGACTTCCTTATACTACAGCCAAAAGGTAAAACATTGGGTTATCCCATTATTTTGGGTAGACCATGGTTAGCTACAATTGTTTACCTTAATTGATTGTAGGTCAGGTGATATGACAATCTCGAATGGTAAGAACTCTAAGAAAATTTCCTTATATCCTTTCTTTTTGCACATGACCTTTTTATTGACAATCAAGAACAATTGTGGGTTGATTCTCCTGATACTAATAAGAAAAAATTTGTCTTCTTTGGCTATGATCACATTGAGGATCATGTAAGAGAAGTAGAAGAGATGATTAATCCACCATTGGATGAGCACTAGCTGTCCTCAAAGCAATCAGAAATAGTTCTGGAACCTATGACTATAGTTCGAACTACTGAACTATAGTTCTAGAACCCTGAACTTAGTTCCAAAACCACCGAATTTAGTTCCAGAACCACCACATTTAGTTTAGAACCACCACATTTAGTTTCGGAATCATGACAATAGTAGTTCTCTATGATTGGAAATAATTTCACTCCAGAGGAATGAGATTTCTCATGGGGAGAGGAAGAATCAAGTAGCTTTAGTTTCAAATACATCAGGGAGTGGTGAAGAATTTTTGGAAAGTAGCAGTGATGAAGAGTTTGACCTACAAAGAGATAAGTATCATAATTCTCATTACTGTCCTTTTCAAAGTATTTTGTCTCAAGGAACTTTTGGAGATGTTGCTACATATCATATATGTTACACATGCATGTCCACTAAATACTTTAATGGAACCCTTTCAACAAATCAGTTCATCACACATTGGAACCAAGCATGTTGAGATTCAACTGGGTAAAACTTTGAACATTAACAACTGGTTGAAGGATGATGAAGAAGCTAAATTGTTTGATGTTCTAAAAAAATCATACTAAAGATTTTTCTTGGGATTACAAAGACATGAAGGGAATTCACCCAAGTATCTGCACTCATCACATCTATACTAAAAATGTTAAACTAGTTAGGCAGCCTCAGAGAAGGATTAACCCAACCTTAAGGGATATAGTCAAACAAGAAATTGAAAAACTATTACAAGTAGGTTTTATCTACCCTATCTCAGATAGTCAAGTGGGTATCTCCTCTTGTAATTGTTCCTAAAAAGAATGGAAAATGGAGAATATGTGTTGACTATAGGGAACTGAACAAAGCCACACTGAGAGATTATTTTCCCTTACCATTCATAGATCAAGTCCTAGACAACCTTTTAGGTAAACAATACTTTTCCTTCTTGGATGGCTTTAGTGGATACAATCAAATCAAAGTTGTTGTTGAAGATCAGGACAAAACTACATTTACATGTCCATGGGGTACCTTTTCCTATAGGGTGTTACCATTTGGCTTATGCAATGCTCCTGCAACTTTTCAGAGAGTTGTACTTGCAATCTTTGCTGATCTAACAAATGATTGTGTTGAGGTATATATGGATGACTTCACTATACATGGAGATACATTTGATGATGCTTTGAGAAATCTGGACAAGAGTGTTAACAAGATGTGAACAACACAATCTGTCTCTTAGTGATGAAAAGTGTTTAATGATGGTTGATGAGGGGATTGTATTAGGACACCATATTTCAAAAAGAGGAATTCAGGTTGATCAAAACAAAATTAGGATCATTTCAGATTTACCTATTCCTCAGACCCCCACAGATATCAAGTCATTTTTAGGACATGTTGGGTACTATAGGTGCTTTATAAAGATTTCAGTAAAATTTTCTGCCCCCATGTTTAATTTTCTAACCAAGGACTGTGAATTTCTTTGGGATGAAAAGTGTCAGCATGCTTTTGAAGAAATTAAAGAAAAATTAATCACTGCCCCAATATTGAGAGGACCTAATTGGGAAAATCCATTTCATATCCAAACAGATGCCTCAAATAATTCCATTGGTGTAGTTTTGGGATAGAAAGATGAAGAAGGAAAAATGTATGCTATTTATTATCTTAGTAAAAATCTTACTCCCACTAAAAATAATTACACCACCACTGAAAAAGAATTTCTTGTTGTGATTTATGCAATCAATAAATTCAGACATTACATTATAGGTACAAGATATTTGTACACATAGATCATTCAACAATTAAATATTTAATGAACAAACCAGTGGTTGGAGGAAGAATAATTAGATGGTTATTACTTTTACAAGAATTTGATATTACCATTGTGGACAATCTAGGTAAATCTAATGTGGTAGCTGATTTTTTGTCAAGACTAACCACTACAGGGGAGCAAGATCCAGTCAAGGATAACTTTCCAGATGAACAATTGTTTGCTATTTCAGCAAGTACACCATGGTTTGCTGATATGGAAAATTATCTTGCAACAGGGAAGTTTCCTCCTTCTTTCACTAAGAAACAAATAAAGAAGTTAATCAAAACTAGTGCACAATTCAAATGGTTAAATGGAATGCTATTTAAATGTGGTCCTGATTTTGTTTTTATGTGTGTGTAAGAGAAGATGAAATCTTTGACATCCTCAGAGCATGTCATGATGAACCAAGTGGAGGACACTATTCAGTGAAAAGAACAACTCATAAGATACTTGGCACTGGTTATTATTGGCCATCTCTGTACAAGGATGTGAAGAGATATATCAAGTGGTGTGATCCTTGTCAAAGGATGGGACAACCAACTTTCACCAATGAAATGCCTCTTCAACCTCAAGTAGTGATTGAACCATTTGAGAGATGGGGATTGGATTTTTTTGGTCCCTTTAATCCTCCTTCACAAGGGAAAGAATATATTCTTGTGTGTACTGACTATGTGACAAAGTGGGTAGAAGTGTAGGCATTGACAAATGCCACTGAAGAAGCAAGTTGTTGATTTCCTTTGGAACAAAATTATGGTAAAGTTTGGAGCACCAAGGAGCATAGTTTCAGATCAAGGACCACAATTTATGTCTAATATGATCCAAGATTTCACAATGTATTACCAAATCAATCATAGGAAGTCATCTCCTTATCACCCACAATCAAATGGACAAGCTGAAGTAACAAACAGAGAATTGGAAAACATCCTTACCAAAATAGTTGAAGTTGGGAGAAAAGATTGGGTAAAGAGACTACCTGAAGTTGTTTGGGCTTATAATACAACTTGGAAAACTACAACAGGTTTTCACCATATGAGTTAGTCTATGGGAAAAATCCCTTGTTTCCCATTGAGTTTGAACTTCAGACATTGAGGACAATAGTTAAGGTGGGTATTGAGTTGGATGCAGCTCAAAAGGAAAGAATCCTTCAACTCAATGAATTGGATGAATTGAGGATGGAAGCACTTCAAAGAAAAGAGATAATCCAAGATCAAAGGAAGCAATGGCATGACACACATATCAAGAAAAGGAAATTCAAAGTAGGAGACTGGGCATTGTTGTTTGATTCTAAGTACCAACAATTCAAGGGAAAATTGAGAACCAGATGGTTGGGACCCTATCAGATTGAGCAAGATATTTGACAATGGTTCTATTCAGTTACTTCCCATTGATGGCAAGAAGAAGAACACTCTTGGTCAATGGACATAGGCTAAAACTCTATAGGAAGCCTCCCACTAAGGATGAATTCTTGAGGAAGATTGAAGCAGACAAAGAATTTGATCATATGGAAGAACCCAGTTCTTCCAAAATGATCAAATAACTAGATGATAGATCAGAATAAAGGGAAGAAAATGAAAACCAGTAAATGGCATTTTCTTCCCCAAAAAAAAAAAAAAAAAAAAAAAAAAAAATTTTCTCTCAAAGGTCAATTGAAAACTAGCAATGGTGGTTGACCTCCTCTTATGGCTAATTCAAATAAAAGGGAATTCTTTGGAATTCCAACTTGTCTTATCTAACCATGTTTTGTTCCACTTGTAGGAATGATGAGTCATCATAACAAAAGGATTACATCATCAAGGATGGTAATTATATCTTTTAACTTATTTAGGTTAAATTAAAAGTTTGCATGTGTGATTTGACTTGATTTAAAAGTTGGTATGATGAGTCATCTATTTATACATTATGATTACAAGTGAGTAATCATGAAGATGATTTGGATGGAATAAGTGGTGGCATAGTTATCATGAGTAATCATTAGTGCAAAATCAAGTGAAATAAGTTGCAGAGAGATTTTGAGGGAGAAGCAATGAATTAAGCTTGTGTTCATGACAAAAAGAACAAGAGGTTTCAAACTAAGAAAAGAGGTTCCAACTAAGAACAGAGGTTCCATAGATAAAATCATAGTTCATAATAGCTAAGCAAGAAGCTCGCAACTGATTTGCACAGAATCAAAGGAAACAAAATTTGAGTCGATATGGGGATTAAAAAGAAATCAGAACCAGAGGATGATTCCCAGCTACTCATGGATGAAGAAGTGGCATCTATCTTTGAGCATGCAGGATGGCTAGAGTTCCTGAAGAAGTTTTCAAAGTATAATGATGAATTAGTAAGAGAATTCATCATAAACCTAGAGCAATCCAGGACAAAGGTGAGAAATATTTTTATTCCTTTTTCTGTGAATACAATAAGTAATGTGTCTAGAGTGCCAATTGTGCATGTCCCACATCCTGCCAAAGGGACCTTGAAAGAACTAGTTGAAACCCTACTACAAGAAGGAGAAATTGAACCCCAATACATTTACAATACAAAGAAAATCATAAAAGGGGTCAGAAGGGCTAGTTTTCCCAAACCCTTTGATAGGGTAGCATTTTGGATAGTGAAGTATTTAACCTGTGATGGTCAATTTGGGTCCGTAGGAAAAGAAGTCCTAAAGATGCTCATATATCTGAAATATGGAGCCACAAAACTAAGTACATAATAAACCTTCCAGGTTTCTTTTTTATTCTATCTAGACCATGGCCCAAGAGGTATTCCTGGGGTGTTGGGACAATCAGGCATCATGGGTTAGTTCATTTAGTATGCCAACACCATTTTCTGTCAAAGAAAAATGGAGAAGAAATTTGGGAAAAGTTTTCTTGGCAAGTTAAGAAAAACCCTGATATTATCATAAGGACAATACCAACTCCATTTTCTCCTTCAACTAATTTGGAAATTGATGCCCCTAGAAGAACAAAAGGAAGTGGGAAGAGAGAATATACCAAAAAGAAGAAGATCTGTGAGAAAGATCAAAACAACAGAGCCTTCTGTGCCTTTGAAGGAAATTCCTTCTTCTGCAAGTAGCTACAGGGGAGCTAATATCTGTCTCTGATGGTGATAGCTCACCCATGCAAGAGCAAGAAACAAAAGTAAGAAGAAGCTCTAGAAGGAAATCCACCACTGGGCATGTTGAAATTCCCCAAAGAAGGAAAATTCATAAGAGGTCAAGGGAAACCCAGAGGGAAGGAGTGAATAGGAAAAGATGGAAAAAGAAGCTACTGATATTTTGGGCAAGCATGGCCATGACTCCTCCTGAACCAAGCCAAGCTGAGATGGACAAAGGAGATGAGAGACTTGAGGAGCAAGGATTTTCAAGAATTGGCTGAACCATCAACATTATCACATGAAGAAGAAGAGTTGGCATCCTGGAGATGAAAAGGTAAATTTCCTTTGATAGAAGAAGAATGCTCAACTCCTCAAGTAATTTTAGAGGAAGAAGAAAGACATCAGGTTAAACAGGCTTTGTTCTTGTCTAGAGTAGAGCTCATTATCAGGGAAAAGGATGAGGAATTGGATTTCCTCAAACTCAAATTAGAACAAAGGGAAAATGCTCATTGGAGAGCTAACAACTCAGCTTGTAGTTAGGATTGAGGAATTATCAAGTAATTAAAAATAGCTGATAGAGAAAGAGGAAGAATGTCAAACTTCCAGAAAATAGAATGTTGTGTCCACAGTCTCTACACAGACTGAGTTAACTTATTTTCCACTCAAACAACTATGGAATGACACTTGTAGGGAACTCAGAGAAGCTAAAACATCAAATGAAGATTTGAAGACCAAGATGGAAGAAGAAAAGAAGGCAAGAAAAGAGTGGGAAGAAAATTTTTATAAGGAAGAAGGAAACAAATATAAATGTCTTGCAAAAATTCATATGGTCTGCATTATGAGTGAAAAATTGCTTTTGCCTACAGGAGGCCCTCTCCTGCATATAGTGTGTTTTTAGAAGAACAATTCATTCATTGGAAGTTATCAAGGATTGCATGTGGACTTCCACATGAACTAAAAGATGAATCTAAATTCATGACAACTTATTCTTTAGCTAGTCCTGAGCAGAAAAATCTTCTATGTGAATTCTATCTTTGTAATTTGATGCTAGAGAAAAACACAGGATTTATGATCAATTTGTATGTGGGGGAAAGTCAGCTCAATGCATTTGTCTCTATTCTACAAAACCAAATTGCATGGAAGGAAAGGGAATCTGAGTTTTTATTGAAAGCTAGCTCAACTGGTCTCTGCATGAGAGCTCACTATGGTAAACCTTCTGCCTTCCTCATACATTTTAGAACTCATGCCTTTGATGAGTGATTCAAGACACATTATTTTTCCAGCTTACAAAAGAGTATTGATACCTTTACCTCCTATGAGGAGGAGAAGTTTGAAGATATTTATGAAGGATGCTGAAAAGGTGGGAACTTCTTACTATTTCCTTGAGAAGAAGGGAAGTAATATCCCCTACAAATCTGATCTGGAGTTTAGAAAGAGAAAAAGTGTTATGCACAATAATTCCTCATATCAATGAGACCTATGGGAAAATATGGATGGGAATGCAAACAAGGCCCCCTCTACTTCTCACCCCCATGTCTCCTTGGAAAAATAGAGAACCTCAAGATCCTACTCAATTTGAAGAGTGGCAGAGGAAAATAGAAGTAGGAGTAGGGTACAATACCTCTAAGTTTAAGCATTGGAAGATCTAGTTTCAGCCATTTGATCTGAGCAATCAAATGGAATGCAGAACATATAACCCCACTTTTGAAGAATGAAGTTTGTAAAGGGACTTACAAACAAGTAAGTTTGGGGGAAATGATGAGGCCAAAATATGCCCGTTAAATGTATAATATATGATCTCATCTTACTCTCCTTTTTATTAAGTTTGATTGCATTTTGTGACTTTTATTTGATCTGATATGAGTTAGGATGTAATTTTCTATCTTTTGATTGATTGTGATTCTAACATTTAAAAGCTCTAAAATTCTCTGATGAAGTGTGTGTTTGAAATTTAGTTTTGTAATAAAGAAGGTCTAATCAGTCAAAGAAATGAAGTATGTAGCATTCAACATGTTTTTGGTAGCATCTGTTCCAATACAACTTAGTTCGGAACTTCCAAGCTAGTTTCGAACTCCATTACATAGTCATCATCTAGTTCGGAACTTTTGGACTTAGTTCGAACTCCAGTATTTAGTTCCAGAATTTTCAGACTTAGTTCGAAACTCCTGGGTATAGCTCCAGAACTCTCATGGTTTTGATCCTTAATGATTTCCTATGGTTCTGGAACTTCTCTGAAGTTCGGAACCGATGGAAGTTTATCTATTCTAACCACATCCGAGATGATTTAGCATCAATGACCCTTTCAATCAAGAAAGGATGAGAAGATTTCGAACGCAGATCTAGGGATAGTTATCTTATAGCTGTCTGATCAGCCACAATCCGAGTCAACATCTATTTGGGCATGATTCGATTTCATCATAATCATAGAGACAACTATGATTGTAAATGTATATATAAGTAGACCTGCATATAGATAAATATAGATATAGAAAATAGAGAGATATAGAATAGATATAGATAGATATAGAATAAGTACATAGATCCAATATGTTTTGTAATACCAAATGTTTTATCAATAAATAGCCATTCCTGTTTGAGAGAATTCTAAGTTGTTAAATCTTGATTCAAGGAGGAGCAAGGGCCCACTCCCCAAGGACCAAGGATATTCATCTATTTGGTATTTATATTTCCTAAGAAAATAGTTTAGATCTGTTAATTTTGTATCACTTTTAATTCTTCTAGTTAAACTCTGTTGTATACTTGTTCCTGCAGGTGTCTAGATAGATTCTTATTTTTCTTGCAACCATTTTTAAGCATTCTAAGTTGTGTGTGTTTATTTCAAAAGCAAGTGTGTTTATTTCAAAAGAAAGTGTGTTTATTTCAAAAGCAAGTGTGTTTATTTCCATTATGCAAAGTGTGTTTCCTTTCAAAGCAAAGCTTTAAAAAGTGTGTTTCCTTTTCAAAAAGTTTTTCATAGTATGATTTAAATAAGGTTTTACCAAGAAGTCCTTAAGACATTGAAAAGATCCCCTAGAAAATACAAAAATAACTACATATCAACTACTAGATCAATTTGAGCACCAACATTGGCTCCAACTTGGGGATGGACACTCCTAGCGATTGCCACAAGAACAAATAGGAGACCAAGTGCCAAAATTAAACCATTGGGTAAGGAAGTCAAAGAACAAGCTTGCATAGATGAAAGACAATAACCAATCCTCACAAGATGAACTGAGAAACCAACAAAAACTGGTCACTAGGGACCAGGAAACACAAAACAAAAAAACACGAAACCAAAATGAAAACAAAAGACTATACATTGTACAATGGTGTGCATGCCCTGATTCTGAGAAAACAATCAAGGAATATTTTCAAGTGCCTTCGATTCTGGATATGACCATGCTAAAGCGGTTCTGATTCATCTTTAACAACTGGTCATATGATTTTTTCTCTTCTCCATCCAAGTTGCTATCTGACCACATTTTTTCAGGCTTATCCTTTGTGCCTATGTCAAGTTTTTCAACATCTCTCAAGGCTGCATCAAACATCAAAATCCTAGGAAAAACAATCTGCTCAAGATATCTTGCATTGATCAATTTCATACTCCTTGAAAAAAACATAGCTCACATAGTTATCAACATCATTGTTTGTGTGCAATACTTCATAAGAAGCATTGTTCACGTCCTCAATGAGATATAACATTTTCTTTTCACAACGATTCCTTCAATTGGTATTATGGCATAAGACATGTCCATTTACACACTTCCACCCACACTAGCTACCCACTTTCGGATAGTAACATTCCCCACAAACACATCCAACTACCGGCACCTCTCTTTAATGCATGGCAGTACATTTCACATAATTTGTTGTTACTTTGAGATCCAACTCATTCATGACCTCAAGAGGAATTACATTACATGAGGCTCTTGAATCAAACATACATTTATGTAATAACTTATCCTTAATAATCGAGTAGTGAAAAATGGATCCACCTTCAGCTGAGACTCAACCAAAAAGTTTCCCAAATAAACCTCAAGTGGTTCACCCAATTCCTCCAATGCTTGTGGTTTTTCTAATTCTGCAATGGCAGGAGGAACCTCTACATTGTTTACATTTTTACCCTAGGTGACCTTTTCTTCTTTAAATCCCAAATATTTGAATGCTTTGTTCCTATGTTCAGGATTCTAAGAAATTCAACAATAGGAACAACAATCTTGATCTGACTCAAGATTTGGGCTATATCACACGGAGCATATTTGGGTAAGAAAGTATTAGTAGGAAGGTTTACAAATTAATCTGATGGCACAAGATTCTTCATGATCCCGAGCATGGGGAGGAACACAAGTTTTACTTGGGGTGACAAAGCCTTTTCCAGATACATCTTTATTAGGTGATTATTTAGGGATACTGGTAAGCACTTGGAATTTTTTTGTTTGGCTTGAGGCCCTACCCCTTGTACAACCTTACTCCTAGTATTGTATTCATTTTCATGACAAACTACTCCATTCATTAACAACTGTCTGTCCTCTTTTGAAGGAATTCCTCCATCATACTTCTTAATCATTAATTCCCATAAGTACTCAAAATCATTATTAGGCAACACAAAATATTGTACCATATCAATATCGAAAGTATGAGTGAGAGGAAGAGGTAATACAGTGAATGAAATCCTAGAAATATTTAATGATTCTAGCACTCATCGGCTCATCGAGGTTTCTCCTGTAGTGAACTTGTAGAGAAATCCATCATACATGCATCATCATCTGTATCATTATCATCAGCTTCTTCCTCAACTCCATTTTTAACATCACATGGGGAATGGGGCAAGAAACAACTATCACACCACTCAATTTCATGAGCTTCTTCAACAACAACAACTTTGGCAGCTAAAGGATCAGGCACCAATCTATTTTCCGAGGTTGGGGCTATCTATTTCTTGATCCCATGGGCCCTTTACCCCTGTCATCTGATATATGATCACCTCTTGGATGATTTGCAAATATTTCTTGACCTTGTGGCTTTTGCTGACCTTAGGAAGTTTTTCCAATCCCCTTCTCTACTCCGCGCGCTTTATAGGATATTTCAATGTACCGGCCAAAGTTTTTACAACCTCTTCTAGATCCATAGACTTAAATGAATGAGGCTTCTCTAGATTGATCAGCTTGATACCTTCTCTCTTAGGAGGCTTACCAACCGCTTTGATATTTTTTTCAATATGCAAATCCATGGTGAAGGTCTACCTCAAAGTTTCTGGGTTTTTGTCCCTTAAATAATAGGAAGCCTTCTTATCAAAAGCATCAGATTATTTTATTAAACAAGAAACATCACTTGGCCTCAGGATTACATGTAGCCTATTCAGGGTCTTATTGAACTGAGTATTGAAGTCATGAATAGATTCATTAGGGTTCTTCTTAACATTTTCAAATTCAGGAAAAAGAAACCTGGGATCTGTCTTATCCCCATATTGCAATATAAAAGCATTTTTAATTTTTGTCCATGAGTATATTGAGTTTTTGGTAAATATTTATACCATCACGTGTGTTGGTGCTCAATTTGGTCTCACCCGTTTGTCCTTAAAATTCTTCAGGTTTGCGGGCTCTATTGTCTTCTCTATCTCCCTGTATTGATGCATAAAAACTCTGTTCTCCATTTGGTTGCCATGATAAGTCCCTTCATTGGTCAAGGATCACTTAAAAGTCTAGAATATTTTTGTTCCTCTGTCCGTATGAAAGAATGTAACTTGGGTGAAAACTCCTCAGGTTTTTTCCCTTCCTTATGTTTTCCATAGTCATGTTTTGTTGTCCCTGTCATTTTTGTCCCAAATATCTATGGAAACATGATTGGATGCGGCTCAATGGATCACATTTGGACCTTATATCATTTTCAAACACTCTTTCGTGAAGAAGGATTCATTTCTGGGCATAAATGGTGATCTTCCTACATTTTACGGTTTGATGGGTGTATTTTTCCAGATCAAATTCATATCTCAAAGATCGGTGGTAACGTGGCCCTTCTCGGTTAGATGCGGCTTGGCGGGGCACTTTGAAAACTCTAAGGCTCACTTCAACTCAAAAATTGTCCACGTGGAGGGCTGGCGCTCATATGAAAATTCACCTTTTGGTTTGGCCTTGGAGTTGCACCGGGGAGACACGTGGAGGTTTCTGCTGCCTTGCCCAAGCTTAGAGCATTTTTCATGTGGCAGGTACAATTTTGGTGGACCATGGACACGTTGAGGGCTTACGCTCATTTGAGGATCTCGCCTCGTGGTCACACCTTAACAATTGTGATAGGGAGACATGTGAAGGCTTCCGGCTCCGCTCTATACTTAAATTTTTCAAAGCAATTTTGAAAGGCCTGGGACACATGGAGGGACCACACATGTTTGGGGACTGGTCCTAAGTTTTATTTTGAATAAGCACTAGGAGGACACTTGGAGGCTTCTGCTTACTCTGCCCTTGCTTGGAATTTTCAATGGCCAAGGAAAACTGTCTCCGACCCTAGAAACATGGCACCTTCCGCTGATCCTTTAAATTTTTTATCAACTCTTCCAGACTGAGACACGTGGTGAGCCCGCACTTGTTTATGGTCTCCACTTTTGGGGACCATCTAAAAATGCACCATTGAGACACATGGAGGATTCTGCTGGCTCCTCCTTTTTTACCGAGACATTTTTAGAGACTAAAAGGCATTTTCTTTGGCCCAGGCACATGGAATGCCCGCACTTGTTTGGAAACTTTCCCCTCTACTTCTCTTTGTAGTTACGCCAAAAAAACACGTGGAAGGCTATAAAATAAAGTAGAGAAGGGGCAGAATCAATTGTTGTTGTGCATTTCACCTATTTTTCGCCATTTTTTCCAAGACTCCCGGAAATGTGAATACGCACTATTTTTAAACATTTTTTGATGAAATTCCTTGTTGTTTTTGTCTATAAAGTTTCATTGAATGGATTCAAAACGTAATTTGTGAGTTGATAGATTGTTAAGGTTGATATTTTAAAGTTGGAATTACGCGGGCAATTACAAAAATGTAAATTACGAAAGAAAATATGGATGTGGGGCGAATTACGAGAGGAAAGAGAGGGAAAAGAATGAAATGATGAAGGGTGCAAACACAAAAGATGAAAAAGGTGTTTCCTCGAGAGAAAAAGGATTCTGTCGAGATCCCAGTTGTGTAGAGCCTCTAAAAATGATGAAAAGGGATTTCTCACATGAAAGAATCGAATTATTAGAAGGATGGCCAAAATGTTGTGGCATGGCATCCTATTCATTAGTCGAGGGCCCAAGAAATGTGATCAATTCATAATTGGTCCACCTAGCAGCCTTTTGTTGTAAATTTTTAAACGTCGCTTTACCAAGAAAAGGTCCTCGAATATTATTATCTTTTAGGGGAAAATTAGAGTGAGTTAAATGTATAAATGCAATGAGAATACTCTTGCCAAAGGTAGGGGTTGAATTATTAAGAGAAAAATTGAGAATGTCATCTTCCTGAGAGACCAATCCCAGATACCTGGTTAATTCCTTCTATGTTAGATTTTCTATCATGTTAATTTGGTTGCAGATGTATAGCCATTGATGAGCACTGAGATTGCTCTAGAAACTTTCCCCTGCTAATGAATCTAAGCAATTTTTAAATTAATTTGTGTCTGCTTTGTTTCAGAATGTCTACACATAGTTTCTTTTATTCCTATTGCAATCTTACATTGAAATATTTGTGAAATCACATAGGATGTGGTCCCTATGAAAATTTAGTGGCATTTGCAATTTCATTTCAATCTATGATTAGATAAACAAATTTAAAATCACTCCACTGTCAGATTTTGATAAAGATTGTCTGTAAGTATTTAGGTGTACCTTAGGCATGATTGATAAGAGATTTTGGTATTTAATTGAGTCTTTTAACTTGATCCTTTGTGCTATATTCTCAAAGATTGTGTGAAAACGTGTTGATCTGGACCTCCATTGAAGCACACCTTCTGGTTGAAGGAACATCTTAAGTATTCTGAAGCTTTCCATTGTTAAGTTATCCGTTGTTATGAAGTTTCTCGAGATATCTTGTATAATCAACTTTATCCTACTTAATCTCCCACCAAAATCATTCAAAAACATGAATCCATCCTGAAACACCCACGTTTTCCCTATATATCCTTAAAGGAACAAAATCTATTTACTAAAATATGAAGAACAATCGAGATTTCATAATGTCTTTAGTATCCTTAGCCTTTTGTTGAATGTATCTCCATATTTTAGAAGTGACAACTCTTGAGAGTTAAATTATGGAGTATTGACCATATTTTCCCAAGGTTTTCTTCATAAAATTTGTGCAAAAGAAGGATATCCCAATCTCCTTCATCCAACAAAGGTTACACTAAGGGTCCTCTCACCCTAGTCGAAAGGCACGACCTAAAGTAGTGAGGGTAGGTCAAATCCTCTTGAAGGTGCCTAAATTTTGTTTCAAGAGTTGGGAAATTCTAATTCAGAAGAAAGAAGAATTTGGAAGGTTTTGGGAGATCAAGCATCAAAAAAAGAGATCTCCATTAGGGAAACTGATCATCATGTGATTGAAGATTGCAATACTTCCTCAAGTGCTTCGATTAAGGTAGTCTCTTTGTTAAATTGAATTCTCCATATGGAGAGGGTCCTTCTTTTGTATTTGAAAAATTTTCTTGTCAATCTGTCCGATATTTTCCAAATGTGATAGAGTTTTCCAAGAAATAGAGCCTTTAGAGGGCATTCATTCTAAAAATTTCATCCCCTACCACACAGAACCCTCACTCATAATTTGTTTTCTCCTGTAAGATCACCTCCTCAAAATAATATGGCTCAACCTCCACGCCGACCTCCATTTGTTGTTAATACTTTTTGTCCCATCAATTTTAGAGGTATGGCTAGATATCCAAATGTTGTGCCATAATATGTAATAAATAGATTGCCTAAGTTTCAAGGAAATAATGCAATCACTTGTGATCAAGCACTTGAAGCTCTTTGTCAATATGATGGAGGACTTGAAATAGAATTTGAGGATGTTTACATTAAATTGTTTATCCATACTTTGGAAGATGTAAGGGACTGGTATAAATATTTGCCAAATAATTCCATTGATTCTTAGACGAGAGATGAAAAATGATTTTAGAATGTAGTATGGTGATAAAATATACCCTATGTTTCTCTTATCGAGTTTGAAAATATAAAAATAATCCTAATGAATCGGTGCATGATTTCAATACAAGATTTAACAAAACATTGAAAAGACTTTCTGTTAATTTGAGGTCATGTGATGAATCATGTCTGATAAAGTATTCAGATGCATTTGATAAGAAATATGATTACTATTTGAGGGATAAGAACCACGGAACTTTAAGGCGGGACTTTACCATGGCTCTGCAAATTGAGAACAACATTAAAGAAGTTGGAAAACCTCCTAAGAGGGAGGGTGTTAAAATGATCAACCTAGAAAATCCTCAATTAAGTAAGGCTATGGATCTTGAGGAAGTTGTAAATATTTTGGCTGGGGCTATCAAAGAAATATCTTACAAGCTAGTCGAGAAGAGAAAGGAATTGGACAAGGTTCTTAAGGTCAACATAGGAAACAAGGACAAAACAGAATTGCAAATCATCCTAGAAATGATCATAGATCTGATGACAGAGGTAAAGGACCCATGGGAGCTAGAAAACCCCAAGCTAGGGAAAATAGAGTAGTGCATGATCCTTTAAATGCCAGAATTGTTGTTGTTGAAGAGATAAATGAAATTGATTGGTCTGACAAGTGTTTCTTTCCTCACCCGCCATGTGAAGTAGATCAACAAGTTAAAGAAGCTGATGATGATGATGATAAAATTGATGATGATGCATGCATGGTGGACTACTCTACAAGCTCATAGCAAGGAGCAATTTCAACTAAAGTAATACGTGCAAGAACTCGCTTTCACTAGGTACCTCTTCTTCCTCCCTCTCATGCTTTAGAAATAGATATGGTACAATATTTTGAGCATCCTAATAATGATTTTGAGTACCTAAGAGCTCTAATGATTAAGAGGTATGATGGAGGAATCCCATCGAAGAGGATAGACAAGCTGTTAATGAGTGTTGTTGTTTCCTAAGCAAAAGAGTATAACATAAGAAGTATAAATGTCAAAGGGGTAGGGCCTCAAGCAAAACCAAAAACCCCAGTTCTCACCAATGTCCCAAAAGAAACTCCAAAGAAAGATGCATCTCAATGTTGAAGGCCTTGTTGTCTTAAGTAGAACTGGTGTTCCCACCCATGCCCAAAATGTGAAAAATCTTGTGCCATCCAATGATTTTGTCAATCTTTCTCTAAATCCTACTTTTCCCAAATACATCCCTTATGACATTGCCCAAGTCTTGAGTTAGATCAAGATTTTTGTCCCAATAGTTGAACTGCTTAGAATTCCTGAGCACAAGAAGAGGGATTTTGAGTATTTGGGATTGGAAGAAGAAAGGGTTGCCCAAGGCAAAAATATAAATAATATAAACACACCTCCTCAAACCATTGCAGACCTAGAAAAATCACCAGCATTATAGGAGATAGGTGAACCAACTGAAGTTCACTTGGGAACATCTTTAGTTGAGTCTTAGTTAAATGTTGATCCATTTTTTACAATGCTGATTATTAAGGACGGACTGTTGCATAATTGTATGTTTGATTCTGGAGCATCATGCAATGTTATGCCTCTAGAAGTAATGAATGAATTGAACATTAAAGTGGCAGAAGATTATGGCAAGTGTACTGCAATGGATTCTAGAGAGGTGCCAGTTATAAGATGTGTAAAAGGTTTGGTGGTACAACTTGCAGCTTATCCAGGTAAGAAATTGAAACTTTATGTTGTTATTGTTGATTGCCATGCCAAATGGGGCAAGTTGTTATCAAGAAAGTGGGCTGCAAGTGTTGGTGGAAGTGTTCAGATGGATATGTCTTTTTCCACCATTACAATTGAAGGCATCCTTGTAAAGTTGTATGGAGAGACGAAGATGTTGCACCTTATTGAAGATCCCAATAATGCTTCTCATGAAGTGTTGTATGTGATGAAGATGTAGATAAATTTGTTGGGTTTGATGATAATAAATAGCATAAGATTGATCGGTGTAAATGTCTTGAACAAGTAGGTTTACCTTGGACCTTGTTATTTTATGGAGCTTGTTCCAAGCTTGGAAATGGTGCTGACATTGTTATGATTTCTCCAGGCTAGGAATAGTTTGTTTTTTCTTTCAAACTAAACTTTGAATGCACTAACAACATTTCGAATATGAAGAATCTGTTATTAGGTTTGAGAATTACATGGAAATATGGTATAAAGGATATCGTTGTCAAAGAAGATTCAAAACTCGATTGTCAAGCCAGATTAGAAAATTGTATGCTACTAAAAATAAGAGAATGAAACAATACAAGTATGCAGTCTGGGATTTAATTGAAATGTTTGACTCATTTAATTTTATGCACCATGATAGAAACTTTAATGATTTTGTAGACAAGTTAGAAGTGCTAGGATCCATATTTGAAGATTATACAAAGTATCTCCATTTTATGAGTATGATGTTGAAATACTAACAAGGCCATATGTCCGTGATAACGTTAAAAATTGGAAAGTGTTTGATGATGATGCCAAGGGAAATGATTTCTACAGAGAACAAAGGTGAGTTTATCGACCAAAGTATAGATTGGGAACCAATCGTGTGTGTTGTTGAAGGAAAGAAAAATTTATTTGGCAAAGACATCATCCACTGAAAACAAAACTAATTCCCAGAGGTTTTGTGGCACTTGAGTCAAACTTTGATAATGTTGATTACATTATTAACAGGAGTATGCCGCTTTAAGAGATGTGGAAGAAAATGACCTGAGCACAAAGGAAAAACCACGTAAAATCTGGTTAGGAAGCAATCTGAGCAAGGAAGAGAAGTAGTCCTATGTTTAACTATTGAAGAAATATCAAGACTGCCTTGCTTGGTCTTACTCTGAGTTAAAGGCATACAGGGAATATTTTTTCCAACATGGAATTCCTCTTGAATCTAATGCCAAGACTTTCAGGGAAAAATAGAGGCCCATCAATCCACTCCTTTCTTTGAAGATGCAAGAAGAACTGAAGAAGTTGAGGGATGGAGGGATCATTCAGCCCATAAGGTACTCATCTTGGGTTGCAAACCTAGTGCCTGTTAGAAAAAGAATGGTGATATAAGGCTATGCATAGAATTCAAGAACTTGAATAAAGCATCATTGAAAGATAATTACCCTCTGCCAAACATGGATAATATGCTACAATTGGTAATTGGTTTTGAATTGTTATCCACTTTGGATGGTTTCTCTGGCTATAATCAAGTTTTGTGGAGTCAGAAAGAATAAAGACTGCCTTTACCACTCCTTGGGGAACTTATGTCTATGTCGGGATACCTTTTGGATTAATGAATGCCGGAGCAACTTTCCAAAGAGCAATGGATGTAGCGTTTCTTTGGCTATATTAAGGATTTCATTTTTGTATAAAGATGATGTAACCATGTTTTCTAGAAAGAGAAATGATCACTTTCAACACTTAGAGAGAATGTTGTTAAGGTTTAGGGAATATGGCATATCATTGAATCCCAAGAAGTGCCATTTTGAAGTGCAAAAGGCAAAGTTGCTTGGTCACATTGTATCAAAGGAAGGGGTCATGATTAATCCTAAGAGAGTGGAATCCATCAAGCAAGGTTCCAATTTTGAGAACTAATAAGGTAATTAAATGCTTCTTTGGATAAATAAACTTTATCGAGAAGATTTGTGTCTAACTTTGTTGGTGACCATCCCCATTACTAGCATTCTGAAGAAGGACCAAGTTATCAAATGGGAAGAAGTTTCCATTCAAGATGTTAATGGGATCAAAGAAACACTAAAGCATGCCCCTGTTTTGGAAGCTCCAAATTACAAGAAGCCTTTTCAAATATTTTCTTTTGCTTGAAAAAACCATTTCATCTATTTTGTTACGAAGGATGATGAAGGGGCTAAGAGACCAATTGCCTTTAAGGCATTATAAGGAGCTGATATGAAGTACACCATCATCGAGAAGTAATAATATGCCTTGGTAAAAGCAACAATGGTTTTCAAACCTTACATCTTGAGCTCTAAAGTTGTTGTTTATATTACCCACACCATGGTGAAAGATATCTTATCGAGATGGAGGTTTCAAGAAAAAGATGCAGATGGGTAAACAAGCTACGAGGAGTATGAGGTGAATGAAGTATGGTTGAGAGAAACTTGTAAACTATTGTGGTGTATGAAGTAGAAGGAGAAAGGGTGGATGTCCTTGAAAAGTTGGTAAGATCTTAATGGTATAAGGATATAATCTTTTATCTCGACATCTAAGATTCCCCGAATATTTGAGTAAAAATCAGCAAAGAGCTCTTAAGTTAGCCTCTCAAAAATATGTCATTACTGATTTTGGGTTCGCTTGGAAGAACCCGAAGGGAGTGCTCTTAAGATGCATCATTGAGGATGAAGCCCCAAAGATAATTACTGATCTCATGGGGATTTTGTGGGGAAATTTTTCTAGAAGAGTTACAACACATAAAATCTTGAGGGTAGGTTATTGGTGGACAACTCTCTTCAAAGACACAACTCTATTGGTGAGGAATTGTGAAAGTTGCCGCATTTTTTGGAGGAATGAAATTTTCAAGCTCCCTTCCTTTGCAGCCTGTGTTAGTTGAATCCCCATTTATGCAATGGGGAATGGATTTCATTAGCAAAATTTATGATCCTTCCAGTGTTGGTCATAAATGGATTATTGTAGCCACTGATTATTTCACTAAGTGGGTGGAAGCAATCCCCACCAAGAAGGCAACACACCAAGTTATCATGGACTTCATGTTGAATCAAATCATATGCAGATTTGGAGTGCTAGTTAAGATTGTTATTGATAATGCCATAAGTTTCAGAGCCAAACCTTTGGTGGCAATGTGCAAAGAGTATGGAATCAATTTGGCATATGATTTTAACTACAATCCCCAAGTAAATGGACAAGTTGAGTCCAACAATAAAAACTTGTTGAATATCATTAGAAGAAATTTTGAGCTGAACAAAAAGAAGTGGGGTGAGAAACTGAAGTTTGTTGTTTGGGCTGACATAATCACTTTCAAAATAGCTTCTTACGGTAAAATCCCATTTGAGTTGGTATATGGAACTCAAGATTTTCTACCCCTTCATTTACAATTGTCTTCATTTCAGTTTGTTCAACAAATTGAAGATCAATAAGTTAGTCCATATGATGCTTGAATCAATTAGATTATTGAGTTAGATGAAAAAGAAGGGCATCCCATCGGCGACTGTGAAGTTCGAGAGAAAAGTTAAAGAAGTTATTTGACAAGAAGGTGACTCAAGAGATTTCAGCATTCACGATCTTGTGCTATTATGGGATAGCAAACATGACTATAAGGGCAAGCATGGTAAATTTGATGCATTGTGGATGGGTCGTTATGTAATTGACATTCAAATTGGTGAAAATACCTTATTCCTAAAAGACTTAAACAGGAAACTCCTTGAATTGCTTGTTAATGGTAGGAATTTGAAACATTTCCTTGATTGATTTCTCGAGAATCAATGTATACTCCATTTGTATAGTGTATAATCTTTTGGTTTCTTTCTACTTTCATGTTTTTTTTTTTTTTTTATTGTCATAGTCCTTGGTGACCATTTTGTTGGTTTCTCGGTTTGTCCTAGGGAAATTGGTTATTATTGTCTTCTTTGCAAGCTTATTCTTTGACTCATTTGCCCAATGGTTTGATTCTAGAAATTGGTCTACTATTTGTTCTTGTGGCACTCACAGGATTTCCCATCCCGAGTCGAGCCGATGTTGGTGCTTAATTTGGTCTCACCCCGTTTGTCCTTAAAATTCTTCAATTTGCCGAGCTCTTTCGTCTTCTCTATCTCCCGTATTGATGCATAAAAACTTTTTCCTCCATTTGGTTTCCATGATCAGTCCCTTCCTTGGTCGAGGATCACTTAAAAGTATAGAATTTGTTTTTCATTCCTCTGTCCATATGAAAGAATCTGTAACTTGGGTGAAAACTCAGTTTTTTTCCCTTCTTTTCATTTTCCATAGTCACATTTTGTTGTCCCTATCATTTTTGTCCCAAATATCTATGGAAACATGATTGGATGTAGCTTAGTGGATCACATTTGGACCTTATATCATTTTCAAACTCTCTTTTACGTGAAGAAGGATTCATTTCTGGATTTTACGGTTTGATAGGTGTATTTTTCCCCGTCAAATTTACATCTCAACATCTATGGAAACATGGCCCTTTCTGGTTAGATGTAGCTTAGTGAGGCACTTTGAAACTCTAAGGCCCACTTAAACTCAAATCTTGTCCATGTGGAGGGCTGGTGTTCATCTGAAAATTCACCTTTTGGTTTGACCTTGAAGTTGCACCGGGAGACACATGGAGGTTTCCACTGCCTTGCCCAAACTTAGACAATTTTTCATGCGGCCAGTATAATTTTGGAGGACCATGGACACGTTGAGGGCCCATGCTCATTTGAGGATCTACCTTATGGTCCCACCTTAACAATTGTGACAAGAGAGACATGTGGAGGCTTTCGTCGGCTCCGCTCTATACTTAAACTTTTCAAAGCAATTTTGAAAGGCCTGGGACACGTGGAGGGACCACACATGTTTGGGGACCAACCCCTAAGTTTTATTTTGAAGAAGCATCGGGAGGACACTTGGAGGTTTCCGCTCACTCTTCCCTTGCTAGGACTTTTCAAAGGCCAAGGAAAACTGTCTTGGACCCTAGACAGATGGCACCTTTCGCTGATCCTTCAATGTTTTTATCAACTCTTCTAGACTAAGACACATGGTGAGCCTGCTCTTGTTTGGGGTATCTAATTTTGGGGACCATCTTAAAATGTGGCATTGAGACACATGGAGGCTTCCTTTGGCTCCTTTTTTGTTGATAATTTTTCAGAGACCAAAAGGCATTTTTCTTGGGCCTAAAGCACGTGGAAGGCCCATGTTTGTTTTGAAATTTTCCCCTATACTTCTCCTTCGCAGTTACACCAAGGAAACATGTGGACAGCTATAAAATAAAGTAGAGAAGGGGAAGAATCAACGGTTGCTTTATGAATTTCAACTGTTTCTCTACCATTTTGCTCTAATACTCCTAGAGATGTGAATACACACCGATTTTCATCATTTTTGATGAAATTACTTATCGCTTTTGTCTATAAATTGCCATTGAATGTATTGAGAACTTAATTTGTGAGTACAAGGATTGTTAAGGTCGATATTTTAAAGTTGGAATTGCTCGGGCACTTGAAAACGTAAATTACCATAAAATATGGATACAGGAAGAATTACATAGGAAAGAGAGGGAAAAGGATGAAATGATGAAGGGTGTAGGCACAAAAGATGAAAAAGGTGTTGCCTCGAGAGAAAAAAAGAATACCTGTCAGATCCAGCTATGCAGAGCCTCAAGAAAATGATTAAAAAGGGGATTTCTCGCATGAAAGAATCAAAATGATTAGATGGATTTCAAAAAATTTTGGCATGGCATCCTAGTCATTAGTCGAGTGCCCAAGAAATGTGATCAATTCATAATTGGTCTAACTTGTAGCTTTTGTTGCAAATTTGTTAAACGTCACTTTCTGAGGAAAATTGGTAACAAGTAAAGGTCCCTCCAATATTCTTCTCTTTTGGGGGGAAAATTTGAGTGAATTAAATGTATAAATGCAATGAGAATACTCTTGCAAAAGGTCGGGGGTTGAATTATTAAGATAAAATTTGAGAAATCCGTCTTCCTAAGAGACCAATCCAAGATACCTAGTTAATTCCTTCTGTGTTAGATTTTCTATCATGTCAAGTTGGTTGCAGATGTATAGCCATTGACGAGTATTGAGATTGCTCTGGAAGATTTCCCCTGCTAATGAATCTAAGCAATTTTTAAATTAATTTGTTTTCAATCTCTAGTAATTTTTTTCTGCTTTGTTTCGGAATGTCTATAAATAGTTTCTTTTGTTCCTATTGCAATATTACATTGAAATCTTTCTTAAATCACACAGGATGTCATCCCTATGAAAATTTAGTGGCATTTGCAATTTCATTTCAAGAAGAGCCTTCATCCTGTGATGAGATAAAAGAATTCAAAATCACTCCACTATCATATTTTGATAAAGGTTATCTGTAAGTCATTGGGTGTACGTTAGGTGTGATTGATAAGAGATTTTGGTATTTAATTGAGTCTTTTAACTCAATCCATCGTGTTAGATTCTCAAAGATTGTGTGAAATTGTGTTGATCGGGACTCCATTGAATAACACCTTCTGGTTGAAGGAATGTCTTAACTATTCAAGCTTTCTGTTGTTGAGTTGTTCATTGTTGTGAAGTTTCTTAGAGATCTCGTATAATCAACTTTATCCTACTTAATCTCCCACCAAAATCATTCAAAAACATGAATCCATCCTAAACTACCCCTGTTTTCCCTATATATTCACAAAGGAACAAAATCTATTTACTAAAATATGCAGAATAATCAGGATTTCATAATGTCTTTAGTAACCTTAGCCTTGTGTTGAAAGTATCTCCATCTTTTAGAAGTGACAAATCTTGAGAGTTAAATTATGGAGTATTGACCATATTTTCCCAAGGTTTTCTTCATAAAATTTGTGCAAAAGAAGGATATCTCCATCTCCTTCATCAAACAAAGGTTACACTAAGGGTCCTCTCACCCTGGTCGAAAGGCATGGCCTAAAGTAGTGAGGATAGGTTAAATCCTCTTGAAGGTGCTATCCATCTCTCCACAAATCTAAGTGACAAAGGGCTAGTTAGATCTCATCCCCAGCTACAAAATGACACACATCATGATCTATCTATCGTAAGCTCCATACCCAATTTGTGATGCTTTCGCTCAACTTGAAAGGGAAAAAAATTTGGATACCAACAACGTGCATCCTCCTCAAGAATATGAATAAAAACTTTTATATACACATCCTTAAATTCAATCTCAAACTCTTCCATCATATTGACAAAAAGTTTTAAATGTTGATCGCCAGTGATAGCATTGTTTCGTTGAAATTTAGGAAGTCTATTTCTAACATCTTGTGGCACTACATTTGGATATCCAACCATACCTCTAAAATCTATAGGACCAAAAATTATTGACAACGAACAGAGGTCTGAGTGGGGGCTGGGCCATATTGTTTTGAGGTAGTGAATTTGTAGGAGATAAAAAATGATGAGGAGTGAGGGGTCTTTGGAGCACATGAATGCAATTCTCAGAATGAATGTTCTCTTAAAACTCTATTTATTGGAAGATCCTATCAGCTTTGGAAAACTCAAATACGGATGAAGGCCCCTCTCTAGATGGAGAATTTCGATCTACAAAAAGACTACCTGATTCAGAAGCACTTGAGGAAGTATGGAAATCTTCAATGATAGGATGATCAGTTTCCACAATTGATAACTCTTTTCTTGATTTTTGATCTCCAACAACTTTCCAGATTCTTCTTCCTTCAGAATTTTTGTTTCCCAATTCTGGAAACAACTTTCTAGTAGGGTCTTTAATGAAGAAAGATCTTCTTCCTTCCAATTTTGCAAATATTAGTCATAAATTTCAATTGACAGAGGTTAAGACATAGGCATTTATCAAAAAATAATTCAAAACGGATTTGCCACTAAGGATTTTCACCTTAGTTGTGCAAATGCACTAAAATTGATCTTTCAAATGTCTCACAACACTAAATTGATGCAAATATTCACATATCTAACCTTTCTTTACCCGTATTTAACATTGATGTTGTAAACTTAGTGCAAAAACAAATAGAAATTGGAGATATTGCAGAACTAACTTGTAACTTGCATAAATCTTAAAGATCTCAAATGACATTTAAACAACATATTTACACTTAGATCATGTAAGAAACATTACTAGGGTGGGTATATGTACACCTTTGTTCAAATAGTCCCCAACAACAATGCCAAAAGTATTTTTTCCGCACAAATAAGTTCAAGTTCAAATAATCCCTAACAATGCTAATAAGTTCCTCGACAAAAATGCCAAAAGTGTTGTTACCGCACAAATAGGTCACGAAGTTCAAATAATCTTTAGTAACGATGTGAAAAGTGTTATTGCTTAGGAAAATAGGTCCCAGAGTTCAAATAATCCCTTACAACGATGCCAAAAGTGTTGTTGCTGCACAAATAGGTCTCAGAGTTCAAATAATCCCCGACAACGGTGCAAAAAATGTTGTTGCCACACAAATAAGTCTCGAAGTTCAAATAATCTCAAAAAATGGTGCCAAAAGTGTTGTTCTTGCTGCACAAATAGGTCCCGAGTTCAAATAATCCTCGGCAACAAACACCAAAAGTATTGGTATCCAAATTGATTCTCCTTTGCAAGCTGAGAAGCATCACAGATTTAACAAGAAGCCTAGAGACAAATAAATCATCATGTATGTCATTTTGTAGTGGGAGGTGATTCAACCGGTTCTTTATCACTTAGATGTTGGAGAAATGGATAACACTATATAAAATGATTTGATCTATCCTCACTAATTTATGTCATGCCTTTCGACCGGGGTGAGAGGACTTGTTTTGTAACCTCTTTTGGTGAAGGAGAATGAGCATATCCTTCTTTGCACAAATTTGAAAGGAAACCTTGAGAAAATATGATCAATACACCACAATTTAACTCTCACGATTTGTAACTTTTAAAGAATGGTGATATTTTCTAAACAGGTTAAGGTTACTAAAGACATTATGGAATCCTAATTGCTTCTGCATATTTTGGTAGTAGAATTTATTCATTTGTGGACATACAGGGAAAACAAGGGTAGTTCAAGTAGGATTCATTGTTTTTGAATAATTTTTGGTGGGAGATTAAGCAGATAAACTTGATTTTGTCAGATCTTTGAGAACCTTCACAATAATTGGAAAACTAAATGACAGAATGCTTTAGAATAGCTAAAATATTCCTTCAACCAGAAGGTGTGCATCAATGGAGGCCCAAATTTACACGGTTTCACACAATCTCTAAGAATTTAACACGAAGGCTTGAGCTAAAGACTCAATTAAACATTAAAGACCTTTGGTTCCTCATGCCTAAGATACACTCAAAGGCTTATAGACAATCTTTATCAACAAAATGACAAGTAAAGTGATTTTAAATTGTTTATCTCATTACATGATGAAGGCTCTTCTCATAATGAAATTGTAAATGCCACTAAACTATCACAAGGATGAGTTCTGTGTGATTAGGAGGGATTTTAACACAAAATTTTAATAGGAACAAGAAATACTATTTACGAGACATTCTAAAAATAAAGAAAACACAAATTTGCCTAATATTAACACAGATTAATTTGAAGTTGATTAGATTCATCACAGGTGAAGGTTTCTTGAAGAATCTCGAGCTTGTCAATGGTTGTAGACTTGCAACCAACTTGACATGATCAAATCTAAAACATAAGAGATTAACAGGTTTCTCAGATGGTCTCTCAGGAATTAAGAGAAAATTTACCTAGAGAGCTTTAATACACTAGATCTTGTTCTGAGACTCTATAGTCTGAGACGATCCTGGATGGAGGAAGGTAAAAACTTACCAATAAGAAAATTTACACACATCCTCGCAGTAGCCATTCCATTCGAGGCATAGTATTGGGATCTAAAACTAATAGGTTCCCCTAGGATTTTTAAACCCCTCCAGTTTGTTCTTGTCATAGAACTCTATTGCCCAAGCAGTACCCCGACCCACATAGGAAGGCACAAGGTACCATATTCCCTAAATATGGACCACGGTGTCATCTATAGATGCATAAAATAGTTTTACCAAGAAACCAAAGCCCTAGGCTAATCACGTTAAAAAGATCCTCTTCAATCATAAACCTAAATAGGAAGGATTGAAAAGCAATGACAACCACCTCTAAACCTCCTAGTTTCTTCCATTTCCTATTCACCCAAGCTCTAACTGAATTTATATTAGGTGTAACCCCAACAAATATTCTAATGAGTGTAAGAATATACCTTTTCTTTACTTTCTTGATACAAGCTTAAGAAACATCCAAGGATTGGCCCTCAGTGTTTCAGACTGGAGATAAAGGAGGTAAATATGATCCCTCTATTTCCAATGTGCCACCCAAGACCCAACCCATAAAGGAGATCGTACTTTCATCTTTCGCCCTTTCGCATAGAGCCATGGTTCGAGTCAAGATCAAATTTTTATCCATTTTGAAATCCCCATTCCCTCTTAGCCCACCCATTTTCACCCAAGTTCATAGAGTCAAATTTAAAATTGTCATATACTCACATTTTCTAAAATTCATTGTGATAAAATCACAATTTCTCTATATGTTTTTAAAAATTAAACCTTTGACAATAGAATGATGGATAGTCTACACATCCCAAATAAAAATTATATTGATTTTATTTTTTAACACCATCTCTAAGAGTAAAAATAATTAAATCAAGAATAATATAAATCACCCTTACTTTATGAATTGTATTGTGGATAACCATGCGATCAATCAAAATGTTTTAATGAATAACTTATAAAATCATTATAAAAATAGTGCCTAATTAACTCTATATGTATAAATAATATAATCCTAAAAATATTTTGTTGATAGTCCACTCTATTAGAAGTAGGCTCAAATAACATTTTCTTGAAGAAGAAAATTGTTAATTATCTACATAAATGGATACCTTCTATAAAATATAATTTAGATATTTCACACTTTGATAAAAGGTAGACTTGTAGAATATCTAATTTTAGTTGTATAATATCACATTTTGTACTCACGTATTGAAATTTGAAATTTTGAAACTAGAATTATGTTTATTCTACAAAACCCAAATTTAAAAAATTAATTTTCCAATTTTCCACACCATTTTTAACGTTAAAATATAATTTTAAAAATACATATAAACTACTAATATTTTGATTGTGTAATATATAAAATTTAATTATTTCTACATGTTATAATTTAATTTCCATTATAAATTTAATTATTAAACTTCAAAAAATTATTTAATAAAAATAATAATCAAAACTAAATATCATTAATAACATCTAACCATAATTTCCATAACCACTTCGAAACA
Source organism: Taxus wallichiana var. yunnanensis (assembly GCA_018340775.1). Classification (NCBI taxonomy): domain Eukaryota; kingdom Viridiplantae; phylum Streptophyta; class Pinopsida; order Cupressales; family Taxaceae; genus Taxus; species Taxus wallichiana. The sequence goes on along the minus strand of CM031239.1, from coordinate 456,248,692 downwards.
TATTACATTGTGAATATTTTAAAATGATAATATCTCAATCGAATAAATAAAAATAAACTCCAATGACCATTCATCTAGGCATATATTTCATTTAATTATTTAAATTATTAATCCTTATGTTTTAAGATTGTGTAATATATATAATGTAGTTATTTCTACATATTATAATTTAATTTTCATTATAAATTTAATTATTAAACTTCAAAAAAATATTTAATAAAAATAATAATCAAAATTAAATATCATTACACCGAAGGTGTTCCCCTATGGGAAAGGCACTTCCGGACGTTTCTGCGACTATGCTAATTTTGACGGTTTGACGGCCGTCTGGACGTTTTCACATTTTTCGACTATTTTACTACAGTTGTTACGTCAAATCTGTGGAAGAGCCATTGCTTGCGGTTGACAAAGTCTCTTTCTAAAAGTTCACTGGCAACATTTCTCACGTTTCTCAGCAAACCAAAGAATATTTGTGCTTCAAGCGTGGGGAAGTGATCACATCGGGCAGAAAATATATTAACAGGGAGCCAGACTTTCGTAATATTTTACCTTTCTTTGGGAATTTTTATATAAAGGTTTTTAATGGTTTCTTTTAAGCTGTACATTCCGGTTGACTCTTTTGAGGATCTTGACAAAATTTGTGTTTCTCTATTTTTGGGTACTTTGGGTTTAGAGTTGTGTTTTGCCACCCTCAAATTGTTGGTTTTCATGATCTTATTTACCATGTCTGTGGAAATAATGTTAGTTCAGGGGTAAAATGATGAAAAAGCTCCAAAATTGAAATTTTTGTAAACACCAAGTAAGCTTATCGGTAAGAGAAATACTAACATAATACACTATTTAGCAATAAATGGATCTTGATGTCTCTAATTGAGATTCAATTTAATGTAGAAGCCACTAGGGAGCTCAGATCTTTGCCGAGATTGTTTGAATTTGCAAAAAAGTGTTAATTTGTGACTATTTTATGAGTAAGTTTCACCCAGGAATGATTGTATAGTAAATTTAAAGGGTTCTCAAGTTGTTTTCTTGAAGCTTGAGATTGTGCTTTGTATTATGATCAGGAATTCAAAAGAACACCAGTTTCAATTGCAGGGGATATACGGGGTTTATACCTTAACACTGTAAGTTCAATTTGCAAGTTTATAGGTTCCAAGTCCATTAGTTTTTCACATTGCAGTTTCATGTGAATATTTAAAGGTTATGGATGTGATATTATCTTGTCCTTGTGCATCGGTAAACATTATTACAAGTCTGAGAGCACTTACTACAGAGATTATTTCCACAACGAATTGTATAGTAATATTGGATTTTTTTTGTTAAATATAAATGCACATAATAAATATGGACACACATCACTGAGGATTTATTAAATAGAATAATTTCAACCTACATTTTCTGTGTTATTTGAGTCTTGTGGAGGAGAATACAGGGATTGTTGCAAAAACTATAAGTTGCTCTGGATTTCTCACACAGAGGCTCCAAGATTGCATACACATAAATTCAATTGCTATGATGAAGGCTTCCATATTTCACACACATTAATTGAATTGTTATGATGGGTGAAACCTCATATTCCATCATATTTCATAGCAGATCCCAACTTCCACACTCCATTGTGGCCAAAAATAACGCAAAGAGCAAGAAATGTCCCCCTTAAAAAGGTAAAAGGCATTCATTCGGTAGATACTCCCATGTCGATAAGTCAATGAATGAATGGGCTGTCTTGCAAAAAAAGTACACAAAGTGGTCTACACTCATTCCGAGGAATTTACAATAAGTGGGCTGCACAAATGCCTAGAAACAAGGTGAACAAGTGGGCTTCATCCGTGTCAATAAAAATTATCATCAAGTGGTATCTCGTGGAGAATCCCATGAAGTGGGCTGTACTCACACTACAGATTCATGAATAAGTAGGTTACACTTGATTGATTGGATACTACATCTACCCAAATGTTTCCTGCTCACTTCTTGCCAAGAAAAGCATTCCTCTGCTGTATAAATGCCCCTTACAATTGGCCGAGCATTCTAGCTTTGAATAACTCTTTACTGCTGCCTTTAGGAATTGCATAGGCTTGTGGAGAATAGCTAATTTCTTAGACTCAAATTTAAAATAGTCTTACATGACACTTTAAATGGGTGCACCCCTCAAAGAATGGTACAAAACACGGGGTGCATGCCCTCATCTCCTACCAAAATTGAACCATGTTCTTATATAAGAACTAAAATGCCCACATCAAAGTCCCAATGCACAAAAACCCAAGGTGAAATACATGTCTTCACCTAAATCAAAACAACACTTAATCATAATATTAATAGAAAGAGTTTCAAGTTGTGACCATGATGCGGGGCATCACTCCTTGAGTCTAAATTTTGGGTTTGTCAACATAATTTTGGCTTGAAAGATGGTATAGAGGGTCCTAGAGGCATTAGAAGGGTCTTAGGGTTCATTTCATAGTGTTGGCTTGGGTCTAGTCATTTGAAAATTCAAATTTTGGTTTTTCCTGCTCATTTGCAAAATTTGAATTTTCGAACTATGTTGGGCCATTTTGGCTTGTTGATGCGTATGCTAAGAGTCTAGGTGAGTAGGCTCGATGTCTTAGACATCTTGTCATGGCATTAGAAGTTCATTAGGGTGAAAGTTAGTACAATAACTTCAAAAAGACATTTAAATCCTTATTTTCCATATGTAAAAGACCATCTTGAGGCATAAAACAAGTTAGGTTTAGAAATAAGTGAAAAAGAGAAGGAGAAACTTGAATGGAAGTCAGTTATCATTGTTTTCATGTGGAGAACTCTGTGGATGAGGATTTGGAATGAAGAAATCAGAAAAGGAAGAAGTATTATACTCTGTTATTGCATGGATGATTGTTTTCTTCATTGAGAGGATACTGTGAATCCATGTTTGGTTGTAAATACATGAATTTTCTTTGTATTCATATTTTTGAAAAAAATATTTTTGATAATAATGACAAGGTAAATGTACCTATTTTAGTATATAACCACCTTAAATATTATTCGTCAATTCAGGGTTTCATCTTTAAATTTTTTCTATTGGGTCAAATATTTGAAGTATATATTACCTAATAAATTATCCCTCACAATTATTATCAATATGGAATCAACCCAATTACAACCTAATCATGTATTTTATGTTAAATTGTTGGCTTCCATAAGTCATTACTCCTCAATTATTACCAATGTGGAATTAACCCAACTACAACCCAAGCAATGTATTTTATGTTAAATTGATGGCTTCCACAAGTAATTACGTCGAAGGCATCTCCCCTATAGGAAAGGGCCTTGCGGTCATTCACACGACTGTGTCAAATTTGATGGTCATTTGGACATTTTTTCAGTGCGATTTAATTTGACGACCGTTTTGATAGTTTTGACGTGCATTTTGTTTTTATTTCCTATTTTTAGTGATACAAATTGGGAGCCCTGCAGTCGGGAAAGTTTGGAGATAGCGCCAATCGGTGTACTCATAGGAAAACCAGTCACGTGATTTTTTGAATAGATATTTTGTTGCCTTGTGGTTTTATTCTCACTGCTTACCTTGGATTAGTTGTTGTCTTTGTTGTTAAAGACCCATCATGTTGAATCTATCAAACCCGTAAAGGTGCCCCATTCTTAATGCAACCAATTTGTTCATATAGTGTTTTCAGGCATCTTTACAGTTAGTTTGAGGAAAAACTATGTTAATATTTTGTGATTTTTCTGTTACATATTTATAAAGAAAAGCAGGAACATAATAACCTAAGCTACTCATAGACTTAAGAAATCCCATTTACAATTGTGCTCCAATTAGCCATCATATTGGAAACCACCCAATATTCTAGTGCATGCCTCTCTCACACTTTCTGATTAGGCTTATCAATAAGATTGTAGCTTAGTGTGCTTGAGTTCATGACTATATATTAAACTTTCAAATCCCATGTCAACATAACATACTGCCATTTAAGATTATTGTTAAAATAAGGTATTCTGAGCCAAAACTAATAAGTAAATTCCCAAGCAACATGTACTCCATCCAATATTGAGTTTTTCTTTTTGCTTTAATTTGGGATGTATCAATCCCAAAATAGGGCTCATCTTACTCGCAAAGCTACATCTTAAAAAGCAGCAAAAAAGCATCATTTTATTTACCAAAAAAAAAAAAACATCATTTTATTTACCAAATAAAATCATTACTGCATCTGCATTAGTCATGTAGTGCTCAATAGTTTCCATGCACAAGTGCAAGGAGACAAGGGTTCAATATAAAAGCATCAATTCAGTAAATTTCTTTTGCAGATAGATGTATCTACGTTAAAAGTAGGAGGGAGGTAATCACTAGACTTTGCATGTGATGGTACTTGAACAATAAAAAGAAAGAACTTCAATCAGCCATATCAAATGTCAAATGAAAGGTCAAAGGATCTGAACGGTTCGAGAAGAGGCCAGAAGGACCTACCAAAAGTAGTAAAAACATTGGAAATACACCCCATAGGAAAAATAATAATATCAAACATGTTTATATTGCAGAAGGAACTTGGAGCAGTAGAATTTTGGTACAGGTAATAAAATCTACTTTTTTATTTGTTCCAAACTACATAGCTAATATTTATGTTCCCTCATCTCGCACGTATGAATGACAACATAGAGGCTCCACACATGTCCACAATTTATTGTGGCTTGAGAACCTAAAGTTTATGCAATGGACTGGGAGGATACAACAGTTATTGAGGCAAAAAAACAATACTTTAATAAGTTTGTATCTACTTGGAACCCCCCGGCTTGCAACCACTTGGATTTTGTTCGTTCATCAAGTCACTCTTAGATCACCCTTGTTTGCTAAATACAACACAAATTATATCATCCTCCCCACATGTGGACCTTGAAGAATTGCTTAATCGTGTTCAGTGCCACACTAAATGTTCAAAGAAGACATTCTTGCATAAAAAGCAATCACAGTTGCAATGCAGGTACAACACCCCCTGGGCCACACAACCTACTTCATCCTTGCTCATTGAAAGTGATGGGAAAATTAAGTACCTCCCTTTGAGAAACAATGACAGATTGAACATCCACAATCAAACTATGATATCTATATGGAGATAAAATGTCGATTGCCAACTATACTTTCCCACCATGCAGTTCTTAAGTATATTACAAAATATGCTTCAAAAGTATAGCAACGTTCATAAACCTATCACCAAATGCTATCCATATTTTCAAGAGATGCTGAAGCGGATTCTCCATCACATATTGATCTAAAAAATGCACATAGAAAGTGTTGTTGAACATGACATAAGCACACAAGAAACATGCCACATGTTGTAAAAATTACCATTCATGATATAAAATCTGCAAATGTACAAAGGTCTTCATGTATACATTTTTAGTTCAAATGTCGTGATATAAGATTTGCAATTGTACATGTATGAATTTGTAACAAATTTAAATGTACACATAGAACAAATCAATGTAATGTTTCATCTATATTATTACACTACCACTATCAATCCCACCCGTTATCGACTATACAAAAAAAAATTCAACAAAAGACCAACCAAACAACTGATGCAACACTAGCATAATTTCCCGAAATAATTACAAACCACATCAACTATAAAAGTAATTAACTATCCAAAAAATATCAAATGTATTCATATTTAGTGCGAAAAAAATGGCCACAAAAGGCTACCACTCATGATATAAAATCTGCACATGTACGAAAGTCTTCATGTAACATGTTTACTACAAATTAAATTGACAGCAAAATGCTACCACTCATGATATGAGATTTACAAATGTATATGTACGAATTTGTAACAAGTTTGAAATGTAGAGATGGAACCTTTAAATGAAGTGGTTCATCTATATTCCTACACTTAACAAATTCAATCACACCCATTATCAACATCAACTACACACGTAATAACTATCCCTCTAAATCAAATTACATATACCATTCGGTGTTCACATTGCATTGTACACATGCGATTGCTAGTTTATTAATCCTTATTGTATTTTAATGGAGTAAACAAATACTTTAGTATGATCAATAGCCATAAAATATAACCTAGGTGTCAAGAGAGGTACAATTTAAAAAATAACTCATACAACCGTAATGGCCTCTTAATACTAAAAGTTTACATTCTTCGATGCGCTTAATTAGTAGGAACTTGACAAGGTCATAACTTGAGCTCAGGGTGTCTGCTTTTTTTTTTGAAACCACGTGTTTTGATGAAACGAATGCAGCGTGCAAAACCCGTCCTACTAGTTGGGGAAAGTTTTAGACACGTTTTGAGCCCTAAATATGCCATCTTAAGGCCGAAAATTAGGATTTAAGTTATAGTTTGGTTTTTTCCTATTTTTGAGAATTAGTTAATTATAGTCTATTAGTTGCATTATGAGTTAGAAAGTTGGCAATTCCTCTAATTTAGGGATGTAGAAGATGCATGGTAATTTCTGTGCCCGTAGGAATAAGCATGTGAACTTACTAAGAATAGCAAGTTCTAGTAAACTGCTAAAAATAGTAATTTCCGCCACCTAGAGTAGATTTAGTCAGAGTTAGCTAGAGTTTACTTGGAAACTCGAGTTGGGAGTTGTTTTCCTATTTAGGAAACATTGTAATTCATTATTGAATAACAAAGAAGGAGATCTATTTTCTTTTGGAGTTCATATTATTTGCAGTATATCTGGTTTGTTCATAATTTGGCTACATTATCTGGTATCAGAGTAGGTTCGAAGTATTTTTTTAAAATGGCAGGAAGAGGAAGAGGAAGAGGAAGAGGAGGTGGTATTGCCTAGATGAATAGAAATATGCAAGATCTACAGAGACAATTTGCTACGCTTGCTGCAATGATAACCTAGAGAGGAAATCAAGGTGGAGATGACACAGATGAAGAAGAAGTTTGTGAAGAGGAGAAAACGCAAGCACCACCATTAGCTTTTGAAGAAAGGATGCTTCGAGCATTAGAAGGAAAGAATGATGGGATAAGAGTTGATGTTTTGAGTATGGTGGTAGTCTAAAACCGAGGAAGCTGATAGACTGGTTGACTAGCATGGGAATTTTTTTGAGTGGAAGGCTATGTCGAAGAAAAGAAGGTAAAATTTGCATGCACGAAATTGAAAGGTCATGCTATGTTATGGTGGGATCACCTACAGAAAAAGCGATCAAGAAAGGGGAAAAAAAAGAATTAGAACATGGAGTAAGATGGAGAAGAATTTGAAAGATAAATTTCTCCTGTGGATTTGCACAAACCCTTTATAGGAGGTTTGAGAATCTCGGACATAACTTACAAAATAAGTGCAAGAATACATAGATGAGTATTACAAGTTGTCCATTTTTGTAGAGCATGAAGAAACGAGGAAAAAATGGCTGCAAGGTATGTTAATGGATTAAAATTTTCTATTCAAGATGAGATAAGTATGCATAGGATTAAAAGCATGGAGGATGCCTATCAATTAGCCTTAAAGGATGAGGAAAAACAAAATCGTCAAATTTTTATGAGATCACCTAGAATGAATAGGGGTTCCTCATATTCCTTTTGGGGATGAGCTGGTTTCAGCCAAGGTAGGGAGAATCATCTCGTGGATTGGAAAAGCAAGAGGATACGAGACAAGATTTTCAGAATTAAAAAAAGAGGCTAGGGGGAGGAGGATATCTTTGACGATAGAGGATGGGAGGCTCCACGAAGACCATTTGTTTGTTACAAATGTGGTGAAGAAGGGCATCGGGCTTTTGAATTCCCACATACTTATACACATGAAAAAAGGCAAGGAGATGCTCCAAGAGTAAATCTTGTTGAAGCTGAACAAGTAGAAGATGAACAGGACCTAGAAATTCCACCAGATGTTGGAGAAACTCTAATGATCAAGAGGACAATGATTTCTCCAAGAAAGGAGGTCAAGGGGGATGCATGGCTACGTACAAATATTTTCATAACAAGATGCACTTCAGGAGGAAAGGTATGTAATGTTATTATTGATGGTGGTAGTTGTGAGAACATGGTTTCAAATGAGATCATCGATAAATTGGGTCTGCATTGTGAGAAGAATCCTAACCCTTATCGTATTGCATGGTTTAGGAAGGGTAATAAAGTTACTGTTGATAAGAGATGTTTAATAAGTTTTTCTATTGGGAACAGTTATAAGGATGAGATTTGGTGTGATGTTATTCCTATGGATGCATGTCATATGTTGTTAGGAAGACCATGGCAATTTGATAGAAAAGTTATTCATGATGGGGGAAAGAATACTTATACTTTCTGGAAGGATGGCACAAAAATAGTTTTCTACCTCTTAAAGAAGAGGGGAAGGCTGAAAATATGCTTTCTGTAAAGGAATTTGTGAAGGAGGCAAAGGCAACCGGTTTTTGTTATGCACTAGTTACAAATAAGGATGAACTTGTAAGTGCTCAAATACCAATAGAAACAACAGAATTAATAGAAGAATTTTTAGATGTTATTCCTGATGAGCTACTAGATGGATTACCACCCAAAAGAGATATTCAACACCATATTGATTTGATTCTAGGGTCTTCACTCCCAAATCAAGCGGCTTATAGGATGAGCCCGACATTGCATGCAGAGTTGAATAGGTAAGTGGCAGAGCTCGTGCGAAAGGGGGTCATAAGGGAGAGCATGAGTCTATGTGTAACACCAGCTTTATTAACACTAAAGAAGGATGGAACATGGAGAATGTGCACGGATAACAAAGTAATCAATAAAATTACAATGAAGTATCGGTTCCCAATACCTCGCCTTGATGATATGATGGATGTGCTTGTTGGATCTAAGTATTTCACCAAGATTGATCTTCGAAGTGGTTATCATCAGATTCGGATCAAAGAAGGAGATGAGTGGAAAACAACATTCAAGACAGGAAATGGATTATATGAGTGGTTGGTGATGCCATTCGGGTTATCCAATGCACCTAGTACTTTTATGAGATTGATGAACACCGTGCTATGGGAGTATAATGGTAAGTTTTTTGTGGTTTATTTTGATGATATCTTGATCTTTAGTAAAACTAAAGAAGAACATTTGAGGCATCTAAGGTTGGTATTTGAAGTGTTAAGGAAAGAGAAACTCTATGCAAATATGAAGAAGTGCACATTCATGCAAGAGAGTTTGGTATTCTTGGGCTTTATTATTTCAGCGAGATGGGTATGAGATGGACTCGAAAAGATAAAGGCAATTATTGAATGGCCTACTCCACGGAGTATAATAGAGGTAAGAAGCTTTCATGGTCTAGCAACATTTTATAGAAAATTTATTAAAAATTTCAGCAGTATTGTAGCACCTATAACAGATTACACAAAAGGAAGGGAGTTTTTGTGGACAAAGGTAGCTAAGGATAGTTTTCAATTATTGAAGAAGAAGGTGACAGAGGCACCCATTTTGGCACTACCAGATTTTGATAAAGTGTTTGAGGTTGATTGTGACACCTCACATGTGGGTATTGGAGCTGTTCTAAGTCAAGGAGGAAAGCCAGTAGCTTTCTTTAGTGAGAAACTGAATGAGGTAAGAAAGAACTACTCTACTTATGATGTGGAATTTTATGCAATTGTACAAGAATTAAGGCATTGGAGGCATTACTTAGTGCCTAAGGAGTTTGTGTTATTTACAGACCACATAGCCCTGAAGTATGTGAATACCCAAAAGAATTTTAATAGTAGGCATGCAAAGTGGGTATCATTTTTTTAGGGATATACTTTTTCTCTAAAACATAAATCTGGAAAAAAGTTGCAGATGCATTGAGTAGGCATTTGACTTTGTTCACCACTATGGAAAATGAGGTGGTGGGTTTTGAAGAAATAAAGGGTTTGTATTCTTCTGATTCTGATTTTAAGGATATTGTTGAAAGACTAATTAGTCCATTGTCAGAAAATGCAGGAGATGTCTTGGATGAGTATATTTTATAGGATGGATACCTATTCAAGGGACGCCAACTATGTATTCCAGTTGGGTCTATGAGAGAGAATATAGTGAAAGAGTTGCATAACGGAGGGTTGGCTGGGAATTTTGGTAAAGATAAGATGATAGCCTTGGTAGAAGACAAATACTATTGGCCAAATTTGAAAAGAGATGTGGTAAGATATGTGGAGAGATGTCGAATTTTCCAAGTCTCGAAAGGCCATGCATAGAATACAGGGTTGTATATGCCGTTGCCTGTTCCTAAAGGGTCGTGGATAGATCTGAGTATGGACTTTGTTTTGGGATTACCAAAAACACAACGAGGTAATGACTCAATTTTTGTGGTTTTTGATAGGTTTTCTAAGATGGTTCATTTTATTACCTGCAAGAAAACAAGTGATGCAATAGGTGTAGCAGATTTGTTTTTAGAGAAGTTGTTTGTTTGCATGGTGTTCCAAAACCATTACTTCAGATAGGGACACAAGATTCTTAAGTCACTTCTGGCGGACTTTATGGAAGAAATTTGGAACTCAACTACAGTTCAGCAGTGCTTATCATCCGCAGATTGATGGGCAAACAAAGGTGGTAAATCAGAGTTTGGGAAACCTGTTAAGGTGCATCGTTGGGGAAAATCCGAAACAATGGGACTTAGCATTACCACAAGCTAAGTTTGCATATAACAGTTCCATAAACAGATCCATGGGAAAGTCTCCATTTTCAATTGTGTATGGGAGTAATCCAAATGGGGTGTTAGATTTGGTACAACTACCAGTTGATGGAAAAGTCAGTGATGATGCAGAAGCATTTGCCGAACATATACAACAATTGCAGGAAGAAGTGTGGAAGAAGTTGTAGAATAGTAATGATAAGTATAAGGAAATAGTAGATGTGCACAGACGAAGAAAGGTATTTACAGTTGGTGAGTTGGTTATGGTATATCTGCGGAAGGAAAGGTTTCCAAAAGGAACCTATAACAAGCTGAAGTACAAGAAGATTGGTCCTGCAAAATCGTGAAAAAAAAATTGATAATGCTTATGAGGTAGAATTGTCGGGGAATTTTGATATTTCTCCAAAGTATTTAATGTTTTAGATTTGTATTCTTTTCATGGGGATGGTGCAGAAGGGGATGTTATTGATGAAGTAGTAGATTTGAGGCAGTAGCGAGTTCCGGTGAATAAGAAAGAAGAAGTGGATCAAATTCTAGATAAGAAAACAATGGACACGCGACATGGGAAATCCAACAAATATTTGGTACATTAGAAAGGACTGAAACAAGAGGAAAATTCTTAGGTCACAAAGTGGGAGATTAAGAAGTTGGATGTAGATAAATGGAAGCAGTTTGAAGAAGACAACTTGCAGGAGCTGCATTTTTTTCAAGCAGGGGAGAATGATGCGCCAGAATTAGTAAGAACTTGACAAGGTCATAACTTGAGCTCTGGGTGTCTATTTTTGTTTTTTGAAACCACGTGTTTCGATGAAACGAACAACACAATGGGAACCAGCCCTACCGGTTGGGGCAAGTTTTAGACATGTTTTAGGCCCTAAATCCGCCATCTTGAGGCCGAAAATTAGGATTTAAGTTATAGTTTTCTATTTTTCCTATTTTTGAGCATTAGTTAATTATAGTCTATTAGTTCCATTATGAGTTAGAAAGTTGGCAATTCCTATAATTTAGGGATGTAGAAGATGCATGGAAATTTTTATGCTCGTAGGAATAAGCATGCAAACTTACTAAGAATAGCAGGTTCTAGTAAACAACTAAAAATAGTAATTTCCGCCACCTAGAGTAGATTTAGTCGAAGTTAGTTAGAGTTTACTTGGAAACTCGAGTTGGGAGTTGTTTTCCTATTTAGGAAACATTGTAATTCATTATTGAATAACAAAGAAGGAGATCTATTTTCTTTTGGAGTTCATATTATTTATAGTATATCTGGTTTGTTCATAATTTGGCTACACTATCTTGACTAGGATGGAACAAAAATCTTTGCACGCCATTGATTATAGAAAAACATCAACGGTAGTGATACATTCCCCTTGCTTGATAAGAAAACCTAAATGCATTCCCCTTCCCTCATTGAGATTTTTTGTTATTTCTTTTCTACGGCTAGTTAGATTAGAAGGTATAATGTTTTTTAAATTATATTTGTAGATGCATGCATGGGATTACAATAGTTTACCTGATCTGTTTTTGACAGGAGATGAAATGAGATCCAATTTTCGTTTCTAAAAAATAGTGTTCAACCTAGATTGAAAATTTCATGAAACATCCTAAGCCATTAGATCTCTGTTATGCTTTCATGGATGTCAACACTGTTTTGACAAGAAATATATTTGTTCATAGTAGGTAAAAATGGATTTTACGAAAAAATAATTTATTTTTTTACTTTTATATATTATTTTACTTCTAATATTTTTTTAGCACAAGAATTTATTTCTAACAGATGCATGTATACAACGATACCAATTTAATCAAGTTCACAATACTGTCCCACATTTTCCATATCATGCATTTAAAGCCATGTATTATCTGTTTGTTTCTTTCAGGCTAAATCTGGTAGCATGACTTACAACAGAGCAGTCAAATATTCTAACTAGAGAGATTTAAAACAATAACCACAGATGGAATTTTTCAATTAGATAAGAGGTTCAAATTTTTATATGTAATTTTCCATTCCTCTATACCAAAAATATATATGTACAGGATAGATATTTTTGAAATAATGTTTCGAAATATATTTTATTTATCAATTTTTTTATTAAATTTAAAAACATCCGCTTCATCCATACAGTAAATTGAAGAATTTAAAGAATATTATATAGAACAGCCCGTTCTTGATATTAAATGAAAGTAACAATTATTTATTTAATATATGCATTCAAATATTAAAATATTTAATTTCATAAATATCTTTATCAAACTGTTTAAAGAGACTTATCCGATTGAAACTATTTTTATGAATAAAATAGTATTTTTCATATATTTAATTCAAAAACTTGTGTTGCATGTTTTAAAAAGACTTATTTTAACTTTTTAACTAATAATTTTATTTTCCTTTACACCGAAAATTTTAAAAGATATTTTGAAAACTAATAAAATGGTATTTCAATTGTTTTAATTTTACTACACTTTAATTATCATATTTTTGCATGCATATATGTATGCATGTACATTAAATATATTTTTAATATCATCCGTAACAATGGATTCAATTTAAAATTTTCATTCTTAAAAATTCTATTGTTTGATTTATACATAAATTTTAATTTTTGATTAAATGAAATGATTTCTATTTTCATGAAAAAAAAATATTAAATATAATATATATTTTTAAATTAGGTTAATTATTTGAAATTGAAAAAAATTATATTATTAGACACTTTAAATTAATTGTTAATATATAAATATGTAAATTATTATTTAAAGATTTCACAAATAATTTTAAATTTGGAAAACAAAATATAAATCTTAAAATTGCAATTTTTATAAAAACTAAAATGTTGTGAAAATAGTTACAATTTTTAAATGGAACTACTTACGATTTCCTTACTATTGTAGTATATGACAAAATTTTATAATTGTGGATTTACAACATTATTTAAATTGTAGAAATTGTTACAATTTTTTCAATTGTAGATATGTAACAACATTAGAATTGTGACAAAAGCCACAATAATAAAATTATAGATTTTTCACAATATTTTTCAATGTGGATTTTATCACAATTTTTTTGTCACATTTCATGTTTCCACAAAAAAATGTGGGTGGAGTCCACAAATTTGGATTCACAATTTTACAAAAGGTATCTACAAAAATATTGTGGAAATGTTGTGGATACTTAGCCCATATTCTTGTAGTTGACCTTTGCCCCAATAAGGAACTCATTGAATCCCAAAGATTTTAGCATAGCAATAATGAAAGAACACTTGATGTGATCATATAGTTTTTGACAATCCACTTTGTGAACAATCAGTTCATTGCTACAAGTCTTGAGCCCTTTCGACGCCTTCCCAAAACAATGAGATTATTCAATATGTAATAACATTTGATAAAGATAGTTTTCTCTTATTATCTTGGCCACTCCTCTTCGACATTTATATGATTATGATGTTGCCTACCATAGACTAGAGTTATTGAATTTTCTATCACAATTTAGATATTGTGACAGTGGACATTGTTATTTTGATGGGTTAATTTATAGACAATTATATGGATGTTAGACTTATGACATGATTACAAGATGGATTATATGCATCTTTGGATATATCAAATTATTGATTTTGATCTTATATTGGACTAATGCATTTATTTTGTTAATTATATGATGCTTCATGATGTAATTGATGTCGTGATCTTATTGCTAGTTGATAAAGTGATGAAATTAAAATAATTGGAATTGTGAAGAATAGCAAATTACTTGTCTTGGTTTAAGTTGCGATATTTTATTATTTCTATGTTGTTAATATGGCCACGAGGCCAAAATGGTATTGTCTTGACTTTTGTAGGCATTCGCAACATAATAAACCAAAGGGGGATAAGAGACCAATAGTGAGAGAATATGGATTATTGACAATAGGTCACCATGGCAACACGTGTATTCGTATGTTGTTTGTTGTAGTAGTTTGTTAGGAGGTCCTCATTGGGGGCTGACCTCAAAAGTGACCTTGGAAATATTTGTTATTTGTCTTGTTGCTTTCATTTATTTACGAGTTATTGTATTTTTTTATGTGGACTCACTTTTATTAATTGTCTTTAGCACCCCTCTTAAGTTGATTTAAAAGTATTTATTTAGTGGTAAGTAGGACGTGACAAAAAAAGGGGAAGTAAATATGAGTTTGTATCTTTAATGTGTGTTGGTTTTTGCGATGAGTTTAATTTGTTTTGGGTTGTGTGTACTCAATCTTCCTTGTGAAATTTTGATTTTGACCTTCTTGGCTATTTTGGAGACTTGTGGGACAAGCTAAGCTTATCCCACACCTTTTAAAGTCACCCACCCACCTAGCCTATGCTATTAGGGACTTATTCTCTTTTATGTTTTTATGAAGGAAAAAGGTAATTGATTGCACTTTTCTTACATGGGTAATTAATTTTGTCCTTAAGGGGTGTGGGTTGGGTTGAGTGTGTAAGAGGGTGGTATTTTCTCCAACCACCAATTTATTATACTTTGGGGTTTGGGTTTGACCTTTGGTGATGTGGGATGGATAAGAAATTATGTGGCATCCTACATGGAGCCACATCATCTCCCTCTCCCTCTTTTCTATTTATTATAATTTTTGTGAAGTTTTGGGGGTTACTTGCTTGATTTTGGCTCTCTCATTTTGCGAATGCTTGCCTTTTGGAGTGCTTGTTAGATTTGAAGATTGCTTGGAATTTCTTGAGCTTGGAGGATTTTGGGACTTTCTTGTGAAGTGGATTCTTGCTATGGAAAGGTAGGGTCTTGCACCCTTGGTTTCTTCTCTTTTCTTGAATGTTTATGTGTTAAATGAATGTGTTTCTTGCTTGATGTTGTTGGGTAGTGAAATTTATTTAGGATGTGTATGAGATAGTGAAATGGGGATGAAATTTTTGGGAGGCATAAGAGTTTCTTTTGGGTATTTAGGAGGGAGTGGGTTGGATGCCCCACCTTATTCTCATCTTGTTATTTTGTTCATTGTGGGAGACATAAGAGAGAGGGAGGAATAAGAGTGAGGGAGGCATAAGAGATATATTTTTATTTGTAGGGAGGCATAAGAGATTTTGGGGTTGATTATTGTTTGGTGGTTTTTGAGGTGGGCATCCAAACCCTTGGGAGGCACAAGGGTATCTCCATATTCCTTTCTCTACTTGAATTGTTTTAGAGCTAATGTGTTGGAAAGTTTGTGTTGAAAAATGAATGTTTTGTTGTTATTGTTCTTGTGTGAATTTTGTTTGAAAGTAAAAGTGGAAGCCTTGTCTTTATTGCCATGGTTGTCAAATATTCCATATTGTCTCATTGTTGGGGCTCAGGGGACAATGAGGAAGTAGGCTTCACTTCCTCATTGGAGTAATGGTTGGGTGGAGAGTGTTTCCTACTCCCCCATTTTTTGTTGTGTGTTTGATCTTGGAAGAAGGTGGAGCTCAAAGGAGGAGTCATGTTTCTTGTAGCATTTGGAGAAAGGATTCAAAAATCTCTTGTTATATTTTATCATGTTGTCTTCATTTTGTATGGAGTTCTTGTTAAACTGTATTCTTAAAGTGGAGATTCTTAGTTGTTTTATTGATTAAAATTGTAGTATTAGTTCTCCTTGAAAATTAAAGTAAAATATTTATTATTACTTCTTTGCCTGTTTGGAAGAGAAACAATTTTAGTGTAACAAGTTATTGATATAAAGGAAATATGATTGAAATAAGAATACTTTACTTTCAAGCTAGTAGTTTCATTTCCTTCAACATGAGTGATATTCATTTTAAAACTATTGGGAAATCTTGCTATAAGTTATTGTTTGAAATTTTTGAATCTTGCATTGTGTGATGAAAGAAATTAGTTACTTACTTTTCCCTACTTGAAAGGCATAAGATAGAAAGTTAAGATATAGTTGTTCATATTTTGTATTGTTGAAAGAAGAATCCAAAGTTCTCTCATTCTTTTTACCTTTATATGTGTAGATGGAAAGACTTAAAAAAAAATTAATTGTCATTTACCTTGTCAACAAAATAGATTGATCCCTAAATCTAGTAGGGTAAAGGAATTGCATGGTAAAAATTAGCCCATAGCCTTATTGGATTATGTAAATTTATTATTAATTTATATATAAACCTAATGCTAATTAATGTAATAACAAGTGCAATTAGGATTGAACTTAAACATCTTATAAAATGTTATCAAATTATAAAAGGAATTCTAAATTGAAAATTTATATATATGCTAACTTTCTTAATATTTTAATACTATTATTATTATTATTATTAATAGTAATATCAAAATATTGAAGTTTGTATTTTGTTTTTATATATATAAATATATATATATATATATATATATATATATATATATTTATATATAAAATATATATAAAATCGTATTAAATGCAAAGTAATAAACAAAGAAAAAGTTAATAACAAAAAAATCCCATTTGGATTATGTTGCGAGGTCATGGCCATTTACGCACATTTTAAAAAGGATATTGGTGGGGAGAGGTCACAATCCCACCCCCACCCCATATAGTATGGGATGGGGGTGGGGTCACGACCTCCCCTAATAAACATTTAACCCCCAATAAACATTAATTCCCCCATAAAACAATGTAAATCCTGGCCAATGCATAATATGCA
Source organism: Taxus wallichiana var. yunnanensis (assembly GCA_018340775.1). Taxonomy (NCBI): domain Eukaryota; kingdom Viridiplantae; phylum Streptophyta; class Pinopsida; order Cupressales; family Taxaceae; genus Taxus; species Taxus wallichiana. Next base: position 456,231,499 of record CM031239.1, on the reverse strand, counting down.
CATTTTTTTAAATGGTTGATACATTGCCTTGCCTTCGTTTTACTTTTTATGTGTTGCCATAGGTTTTATGTGGACCGAACCTAATTTTAAATACAAACACACACACACACACAAGACTTTTATTCCTATTTCGGGTCTTAATAAAATAATTGATATATATATATATATATATATATATATATATATATATATATATATATAAAGGTGTGTGTGTGTGTAAATATGTATAGATCTTATTTTACACAAGTGTATATATACACCATTTTTCCTATTCTTCTAAAATAGGGTAAATACCCATTTGCCCATTTGGGCAAATACAAAAGAAATAGTAAGATAAACAAAAATAAATAAATACATGCAACCCTAGGAGAGGGTGTAAATAGAACTAAAAATGAAAGGAAGAATGTGCATCCTTCCATGAGCTTGAGCTTGCCTCTCATGGCTTCCACCTCCTCCTCAACAAATCTGCAAAACAAAAAGAGAAACAATAAGTCAAAAAAAAGAGAAAAGAGCTTTTCATAAGCATGCTTAGGGTTAGTTTAATCTCTAAATCTAAAGGCCCCAAATGAATCCATCTAATGGATGAGATTCATCCCTTAAAAAGTAGGTGGGAAGTGGGTGAGAGAAATTTAAATTTAAAATGCATGGGTAGACTTTATTTTGGGGCCACTCTAGTATGTGTAGGGGTGTTATTATTTTCTAACCCAAGTGTCTTATTAGAGACCTTTTTATTTAATGCAAGCTTTGACCCCTTTGTGGGTATAATAGAACTTTACTATTTAATTAAATAGACCACAATACCCTTGATATTAATTTGAGAAAGCCTAATTAAGGTTAAATGTAATTGTATTAAAACCAATGGTAAGGGAGTCTAAGTCTTGTTTTAGACTAATTAATTTATTAAATCGTATTGAGATTTTATTATTTTATCTAACGGGAAATTAATAATATTAATTTAATGTAACTTTTTTAAACGAGAAAGTGTGGCCATAAATTTTAGCCTAGTCTTGCAAGTAGATTTTACAAAAAAAAATTATTCCATAATTGTTTTCTAGTTTGACCTAGGTTTCCTTGGATTTTGTGCAAGTAATTTAGTGGTTTACACTTATCTAACAAGAGTTCAAGAAGATATTGACAAATGTGAAGGGAAACATTTTGGTGATGAATTTATATGAAACATTCAACAAGGTGTTTAGGAATCAACTTTGTAGTTCCCACTCCTCTTTGAAACTTATTACATTTTGATTTCGATAATTGTTGATTATAGGCATGGATATTATCGTATCTTTTTATTTTAGCATGATGTTGGATGATAGAGATATTTCGACTATTGATGAATCGTGATTCATAATATGATCGTGTGGATTTTTAGATATATAGACAAACATTTTATATTGATGTTGATGATGTGTTGTTAGCATATATATTAATGTGAGATTTAGAACTAATCTCTTGATATTTTTGATATTGATAAAAGATAGAATTGAAATGTTTTTGAAATTTTAGACAGATGATAACATTGTTTAGTAGAGATGATGATTTAGCTATATGCGAATAGTTGTTGATTTATGTGTGTATATTTTATCTTTGATGTTTTGATGTCACCACAAGGCCAAATGAGGTATTGTGTAATTTTACATGTGATTATATCACAACAATCAGAAGGGGGATTAGAGACCAACCACAACGGAATACTAGATAGATACAACGAAGGTCACCATGGAAACTTGTGTATTGTGGTTATTTTGTTTGTTTTGAGTGTTAGGGGTCCCAGTGGGGGATGACCTCCGATTGTGACCTTGGGATATGTTTGCAATTCTTCCCTTTTTCTTGTATTTATTTTAGAGTATGTGATTTATTTGGTGATGTAATTTATTTTTATTTTTTTTACTATTGGCAAATAGTTTTTTGAAAGGGACTATACCCTTGAGTACAAAAGATGGCCTAGGAGACAGAATAAAGGATCAGAATCCAAATGTGACAATGAGGCCCAAAGTAGCCAAAAAATAGCTACCAAACAAGACAAAACAACAAAAACACTGCAAAAAAGTAGTAAAAGGACCACGAAAAAATAGCAGAAAAACAGACAAGTACAGCAAAAGCACCAACATCTACTTCTTGGCAGCTTTTTTGATGCTGGTCTTGATATTCTTCCAGGATTTGAACATACCCAAGGTTGTCATGTGGGCAGCGTTAGTCTTATCCGGTGATCGATGGTCTTTTGCTTTCCTTATCATTACCCCAAAGTGTTGTCGGAACTCCACTTGAGATTGGAGACACTTTTGACATGTTGCTCAATGAACTCCGTAATCGCATCTTGAAGATGGCCATATTGTAGTCATGACGAGTTTTGGCATTCCCTAAATGGGAGTCTAAGGAATTGATTCTTTTATATATCATCAATCTGCTATTATCAATATCCACCTCCTCCTCCTTCTTCCTCTTACCTTTCTATTTTGCCAAGTTCTAAACTTCATCCTTCAACAATTTCATATCAGCCTCTAAGGCTTCCGGCCTTTTGAAGAGCTTTCCATATGCACATCCAGGGGAGCGCTGCTAATGTTCGATGTAGGTCATGTGCAATTTCAATTTCATGAGGACCCTTCTCCAAAGCAAGAGTCTCGAGGTTAAGCTTTCTAGAAGCCACAGTGGCCGGCCTGGCCGAGGTGGAAGCGAACTTGGGGACGGGGAGCAGCAGAAGGGGAATAGAAGAAGAAGCACTGGACGGTGGCAAGGGGGTGCAGTAGTGGTGGTGGGGCGAGAGAATGGAGAAAGCGGGGCTAGCGCGAGCAGAGGCAGAGCACAATTGCGCTAGGAGAGGATGGGAGGCCGGGGTATTTGAGGAGACAACATTTATGCGGTAGAAAAATAAGCCCCTGGTGTAAAGGAACCACCTGGGTATGCTTTTGAAACTCCAAAATGGAGTGCTCAAGAGATTTTAGCAAGTAATGGGGAAACAAACCATACGACTCCTACGAAAGTGGTTAAGAAAGATAAGGTGCTTAGCGGGTATAATGACAAACCTTCCTTCCAAGGAGATGAACCGTATCATCATGCGAGTAACCTCATCATAGGGCGGGGATTGAGCTAACAAGTAGGCCCATTGTAACATATATCGGCTTCTCGGATCCCTCCACAAATCTCTCTCTTCAACATCTCTGTCAACCCTTTTGTTGAAAAAAGCGGTAGCCCTCCATGCCAAGGCCGGTCGCTTCAAAGGCAATAAGTTCCTCATTGACCAAGTTCTTCGCCCCCATATTCCACAGTCCACTCCTTCCAATCCTTCGCAAAATGTAAATAAATGCTTTGATCATGCCCTTGAACCTTCTCTATGAAGTTGGTGATGTCACCCTTGCTAAGAATACTCCATAGCTCAATATTATCCTTCCAATCAGGGTCCGCACTAGGCTCAATTTGACAAGGAGGACCCCCCATCTTCACTATGTGTAAGCTGTTTTGCAGCAAATTCCCAAAATCCGAGAGCTTTGAAGCTTGATGTGCTTTTTCTTGTTGTAATCGCGCAAAATAGGAAATGGTAGCCGTTGCTTTTCCCATGAACGTCTGCGTGCCTGTGATCAGAGCCTGCGGAAAATCACATGTAAGAAAAATGGCCTCTTTGTTAGTCCGCTCCTTGTCATCAGTCACATTACTCTGTCTTCGGTTTCCGTGGAGCCGTGTATCTAACTTTTAGCAGCACGCATGCAGTGCAGCCCGCATGCGTGATTTTCAAATCTATGTAACTCCACTTGGATTTCCCCTATACTTCACCCTATATTGATTATTTGATAGGATTTGCGTAATCATGTTTTTTTAAGTCAACACGTTTGGGGTTTTATTGATCTTTGATCCACACCCAATAATCATAACTCAACTCAAGATTTTGCTTGTGTATAGAAATCCGCATGAATGTTGTTTTTAAGCTGCTTAGGGATGCTAATATTATCCCAAACAATAATATTAACAATAATGCCATAATTTCCAGCGCATCTGCCAATTTATTACCCTCCGGTAAGTGTGCATGATCTGATGTTATTGAATGTTTGAAAAATTTTATGGACTCTGAGATAAAATCCTTGATGCTCCAACTTGGAGATGAGCATTGTTTAAGGAGATTAATGATATTCAGGGAGTCTCCTTCGATAATGAGGTTCTATATATTTTGAGTCTAGGCAATTCTCAAGCCCCATAGAGCAAATAATGCTTCGGAAAAATGATTAGTTTGAATTCCCATTTTCTCAGCATACGCAACAATCAGATTACCTTTATGATCCCTTATCACTCCTCCACCTGCTGTAATCCCAGGGTTCCCCTTAGAGGCCCCATCAAAGTTCAACTTATACCAATTAACATTAGGAGGATGCCATTTAATCAAGGATCTATCAATGTTATTCCGGGATTGCTCCAACTATTGCAGTTCAATCTTCCAATTGGATAAGATGTATTCTTCATTCTCTGGATATCTCTTGTTCTTGGGGGGTTTAAATCTAGCAATATTTTCTTTGATACCATTAGAAATTTTACCAATACTAATTTTATAGTTTTGCTTCTTATTTATGAAGATAATATCATTTTATCCTTCCATATCCTCCAGATTAAATGAGGGATAACCAGACTTCCAGATCCTTTTGACAACACAATGCCTAAAGGGTGGGTTCCATTGAGTCCATAGCTGATTAAGATCCTTGGCACCACCCAGAGAGCTTCAAATTTAGAGAGGGAAAAACTCCATATTCTTGTAGCATACTCACTGATGTATGAACAGTGTGGTGATATCCTCGAATCTTTCTTACAAAGATGACACCTATTAGGGATTATAAACCCTCTTCTCTTCGGGTTATCGGTGGTAAGAATCCACGCCTCGATAGCCAACCAAAGGAAAAAAATTATTTTAGGAGTTAATTCAGCCATCCAAATCTTATTCCAATTGAACTCTGTTTGACTCTTTGTGAAAGAAATTATTATATCCAGTTTGTGAGTATTTTCCGTCATGGAATTATTCCAAACTAGCTCATCCTTGGAATCCAGTGGCTTAATGGAATAATATCTAACTGATCTTGAAGGGAGGAAGTAATTTGCATGAGATCCTTTCGCTCCACGGTAAGTTTTTTCCAATTCTTACTGCGTTTCCCTCAATATAGTCCTTGATTTTAATGCCATACTTGCTTATAAGACTGTCCTTAACAATCCCAAATCTATCCATGAGATTGCCATTAAACCAATTATCCTCCAAGAAGTTTATATCCCTACCATCCCCAACTTTCCATTTACTGCCCTGCTTGATGAAATTTCTGCTCTTGACCAGATTATTCCAAAAAATGGAACCATGGGGGAGGTGCTCATCTTGTAGGAAAGAGAACACAGTTTGATGATTTAGGTATTTTGCTTTGATTAGATCAATCCAGGGTTGTTCCTCAGACAACATTCTCCAGCCCATTTTAGCAATGAGGGCCTCATTCATTTTCTCAATATCTTTTATACCCAGACCTCCCATAAACTTTGGGGTGCAAACCTTGTCCCAAGCCACTAAGTGAAATTTGAACTTCTCTTCCATGCCTTGCCATAAAATTTTTTTGAATCCTTTCAATCTTATCTACGAAGGAAGAGGGGATTTTGTAGAGCAACATGACATAAATGGGTAGATTTTGAAGAGCACTTTTAATGAGCGAGGCATTTACAAACACTAGATAAAATGGCTCCTTTCCAACCAGCCATATTTTTTTGGAATCTCTCAATAATCATCCCATACCTTTAAGAGACTTTCCTAGTGCCGAGAGGAAGGCCAAGTAAGTGGTGGAAGCGCACTTATTTTACAAACCAATTTTAGCAATTTTAAGTGCGTTTCCTCAAGAGTGTTAAAAAAGAAGATGGAGCTTTTATCATAGTTGATCTCTTGCCTAGAAGTAGATTCATAGAGTCATGCAGTAGAGCCTTGGTAGCCTTAGCTTGATGTGATGCCGAAAAGGAGGATAGTGTCATCTACAAATTGCTTTGATGGGAGACACTTGGTGATGGAAGTGGATTTAGAGCCTTTTAAAAGCCCGTCATTAACAGCTTTGCTAATTGTTTCTACTAAGGTCATCACCAAAAGAATGAAGAGCAAAGGGGAGATAGGGTCCCCTTGCCTGAGCCCTCTATTGCTAGTGAAAAAACCCACAGGCTCACCATTAACCACCACTTTGAGAATCTGGCCGTAGAGATACAAGCCTTAATAATTCTTCTAAATTTTCCGAAACCCAAATTTAGTTAAGACTTTGTCAAGGAAAACCCAAGAGACTTTGTCAAAAGCTTTATTCATATCAAGCTTGAGGACCATATTTTCCTTTTTATTATTTTCCATAGAATGTATAGTCTTGTGAACCATAATCACTCCGTCTTGTATAATCCTGCCTTTGATGAAGCCACTCTGCTGCCTTGAGATAAGTTCATTCATAATGAGCTGAAGCCTAGTAGTGATAGTTTTGGTAAAAATTCTATAGATGGCATTCACAAGGCTGATAGGTCTAAAGTCTTTGAAATCTTTAGCATCCATTTTTTTGGGGCCAGCACAATGTGAGTGTTATTAAGCTCTTTCAAAAGATTTCCCGTTCTGTAGAATTCATTCACCGCTCTGAGAAGATCCTCCAAACAGATTTCCCAAAATTTCTGGAAAAAATTTATGGAGAACCCATCCGGACCAGGAGCCTTGTCTCCCTCTAAAGCAAATCTGACCTTTTGCAGCTCTTCAAGCGTGACCGCTTTGGTGATACTTCTAAATTTATGTTCCTCAATTTTATCTTGGGGAATGGCCTCCAACATAAAAGAAATAGCTTCAGAATTGATGCTATTCCTCTCCTCAAGAAGTTTTTTATAAAAATCAAGCACTTCTTTCTTGATACTATTGGGATCTTTTATGATATTTCCGTTGTTTTTAGAAACTTCTAAGATCCTATTACAGGCTCTGTGCTTCAAAGTGGTCATATGAAAGAACTTCGTATTCCTGTCTCCCTCTTTAAGCCAAATAGCTCTAGATTTAAGTCTCCATAAAGATTCCTCTCTGCTGCAGATCGTATGCAACTCTGAAAGAATATTCTTTTCATTGACCTCGTCTTCATCCGATCTCCCCATAGTATCCATTTTTATTTCCAGATCCTGAAGTTTTTGTTTTAACTTTTTTTTATTTTCAAACACATTGCCAAAAACGCTTTTATTCCAGATTTTGACTTGCTTTTTAACATTTTTGAGCTTTTGAACCAATCTAAATTGAGCAGTGCCTTCACCATTCCATCCCCACCATTCTTTTATCTTGTCATGAATATTGTCATGCTCCATCCACATCTTTTCAAATTTGAATGAGCTTCTGGTGGGTTTAGTCCAATTGAGAAAATTTAAAGCAATCGGATTGTGATCCGATCCAACTCTGGGCAAGGAAGAGAGGTGGAAGTCTTGATTGAGAATCCAACTCGCTGAAATTAGTGCCCTGTCCAATCTCACCTGGATAAACTCCTTTCCCAACCTTCTATTATTCCAAGTGTATTTATTCCCATGAAGATCCACATCTAAGAGGTTATGTTCAACAATAAAATCAGCAAAATCCTCCATACCTGTAGAAAAGATGGAGATTCCTCCATACTTTTCACCTAGGTTTAGTGGAGAGTCAAAATCCCCCATAATAAGCCGATCAGTGAGAACAATGCTGGTTTCTAAATGTTTTAAGGTCAGCCCAAAGCTTCTCGCTACCACTAACCGTATTAGGGGCATAAATGTTAGAAAGGATCCATTCACCATTATTCTCAATAGCAATAAATTTGATTGCAAGATGATTAATACTAGCATTGAGAACCGTGCGATCTGAGTTCCTTTTATCCCAAAGAGTAGCAGTCCTCGAAGCTCCTGGGAGTCGATGACCACCATTTTGAGTTATCCCAGAAACTCTTTTTATTAGTTTCTAGGGTCTTAGCTTTCATTTTAGTTTCTTGCATAATCAAAATACTAGGATTACTAGAATCCCGTAACTCCTTGATGATTCTCTGCTTGGAGTTTCCATTTAGGCCTTGGATGTTCCAAGAAATAATCTTCATTTGGAAAGATTGGTTGGAATTGCCTGATGGTTCAACTGTCGCTGCACGCCATCTGCAATGTCTCTCTCCGTTCTCTTAGCTCTAAGAGCCTTTTTAGAGGGCCTTCCTCTTTTTGTGCTTCCTCCAAAGTCAACTAATCGTCTAGCAGAAGATCTAGTTGTTCTGGATGTTGAGGTGTCCCAGTTGTCTTTTTTCTTTTTCTTATCACTGTAGAGTGATTCTGGGATCATTTCAAATCCTTTCATTCTTTTTTTCTTTTTTGAAATGACCTTTGTGAATCCAGAATCTGGATCCTCCTCATCCTTGACAGGCGTAACTTCTCCCTCTTCACGTTCTTTCTAAATCCTATCAGGTGTGTGTGTATCAGTTGTTCTGGTGTTGAAGCAAGTAGGTGAAACCGCTGATATGTTGCTGGAGCAAGGAGGTATATCTGCAAATGATTTACCATCTCCCCTAGGAGTGTTTTTCTGCAAAGATTCTTTAAAAACCATACAGTCCTTGTTCGATGTTTCCTTAATGATGCACAGATGATTATCTATCTCGGCTTCCTTACTGCTCTGAAATTATTCAATAAGGACTATATTAATCTTCATAGAGCCTTCTTGCTCGTTCACCACCATGGATACCTTCACAGGATTTTCCAAGTCCTCTTTGTTAGGTGCTTGAGCAAAGCTCTTGTTGAGACTTTGGGCCTTGGACCATATGTTTCCTTATTTGAGTTCTAAAACCCCTTTTTCCCCCTTCTATTGAACTCCAACTCCTTGACTAGGGGCTTTGTCTTTATTCCGGCTATTCGAGCTAGGAACCCTACCATGCTTTTTAGAGCTGAGCCCTCCACAGTATTCATTCAACTTCCATTGAAGAGGCCTTCTTCTTGGGACAATTTTTGTCGAGTGTCCTATCTATGACAATGTTTACATCTCAAAGTTTCAAACTCAATTTTTGGGTCCATAACCTATATCTAGATTTCAAGATTATGTGATCTGGAAACTCCTGTTCCATTGCAGAGAAAATGTATAAACGAGTAAAAGCAAGTCTGGATCTGTTTCTCATGGGCCCATCCAGACCGATAGGGGCACCAAGGGATTTTGCAATATTTAGCAGAATTTCATCATCCCAAAAATGCAATGGTAGCCGGGTAGCCTACACCAGATTGAAATGGTGGTATTAGGGTCAAATCCAGGATACCATTTTTTCAAAAAAAGGCCCATATTACCCAGCCACCAGGGTCCTCCCAGAAGCACCGATTCCAAATCCTCTTGCTGATTAAATTTTGCCAGAAAAAATCCTTTTGGCATGATGGTGATGCTCAAGTCTCCCTTAGGTTTCGACTTTCTCAAAGCCCATTTCCTAATGAAATCAATATTAGGTCTAGAGCCAAGGAACTTACCAACGAGGGAGAGATTCACTTTACTTAAGGCTCTATCAACACATCCATCTGGGACCCTCAGGCAGGTGGCACCCTCGTTGTCCTTTTCCCACGTGAACTGACCAGTAATTTTTGGACCCACTTTGATGTTAGGGCTTTGAAGCATCTTATTCCAGGCCAAAGGTCTGGATCCCAACATTTCCACATTTTCATTTACAACCATCTGATTTTGGCCACAGATCTGCCTCTCCTCAACATTCTTAGGTTTAGCGCGTCAGACTTTCTGCGGCCAGAACGGCAGAAACTGCACTGACAGTACCTCCAATGCTTTCTCCTTCGCTCGTACTCGATTTGATGTAATTTATTTAATCATTGTTGATTAATGTGTTTTTATTAAGTAATTAAATCATGTTGTTAAGCCATATGGGGATGTGAAAAAATGGGTCATTTATTAGAGTTGTTGGTCTTTTGGACTATGTGATTTTGATTGAGTGTAAGTGACTTTGAGTGTTGTACACTCTACCTTACCTTGGAATTTTAGATTTGGGCTTAAGGGACATTTTTGGAGGCTTTTGGGACAATCTTAGCTTGTATCACACCCCTTAATTTCATATACCAACCCTACCTATCGATTGGGGGTAAAAAATAAACCCCATTATGTGTTTTGTAAGATAAAAAGTGACATTTATTGCACTTTTCTTACATGGGTTTTAATTTTTTCCTTAGGGGTGTGGGTTTGGATTGTGTGTGTAGGAGGTTTGTCATTCCTCTCAACCACAAATTTATTTTGCATTGGGGTTGAGGTTTGACTTGCGATGTGGAGTGGAGGATGAGTGATGTGGCATCATAAATGGAGCCACCTCTCCCTCCTCTCTCCTTTTCCTATTTATGCAAGTTTAATTGCTTATTTGGGGGTTACTTAATTTCATTTTGTGCTCTTGTATTTTTGGATTTAGATATTTTTTGAGTGGTTTTGAATTCTTGAAGCTTTTTGGAGTTGGATTGAGCTTTAAGGATCTTGTAGTGTGATTCCACGATGAAGTTCTTACTATGGAAAGGTTATAGCTACACTCTTTTTACTTGTTTGTTTCTATATGTGTGCATTGATATAGGGAACTTATATGTAGGGTGGAATAAGAGTTATTTCATGTTTTGGGAGGGATTTGGTTTGGCCCCACCTTGGATAAGAAAATGCTTGCATTTCTTACTTTATTCTTTTGAGGGAGACATAAGAGATTGTAGGGAGGCATAAGATAATGTTGGAGGCATAAGAGGATCCTCGAGGGACGCATACGAGTTGTGTAGGGGTTTGAGATGTATATTTTTGGTTTTAAGGTGGGCACCTAATCCCATTGGGAGGCATAAGTGATCTCCCAATAGATCCTTGCTCCATTGGCTTTGCATTTTCAAGCCTTGTGTATTTTGATAAGTTGCATTCTTGTGATTGTATTTTGTGTTGAATGTGTTTTGAAAAAAATTTATTCGATGTGGAAGCATTGTGGCCATGAGTTGGATCCATCCTTTATTACATTATGGATGGAGCTCGAGGGCCAATGAGGAGGATAGCTTCTTCTCCTCATTGTATTATTGGTTGGGTGGAGAATTTTTCCTCTCACCCATTTTTTTTTTTGTGATTAAAGTGAAGAAATGGTGGAATTATTGTGGAAGACTTGGGTCTTGGAGTATTTTTTGAAATAAAAAGAAATCCTTCATTGTAGAAATTTTCTTGTAATTCTCGCTTAGGGTAGAAGACTAGTAGATTGTATTTGAAAGAAAAGTTGTATTGTATATTTTGTTATTAAGTTGTAATATCATATTTGAAGAAAGCTCATTAAGGAATGTGTCTTTATTTTCTCTTCAATTTAGTTTTATGTAAAGAAATGAATTAAATGGATGTTATGTTTAAATTTTACCTTGTGTTGAAAGAAAAGAAAGTTGAAATTCACAATGTTTTGATCACAATATGTATTGGGAGGTTGTTATAGTCTTTTTCTGGGTTGAAATAATTAAACACTCTTTGGTTTTGACATATTTAAATTTAAATTTATCCTTTGATAGCTATGTTCTTTTATACATTCATTTTTAAGTTCTCTAGTCTACACAGTGAATGACACTAGTCAGTTTTAACTTGTGTCGGTGTACTTAGTACTGACATCGGTCATTGTTTTATATTGTAGTTTTTATACAAAAAAATGTTAACTTCAAGTTTAGCTATCAACTTAAATGATGACATGTCTTTCTTAACAACCTTAAACTTAATGAATAATTGTTGGAAAAGTCATTTAATATAGTGTGAATTACAAAATGTTGAAGATATGTTAAAATTCATAAAATAGACTCATCTAGTAGTAATCGACATCATTGAGTGAACCATCATCGATATTCTTATGACAAACAGCCATCGGTCACTAGATGAATCGCACCAATTTCATTTTTACAAGCTTGACATTCTTTTATTTGGCCTTGTTTATATTAGCTTCTTATGAGACTATTATACTTCTTAAAATTTAATAATAAGTTATTCATGGAATTAACCCTACCACCCCCCATGCATTTAAAACAATATTATTAAAACTTATAATTAACAAAGATACTGGTGCGGTGGTGGAATCGACGTCAGTAACACATAGGTTACCACAATCGGTCAAGATACCATCGTCGGTCACCTATGCATGAACATTTTGTTTCAAATAACATGTTTTTGGCCAAACCATTAGTTCTTATCAATCTAAACTTCACCTAAATTCCATTCCAGCCTAGATGGGCCGTGTATGCTTGTTTGGACCCAGACTCTAACCCACATAAAGTCATGTAAATACATTAAACTCTTGATTTACAAAATTGGTTTCTTCCCATTAATGAAAATAGAGAAATTAGAGAGATAATCAATAATAGATCTCAAACCATATCTAGGATAGTCACTTACATTGCAATAAATAAATAAGAATACATTATTTAAACTAAGATTCAACTATCCTAAAGAAGAAGCCAAATGGATGGAATCCCTTCCTCTTGCACATTGGATCTGTCATCACCAACGGCACTATGATAATTCTTCAAGGAACTCCTCGTCTATGATTATTTACTAATGCATGTGCCTTTAGTTTGGTGGATGTAATCTGGAAACAAAACAACAACATAACACAAGAATACCATCGACTATGATAAGACAGAATGATGACAAATCTGAAATATCAAAATAAATTATAATATTAACATGAAACTGTTATAATCTCACCCATGAGGTACTTCAAGTGTTATTGACTTCACTTGCCTTTCACCAAGACTATGGGAGAAACTTTACAATTACACCTCTTAATGGCTTCTTCAACACACCTTTAAACTAATGGCTTCCTTCGCACACTTCCTACAATATTTCTCACTACTTCCTTCTATGCTAAATGAGGGGGGTGGCCTCTCTATTTATAGAACTTCCAAGCTTATCCATCTTATCTCTAAGATAGGATAAGAAATCCACTCTGACGAATCATATTCCATACCTTAACTCTTATCTCATACATGTAAGCTTATCTTCTAAGATAAGATAAACCTTATCATTTTACATGGGTTCCACATTTTTATACTTTTTACAAATAAAATACACAAAATATTTATGACCTCACTCCTTGTCCTTATTACCAATATAATATTTCTAATTCCTAATCACGTAGACCCTACTTCTCTAATTACCCAAACTTTGACATTTTAACATTACTGGGACCACTTACGACAAATATTTACTTTTACAACATTCCTATTGTAATTTGGTCATTACCGTACTCCACATTATTGGCGGCACCGTCTTCGACGGTGCCGTTATCTTCTATCGATGCTACTACTAATTATACTTAACAACATCATATTCCTAATACATACATTAATGAAATAGAAATTACGGAGGAAAATTTTAGTGTCGACATCTTCCCCCTTCCTAGCTTCTACTCCATCCTCGGAGTAGACTCTTCTGGTGCTTGGAAAATCTTCAACTTGTTGTGGTTGACCCATTTCGTAATGGGAGTGCCATCCAATTCCTCCAGTCAGTACGTACCATTTTCATGCACAACTGCTATTTTGTAGGGCCCCATCCATTTTGGAAGAAATTTTCTCTGTCTTCTTTTTTTGTATCTGGAATCATATACTAGAACCAAGTCATTCACATGAAATGGAGACCACCAGATCTTTTGATCAAAGTATTCCTTCGCTTCATTTTCTTCTTATGGCTTGTATCCTTTTCTATTTCTCTCATTTCCTCCAAGCAAATGAAGATGTACCAACCTTTCTTTTATCTTGAATCACTTTCATCCATCCTTTCATTTTTCATAACTCTCACGGTGGGAATATCAAACTCAATAGGAAGAAGCTGGATCAATGCCATAGGCCAACCGAAATGGGGAGTATCCTGTCATTGACTTTGATGTTGCCCTATATGCCCACAATCGCATCCGAGGCATCGGTGTACACAATGAATGGCTTGCTCCACTCTAGATTCTTCAAATCGGTGAAGACACTGGGGCTTCCTTCAGCTTGTCCAAAAGCTTCATGCGCCTTATTTCTCGCTTCATAAGTAACATCCTTCTTCAAGAACTCAGGTTAGTGGTCATGGCAATATTTGAGAAATTCTTAATGAACCTTCTATAGTAACCACATGGCCTAAAAATGATCTCAACTTACTTCTATTCATAAGAAATGGTAAATATTTGATTTTGAAACTTTATCGGGATCGCACCAATACCATCTCTGGATACAACATGCCCTAACAAAACACCTTTAGAACATCCAAAGACACACTTTGTAGGGTTTAGTGAGGCTTGTGCTTCATCTAACCTTTGAAATGCTGTCTCCATCAGTGCGGGTGGCCCAACTTGCTCCCATAGATGCAAAATCATCCAGAAATACTCGATGAAGGTCCCAATGTAGGGTTCAAACACCCTATTCATCAAATCGTTGGAATGTTGCTGGAGCATTACACAACCCAAAAGGCATAACTCTATAAGCAAGCGTTCCCCAAGGAGTGGTGAACATGGTCTTCACCTGATCTTGCTCTCGCTATACGAACTTGGTTGTAGCCGCTATATCCATCAAAAAACTATAGCACTCTGCCGCCTACTTGGCCCAAGATCCGATCGATCGAAAATGGAAGAGGGTAATGATATTTCTTTGTTTCCTTATTGATCTTCCTGTAATCAACACAAATGCGTAGCTTCCCATTCTTTTTTATTGAGATCACAATGGGAGAAACCCATTCTAAATTCTCCACAACAAATATGAATCCTGCATCAAGCAACTTATCTATTTCTTCTTTTACAATCTTGTAAAAATTAGGATTCATTCTATATGGCATTTGCTTTATGGGCTTAGCACCATCTACCAACTCAATAGAATGTTCTACCCAACTTACTTGACGGAGTTCCTTGTAATCAAAAGTGAATAGGTGTATGTACCTTCGAAAGAGCTGGAGGTAGGATTCCTTCTCACTCTCCATCACAAAGATCACCAATCTTTATTTGTTGGAGACGATCATCAACTTCTTCTTGAGATAATTTTATGGGGTCATGAGTTGGTTGATGGAAGGATATCCATGACTGAAACATCCACCTCACTTTCTTCATCTTCAGTGTCCACTTCACTAGTACTAGAGTAATCAGAGGATGTCCAATCATCAGTTTCATCACTTGAATCCACAGGTTCTACCTTATGATGTCGAGGGATCACATTTATCTTCACCCTCTCTCTACCACATCCAAGTGTCATGAAACCTTCATTCCAGTAGTTTCTTGCATGAACTCTCCTTAGCCATGGTCTTCCCAAAAGCATTGGGTACGCAACAATACCATTTTTCATCACCTGAAATTCTACCACACATACAACACCCATAACAGATATTGCCACATTTGAAACTACACCTTCTGGTTTAGTTTTTCCCTTATTTAATGACCTTAACATAAGTGTTGAAGGGCGATCAATTTTAAACCCAACATATTCATTATAGACTCGGTCATTACATTAATCGCAACACCTCCATCAACTAAGACATCATGAATTGAAATACCATTACATAATACCTCAGCTTGTGGAGCATATGGATCCGCCTCTACCTCCAAAACAGGGACCTCAACCTCCTTCCTTCGTCGAGCATTGAGTCCACTTCGCAACTCCCGCCTCTTCTCAGAAGACATAGCCAAGAGTTGACCATATGTAATATTCAGAGCCTTTGGACAGATCTTCCAAGATGGAGTATGGTCCTTGCCCCTGTGAAATCAGAAAATCCTGCACACCCAACTTTCTTCTCCTATGTTTCTTACTAGTTTCTTCTTTCATCTTCTTAGGATCATTTCCATCTTGATTATCTTTTTCTTTCTTTCTTTTTGTTACAAACACATCTACTTCATTATTTCTGCTCTTATCTACTACATCAAAATAATTCACGTGTGCTTTTCCTTTATCATTATCTCCTTTACCGGATGTAGAAGCTCTATCTCGGACAATTATACTTATAATGACCCTTTTATAACAACCATAACATACAACTTCAGAAATATTTCTTTTTGGACCTCTATCTCCTCCCTGAGAACTAAATTCCTTTCCTTGAAGAAGATTAATAGTTAATCGACCCATCTTTTTGAGCAGATCTTCATACTCAAGAGATGTACTAGGAGAAATATTTGTGCTCACAGGGAGTGGTTGTGGATTCTAGACCAAAGGTGCGGTGTAGGCTCTACTTTAGCAACAATTTCTTTGGGCTCCTCTTCCATGCTTTCTTCTTGCCTTCTTACAATCTCCTTTTCTTGTTTAATGGTAGTCAAGGCGGTCATACTTCACTCGTTGTCGATCTCTTGCTTCATCCCAAGAATGAAGTGCTTACAGAGGAGATTATCCACGCCATTCATCAACCCATTCGCTAGTCCTTCCTTCCGGATCTGGGCATCGAGCTTCCTCCTTAGCTCTAGAACACGAGCATGATAATCCCTTATCTTCTCCTTCTCTCCTTGGGATAGCTTTGTGATCTCAATCATGAGATCTGCATATTTCTGTTGTTCACTAAATTCTTCAAGAAAACTTTCAGTTAATAAATCCCATGAATTTTTCACATTATCACCTAGTGTTTCAAACCACCTAAGTGTTGAACCATCCAAAAAGGTAGGAAAAAATTCAGTCCATTGTTCCCTTCTTATAAGGCCATTACAAATACAAGATCACTTAAACTCTTAAATGAAAGAAGAAGCATCTTCATTAGATTGAGCTGAAAAAATAGGAATCTTTCCCATTTTCAAAAGTAACCACCATGAAATACCAACTCACAAGAACAATTAGCAAGACTTATGTGTACAAATAATTGGAATCACTATACTAGAAAGTGACTTTACACCTTTCTATAGTAAAATAGAAATCACCACGGTAAACTATGGTAAAACTTGACTTATCATGCGGTAAAACCGACTTTCTTGTGGTAAACACTATTCACGGTAAAAGTGAAGTTCTGCGGTAAATACTATTCACGGTAAAAGTGACTTTACCATGGTAACTACTATTCATGGCAAAAATGACTTTACCATGGTAACTACTATGCACAAAGTAAAAACAAGGTTACCCTCTAATTGATTTTTGACTAAGTGGGAATATCTCTCCGAGAAGAACACTAACGAGGAATGGTCCCTAAGAACGGAACCAAATTGTCATCACCAATCAGGAAGTATGATAATTCTTCACCGGGAACTCCTCGTGCTATGATTATTTACTAATGCATGACCTTTAGTTTGGTGGATGTAACTGGAAACAAAACAACAACATAACACAAGGATACCATCGACTATGATAAGACAGAATGATGACAAATCTGAAATATCAAAATAAATTATAATATTAACATGAAAGCATTATAATCTCACCCATGAGGTACTTCAAGTATTATTGACTTCACTTGCCTTTCACCAAGACTATGGGAGAAACTTTACAATTACACCTCTTAATGGCTTCTTCAACACACATTTAAACCGATGGCTTCCTTCGCACACTTCCTACAATATTTCTCACTACTTCCTTCTATGCTAAATGAGGGGGTGGCCTCTATTTATAGAACTTCCAAGCTTATCCATCTTATCTCTAAGATAGGATAAGAAATCCACTGACGAATCATATTCCATACCTTAACTCTTATCCGTACATGTAAGCTTATCTTCTAAGATAAGATAAACCTTATCATTTTACATGGGTTCCACATTTTTATACTTTTTACAAATAAAATACACAAAATATTTATGACCTCACTCCTTGTCCTTATTACCAATATAATATTTCTAATTCCTAATCACGTAGACCCTACTTCTCTAATTACCCAAACTTTGACATTTTAACATTACCAGGACCACTTACGACAAATATTTACTTTTACAACATTCCTATTGTACTTTGACTATTACCGTACTCCACATTATTGGCGGCACCTGCATCGATGGCGCCGTTATCTTCTATCGACGTTACTACTAATTATACTTAACAACATCATATTCCTAATACATACATTAACGAAATAGAAATTACGGAGGAAAATTTTAGTGTCAACAGATCCTAGAAGACTCCTTCATGATTTTTCCCTTAATCCATGGCATCCACTCCTTTGACTGCAAAACCAAAGAAAAACAAATGAATTAGCCTAGGGTAAGAAATGATTAAGAATAATCCATTAAGGATGATTAGGATTTGTTTTAGGTAGATCTAATCTTGTGGTCCTTATTGATTTGATCCAAGGGTTAAGAATCAACCCTTCAATTTTTAGGTGTTAATATCCATAACATAGTTGTAAATTTCAAATAAATTAAATGTATTTGTAAATGGGTGAATGGTGACACTTAGGACTCTAGTGTGTTAAGTTAAATGTGTAACCCTTCTAGTACATTTTAATGATTAATCCAATGGACATTAAAAAATAATTTAAGTAAACTAAGGTAACTAAGAATAAGGGTTTATTAAATGTGGGATGAATGTTAATTCCCAAGAGGTGAGCTACTTAACCTAGTAAGATAAGTTAATGGACACTCTAGTCATGATAATTAAATTGACATTAGAATTGGATTAAGAACATTTAACTAATAATCTACACCGATCTATCATATGAAATGTAAATTTTCTTGTAGGAATTAATTAAACATATATTGGGGTTTGACACCCTTGTAACTTAAAATTAAAAAATTGCCACAACCTTTCGGATAGTTGCTTAGGGATTAATGTGGTTTACAACGCGTCAAAATTGTGGACGTTACAAACTTGTAATGCTTTTAGGGTTAGCACCATTATTTATGAACTTTATCATTTCCTTGTTAATAAAAGCTTCACGAGTATGGTTCTTTTATTTTTCTTTGGAATCCTATAGAACATTTGGTCCCATAAATATTTTTACGTATCTTTATATAGTTCACGGGGAAAACCATCATAGATCCAACTTTTTTGTTTTCCATGAATTATAAGGGTTCATGAAGCTCCATGGGTGAGAGAGGGGCATCACATTGATTTTTGTTGTTAGAGAAATATTACAGGAAATATATAAAGTCATTGTTGAAGAACAACCGATTTTACTTCAAATATTGGTATACTACTAACAATTAAAATTTTAGCGATTGCACCTTTAGGTGGTGCAAGGGGAATTCAGCGATAGGTGTTGTTCAGGGGACATGTTTATTGGGAAATGAAAAGTTTTTTTCCTAGCATTAGACAATTTTTCTAAGTGTTATTTAGAAGACAAGACTAAAATAAAATGGGTATTGTATCCTCAAATTTTCAATTCTTCCCATGATTTTATTAATCAAAAAAATGTGTGCATATTTCTTTTATGAACAAATATTACAATTTTAATATTGAGCCACCACTACACTATTATGATTTTTGTAAAATATATGATTTGTATATTAAAAATTATGATCAAAACAAAATTTTAAATTAATTTATACATTTTGTTAGAAAAATATAATTGTAATTATTTCTCTAAAATTTATTATAATTTACATTGAATTATTAATAATTTATTAATTACAATGAAACGTTGAATTCTTAAAATAAAATGTTGAATTCAATATTTTAAATAGTACATACATACAATTATGTACTAATAACTTCCAAACAAGGAAATTGTCACGATTATAATATCACTTAAACTTGCAAGGCATTTTCGACCCAGTTTCTTCTTTATTAGTTTCATGTTTCATAAAAGTGAATATCTTGAAAATTATTTCTCGAGTACAATGGACTTTCCTCATACATTTAATTATCTTGCACATCAATCTCAATGACTCGATAATACAACAACATCAAGGGAGGGATGCCACCCAATCTCAACCATACAGATTTCAATATTAGTATTTGACACTGCATACAAATTGTAGCCTCTAGCGTGTCTCCTTCAGGTCCACAAATATTGTTTTCAAAGTGCAAAATTTGTATTCCAGGTATTTCAAGTCATTCGAAACATATTAATGCTACAATGGACTGTTGTATTTTTAGTGGAACGAATCAACGTAGTAACAACTCAATACGAAATAGTTGCAATGAAAAGTCTAAAATCATTTCCCGGAGACACACAGAAAAACTACATGGCTACTAAGTAAATGCCTTATGTGGCAAGCATAAAAAATAAGCTAGAGGGACCCAATAATCATACCAATGCCATTAACATTAGAGGGAGGTGATGGATCACCTCCATGGGAGGTGATGTGTAACTTCCACATCTTATACACACAAATACAACACTAAAAACACTGGAATAATTTTGTTTACTTTTGTGGATCATCTCCATGGGAGGTGATGTGTAACTTCCACATCTTATACACACAAATACAACACTAAAAATACTGGAATAATTTTGTTTACTTGTATTATAGTTCACATGAAATTATAGGATATCACTTAAGATATTATATGACACATGATATTTTGGCACAACATTAACCGACATAGATAACATGAAAGCATGTGATGCACATCAAGTCACTTTTGGTTCATAAATAACAAGGCACAACATAATGATTCAACTACATTATAAACTTCTTGGTAGTATCTTCCACGACTCGATATCTTAAGAATTACACAATTATTACAATTATGTTTCAACCTTTAACATAAGTTCTAGAAAGGCTCATAATATGTGAATCATACAATCATTTTCCTATTTGCTAAATTTCCTTTATACCATTTATCATTTAAGCTATGGTGTATCTCATTGAATAAGGACCATCTACATTATTTCAATTATTGCTTCAATTTGTTTGTTTGTCCATAGGATATTCATTTACACATGGGATAATTACATACACACAAGGCCACTAGGGGTTATCACTAATATTCAATCCTAAGGGCATGCATCTTGATCTTATATCATACCTCCATTACACAACGGAACAAGTGTAAGTCCAAACGATGTGAAGTTTACCTTTTATTGTTTAAGGATTTAGGGTCAAGTTCCTTCATTCATTTATAAATTGATAATTAAATTATTACCCATTAATTATTATAATAAATAGAATATTTATCCATAGTGATAAGGTTTAATGACATAATTTCAAGGAAGATCATGTTTCACTTTACCCGTGGGATAACACCTCACTATCACACTTCCCAAGGACAAGTGTAAATTATTATTTTATTATAGTTATGCTCCAACAATTAGTTAAGGATTGAAGACACTTAGGATGACAAATTAATTCCTTACTTTGTTTCTAGATTAGGTTTCCTAACTATTGTTTTTGTCAAACTCAAGAGGGTTTTTCCTAACTAGGTTCATATGCCTTTTGTAATGAATTGTGTAACCTATTTGATAGTCACAATGATCTAGGTTTATAAAGAAGAAATAATCTTCTTCCTCTAACTCAATAGATTACAAATAATAACATTATGCTTCATACCTTCAAAGGTAAGTTATGTATCGAGTATTAACAACAATATTGAACAACATGATTTTACTCATTCTTAAATGGATCTCAAACTAAGACTTATGTAACGAACAATCAACCTTCATTTTACATTTAATACAAGTATCTCATTACATAGGAGTACAATCTTATTACATCCATGAATAATCTTACAAATGAAAATAATAATCAATTTGTAACATGTTCATCAATTAAATACAACATCCAACTAGGTCATACCGATCTCGCAGAATCCCCTACAAAACTGATATAATATTTATACAATGTCAATCTCGAGGAACCGACATGACCATTTAAATTTTTCCCCTATTATAAGGAACTGAACTGACATGTGTCTGTGGGTTTCATCACTACTAGAATCGTCTCCACCATCTACCCAAGAAACTACTTCATCCTTCTTCCAAGAATTTTGTCAAATGGTTTGTGTGCTTTGCTATAAGCATGTACCTCAAATGACTCAGTTGAATTATCTCTCTTTTGATCCAATGGTTTTCCTACCCTTTTGGAAATGGAATTGGGTGTTTTTCTTTCTTATTCAATGGTATAGCCCATTGTTTCGATATATCTTCTAAAAATGGCTCTTTGTGGGAAATTTAATCCAAGTATATGGATCATTTTTGCGGGGTCTAAATGCACAAATAATTCAAGACACCAGGATATTGTCAATGTAGCAAACTAAGAAAAATATTAAACACACCAAGATGAAGTATTATATGATGAGTCAAGTAAGGAGAAACATTATGAGCTCACGAGCTAGAACTCACAATGCACAAAATAGAACTCAAACTCATCTTAGTGGGGGAAAAATAAATAAACAAAACCACTTGTGCATATCCATCAATTAGAACATTCCACGAGACTATCTTCACTTGAGGCATTTTGATAAACAGTTGGCATTGATTATGTATGCACCCTCTCTTTGCATTCATGTCTTTCTAGGGTAGAAGTAAAAATTTAAGTAAAACTGAATAGAAGAGAAAATCTTTTAGAAACATTCCTAGGACAGATATGTATCCCTTAGAAGGTTTGATCATGAACATGTCTTGCACTGATGCATTCATACTCATACATGTTTGCACAATCTAAACCCATAGAAATCATTCTAACCCCTTTTTTCCTGAGTGACTTGAAAACTAATTGTCCAACTTATATCTAGCATCGGGTGGTGCTTTTTTCAACCATGTCCAAGCCTATATTGGTGGTTCATTCCTTTAACATAGCTGAAACCACCAAATCGGTGAAGAATAAACATTAAAAAAATCGGCAAGATCTTCAACCGAGAAGTGGTATGTATACCCCATTGAATCTTGTTTCTTGGAATGCTTGATTGTTTCTAATCATTTTCAACAAACCATTTTATGCATATCCTATAGTCAAATCTACCTACAAAAGCACAATTATTTTTATTTTTATTTTTAAATACATTTTGTCAAACATGGCACCTACCTTGAGCAAGGTTCCACATTCTCGCATTGAAATCTACCCTCCGAGAATCTCAACTATAATATCTGAAAAAAATATTCTATCTTTTATGCTTTTCTAGGTGTCTATACCTTATTCATGAGCTCACATTTTGGCACAGCCGGGAGTACACAAGAAAATGTGAGCTGATCTCGGTTAGAGAACTATTTGTAGCATATGGTGAATAATGTGATTGTTCTTAGAGATCGCCCATGCCTTTGCGAGGTTTCCACACTTGCCACATTCCACCACTATGCCCATTCACTTTCCTTAATGACCAAAGCATTACTCCAACCAACTCACAATGTCTTCCCACTCGCCGACAAAGCACTCCAAGTGCATTAAGGGACACAAGGACATGTTTGGGTGGCCGACACACATTGTCGAAGCTTTGTATTCCTTCACATGGAAATATTTTCTCCACTCACCCAATTACTTCTTAAACACATTCTACCCTTTTTTTAAAAATAAATATTTTGATTTGTTTTATTTCTTTACTAGGCACTACATGATGGATCATCTCCGTGGGAGAGGATACACCCACTAAAAGGTTACTCTGCAGTAGATTAATTGTAATCTTCCTAGAGTTAAATTAAAGTTAAAGAGTGCCCCTGGGCAATAATTGAAGTGGACACCCTTCTTAAAATTTTAGTTAATAATTTTTCTCCATCAAATAAATAAATAAAATCTACCCATATTATTGTATTTAAAAATTTTCATAAGGATCATAATAAATCACTAATTAGAGAAATTGGTATACAAAAGGAATAAAAAATCCTATAAAATTATCAAATAAGAACAAGTAATAATTCATGGATGGAGAGAATTAATTTGAGGTAGCTTCCATGATTTTGTAAAGAGTGGTATCTCGAGAAAGCCTACTAATTCCTCCATAAAAAGAAATATTTCCCCAAAAAAATAGGTATAGATAATCAAATAATTGTTTCCTTGAATTATATTTGTGTTTAGTAACTACACCAATGACATTATAAAAACTATATGAACCATTTCTAAGAAAAATTACATACTTGAATTATTTATAGCTCATTAGAGAATGGGTAACAATGCCAACAAAATTGGATGAGCTTAAGAAGATGAATATTTATTCTTAATAGAAAAATATTGTTGTACATTTTTATGTGTATGCATTGAATTTATGCTACTTTATAATAATATCAATACAATTGGCAATTAATATAAACTTCATGTACAAAAATTTAATGTTGAGTTCTAATAATAATTAAAAATAATGACAATATTTTGATTTAGGCACCCCCAAATTGCTACCACCTTAGGCAATTGCCTAGTTTGTCGAGGATTAAACCACATTTGAGACTTCTCATCAAGGTTATATATATTATTTTGTAGAGTAAGAGGAACCATAATGCCCTAACTTGGTGGAAGAGAGTCTATAACAATGACCCTTCCTTGAGTCAAAAGTGTCCAACATAATGAACCAATAATCGTCTTTCCCCAAGGAAGTTATGGACTCCAAGAAACATACTAAGTTGACAAAGTGGAGAATAAAAACACAATGTGAAAGAACAATGAATATGTGAATGACTGCATTTACTCCTATTGACAATTTTTACACTCGTGCGAGAAATGGGCAACTTGAAACTTTGTTATGATGGATGGCAATTGTGAAGTGAACCTAATCTAGGGGAGATCCTTTCAGTTTAATAATTTTTCTATTGGATTAATTAATGACTACATGTAATTTACATCTATGTGTGCTATTACAAAACATAAAAAATCACTTAGTCTACAATTTCATGTTTGTCTCCAACAAAGGAACGTAAGGGCCCCGAAGGACAAATGTGTTATCTTGATGAAGACAAAAAATACATAATAGATGAAGTGTTAAGTTTTGGAACAACAACCAAGGTTGAAGATTGCAGCAATAAAAGTTGATTACTAAGGTTACAAGTATTTTAAAGATCTTTCCTTCATGATTAATTACATTCAATTATATTAATGAGTTGTTTAATTCATTACACAATCCATATACAAAGCTAAAATGTAGAAGAAAGTACACAACTCGGTTTCAAAATTCAATGTTTTATTCAAAAAGAATTTCAAATGATTCCCACACAAGCCATGGGATGTGAATCAAGTAAACATC
Source organism: Taxus wallichiana var. yunnanensis (assembly GCA_018340775.1). NCBI lineage: Eukaryota > Viridiplantae > Streptophyta > Pinopsida > Cupressales > Taxaceae > Taxus > Taxus wallichiana. The sequence goes on along the minus strand of CM031239.1, from coordinate 456,206,572 downwards.
ATAAATACTGAAATAGAAGGTGCATGTGCATGAAAATAAAAGTAAAAGAATATGAAGGAATTCATCATTTCCTTATTTCTTTTCTCCTGCTACTCCATCTTCATCCTCATTATTCAACACTGCGTTGTACACGAAGGCAGGACATAGAGGAGAATGTTAGTCACGAGATTAGGATTAAATCATGTTCTTGTACTTTCTATATTCGTGTAAATGAATCTCCTAATATTAGGAGGTAAGATTACAGAAAATATAAATGCATAGAAGACAAGAACCAATATTCTATATATCAATACATATGATTCTCACAATCATTCTACAGAGCAAAGATAACAAAATAAAAATTATGGAATAGAAGAGAGGCCAAAAATCCTAATGTTTTCTAACTATTTTCTAAGATGTGCAAGTATAGGTTGACATAAAGGAAAAAATTAATCATGTCAAGAAACGATAGAAAAGAAACTTCAAGACAAAAAAAGAAATGAACAAGATATATGGAAGGTTTTTAGATATAATGCATGCTGAAAGGGAACATATTTTCAGGACAATAGACTTATACATAAAGGAAGTTATTCCATTCATTAAATGCAGAATTAATTGAAGGTCTAAAAGCTGAAAGCAGTCATGTTCAAGAGAGATTTCAACACCAAAGTGCCATACCTTATCAAATAGGTAAAGGGTTCAATGTCAAGGTCAAACAAAAAAAATACTGATCCTACCCAAGTTTAAATTTTAAATGCAAGAAGTATCAAAAGAAAAATTAGAAACTTATAGAGTGATCAGTTGAAACATAACGGAAAAGGAAATATGAGAAAAATTTGACAGGGCTTTGCCATGTAAAATGATTATTTTACATCTTTCCATCATGTTATTTCACAAATAATACGTGCTTGAAATCTATGACAAAAGATAAACTCTTTGTATTGATCAAATAGTAATCTAAATAAGGAGATGTATTGCAGAAATTCAAAAAGAATTAGTAACAAAGAAGGACCTAAAGATCAATTTCAAGCTCATATTGCTCATCTTCTTTTTTAATTTGAAGTAATGCTACAGTTATGTTGATGAAAATAAATTTAAAATCCTCAAGCATATAAACTACATACCACCTACAAAAGATCAAAATGTAGACACGGTATTATAAATGGGGTCTTGATTATTTATGCATACAATAAAGGAGATGCTAAGTAGATGGCTACTAACTAAAAGAGAATTATGAATACACAAGATGCAGTTAATGTAAGTAAAGAGTGAAAACTATAGTGAGATAATACTATCATCAAAAGAAACTGCCTCAAGTTACATCAGCAAGCATAGTATATTTAACGATATAAAAAGATTCTTGTGAACATCTCTTGGTATGGTTGAATCAGAGATAAGTGATCCATATTTTCCAACAAAGACATCTTGCAAAAGAGGACACTTTCTTAAAAAAATGTAAGTTATATGGAATTCAAGTTTCTATACAGACTAGTTGGACAGAGATTCAACTAATGAAAAATGATAACATACAAAGATTTGTCCTTACTACTAGCATAGGAAGCACATACCCTATCAAGAGAATTCAATATAGTCAAGTTCCCAAAATAAATACATCTTCAGAAGATTGCAATATATGTGGTGGTCCAAACTATTCAAAGAAGAATGATTCAAAATTACATAGATATATTTGTTTCCTTTATAGTAAAGGCCCATGATTCCAATGAGAAAAATTCAATGTGTGAGAAGATAAACTCAAATAGAGCTCAAACTCAACTTAGAACTCTCTTGAAAACTATTTTTTTGTGCATCCGAATCCATTCTCAAATATTTGTGCATATACTCACGGTCAAATCCCTCAAAAAATTTGGTGTATCACCCTAGTTTTCAATTCATTTACAGTCATATTTTTACCCTCTAAACCCAAAAAAATTATTTTAGGATACATCAAGAAGGAATTGGCCTTATCATCTGGAGACTCACCTCTATAATAGGTATGCCCACAAACCCGAGGTGATTCCATTGTATCTACAAAAGAGATAGATCCATAGAAAGCTTAGAACCCCTACATTCATCTCTCTACTGAGGTGCACTTTTGAGCGATAATAGTTTTTGCACGCCCTGTTGGGAAAATGAAATAGATTTGCTAGAAAATTACAGTAATTTACAAAAAATTCACAACAAATAAAAGTTACTTTTGGAGCAAAAAGCTGCAACAAATTATTCTAAAGATTAAAATATTTATTTGGTGACTCGTAAGGCTGATTTCAGACCATTTTTGTAGCATGTTCCATGCCTAAAGGGACTACAAGATCATCGGTAAGAGGAATTCCTTCTGATTTTATTTCTTTACCTTCAAATTTTATAAGAAGAAAAAGAGTTGGTAACACCCTACCTTATAATAGGCCTGGTTTTAACAACCCTCCTCCTAATCTTCCTTCACCACATATTAATTTTGTTGTTCGGATCCCGAGTTTTCCAATGGCTATTCAACCACCTAAACATTTTGTAACCATTACTAGTGGTAGCCCATTAATAATCATAGTTTATCATGGAATTCCTAATCCTACCATGAAAATTTTTCCTTTATTCTTGGTGAAAATCAGGTTACACCTCATCGAGCACATTAAATATATTGTAGTCCTATGTGCAGTCCATAATATAACACATGAAGATGTAGCCTTGAGACTTTTAGTTGCATCCTTTAAAGTGCAAGCCTTGCAATGGTATAGAAACGTAGAGATTGGAAGCATAAGAACTTGGGATGAGTTAGGTGATAAATTTTGAAACAATTTCAAGATCATTCAGATCATTTATCCCTCATAAAACAAATCTCTACAATTAAGAGATTTCCTCATGAATTTATGGCCAATTTTAATATCCATTTTGCTAGAACTTTCGAAATAATTCTAGCAAAGGTGAAGCCTCAAGTTCACCATGCTTTTATTTATTATCTTAGAGCCCTAAACAATGATATTTCAACTATGATTCAATATATGGGAGGAGATACTCTCCCAAAAGCTTATGAGATTGCTATAAAGACTGAAAGCAGTCTTATTCAAGCCAGAAAAGTAACACCAAGGCCTTCAATGCCTTTTTTAGTAGATTTGGCACCTATTCTCGCATCCTATTACCATTACAGAGCCTATTGTTTTATCTCCTTCAGATGATGTATTTAAATCTTTACAGACTATGGGTAATAAATTAACATCAATCGAAAACAAACTAGCCCGGCTGTGAGGCCTTATCAAGCTCCTTATCAGCAAAACTAGCAAAATAGGCAGCCTTATTAATGTAATCGAATTATAGATAGGCATATCAACAAAGACAGTTTAACCCAAAGGCAATTAGTTCATCTAACACTTTAGTCCCAATTAATATGGTTAGAAAAGAATGGTGTCAACCTTGTAATCAACCTCATTCAATCGCTAACTACCTAAATGCATTCTGAATATAAGCCTTGTTGCATTGACCTCGATCACGAAACATTATATATGCTTCAACTAGAGGGTGGGCAGCAAGAAACTCATGTTCGTAAAGCACTTGAACAAAACTTGGTCAGTTTTAGTGAAGATGACTTTATTGTTATTACTACTAGGGCTCAAGAAAAGGCTCAAGAGAGAGAGAGAAACAAAAAATAGGCCTATTATGCCCACAGTCACTGAAATAACAACAACTTCAAGCCAAAAATCAGCTAACAGTCCTAAGAAAATAATATGCGTCTCTCAAATAGGTAAAGAAAAGAAAAAGTCACAACTTGATCCAAGAAGATTCTTTATACTTCAGATATCAAAAGTAGTTGAAGTAGAGTCAGTTTTCGCTAAAGCCCATGCTAAGATAGTAGAATCTATTTCCAAAACTATTGCTTCTTTTAATATTGTTGATGTAATGACAAAGCATAATGTTAATATCTCAATGTGGGATGCTCTAAGTATTCCAGGGTAGCTAGATTTGCATTCTCATCAACTTGCTAAGTCTGCAGATTTCTTCAAAACCATTAGAAAAGGAAGTTGAGAAAGTGGACATGGTCCTTGGAATAATGGGATAGGACCACATTAACGAAGTTAAATGGAGGGTTTGATCCAATTTTATGTTAGCATACAATAGAGTTGTAACCAAATTCCTAGCCAATTAGGCAAAATATAAGGATCAGTAAATCCAAAAATTGAGCCATTGATGAGAAACGAATTATCCAAGTTAATCCAATCAGGTATTATTTTTCAAGTCAAGCATTCAAGTTGGGTAGCCAACCTTGTTCCTATTCAGAAAAATAATGGAGAAATCAGATTATGTGTGGATTTTAGAGATCTTAAGAAGGCTTAATTGAAATATCACTATCTACTACTTAACATGGATCGATTTTGAGAATAGTTTTTATTCGATAGACTATCTCTTTTGCATGGTTATAATGGATACAATTAGATTCTAGTCCGAGAAGAAGATAGATACAAACAGTTTTTACCACCAAGTGGGGTACTTATGCTTACAAAATAATGTCTTTTGGCCTCTCAAATGCTGGTGTAACATTTCGGTGCAATAGACATGCCTTTTCATACCTTACTAAATAAATTCATATTGGTTTATTTGGATGATTTTACCATATTTTCAAAAAATTCCAATGAAAATCTAATACATTTAAGGAAAACTTTTGATTATGCAAACAGTTTGGAATAGCATTGAATCCCAAAAGGTTTATTTTTTTGGTACACCAAGGTAAATTTCTTTGTCATATTGTTTCTAAACAAGGTTTACCAATTGACCCTTTCAAAATTGAATCTGTATCCCAGCTACCATTGCCTCATCACAAGAAGGCATTACAAAGCTTTTTGGGAAAAATCAACTTTGTTAGAAGATTTGTTCCAGATTTTGTAGCATTGGTTAAACCATTGATAGCTATGATGAAGAAAGATAATACTTTCTCTTAGACCAGCGAAGGGAGATAAGGGTTTGAAGCAATCAAAACAATCATTTATCAGGCTCCTACTCTTGCAAATCCAAATTTTGATAAAGATTTTACAATGTATGCACTTGCAGGGGCTGAAACAATTTCAACCATATTAACTCAAGTTAATGATGAAAATATTGAGTAGCCAATTGCTTTCTTTGGACAAAGTTTGCATGACTATGAAACAAGGTACACTTTTCTTGAAAAATAAGTACTTTCAGTAGTTAGAGGACTAAATAATTTTAAGTACATGCTTTCAAACAATAAGATACATGTTCTTGTTTCTCATCCAAGTGTAAAATATTTCTTGTTAAATAAAGAATTAAATGAGAAGATAGCAGACTAGATAACGAAGGTCATGAAATATAATGGTGAAATTCGTGTTGCAAAAATAATACGAGGAAAAGATTTATGTGAACATTTGATCCATGATATGGAAAAATAGCAAATTGTTGAACTAAAAGTTCAAAACAACATGCTAACTTTTCGTATCAGCAACTAGATTTGCTTTTGGAATTAGAAAATCAGCATCTAAAAGTCATTGAAGAAGTTCAGGAATCAAGATGGGTGACTGATCTAGTTAATTATCTATAGCATGACACTTATCTGGAAGGTATGGACAAAAACAAATGAACATATTTCAGGTTACAAGTTGTACCTTATGTTTTCATTGATGTTGTGTTATTGAAAATAGATATAAACAAAAAAATTGTGATGTCTTGATTATGATAGAATTCAGCAATTATTATCCAAATTCCATGAAGGACCTACAAGAGGTCAATTTTTCAGCACATACCACAGCTTTAAAAATTATGAAAGCTAGTTACTATTAGCCCAACATATTCAAAGATTACTTCGAATGGATTAGAAAGTGTAAAAATGTATTTTCTTTGTTGGAAAAGAAATTTTAGCTTCGCTGCCCCTATAGCCTATTTTAGTGGATTATCCATTCATACAATGGGGTCTTGATTTTATTGGAATGATAAATCTACCTTCATCACAAGGAAACAAGTGGATTTTGACTACTACAAATTACTTTACACATTGGACTGAAGCAATAGCTTTGAAATATTCTAACGAAACTTCGATACTATCCTTTTATGAAGGTATAGTTTGCAAATTTGGTGTTCCAGTAACTATCATTTCAGATAATACCTTAGCATTTCTTGGTTCAACGGTTATAGATTAGGATATTAAGAATGAAATTAATTTAAGTACGTCCTCTAATTATTACCCACAAGGTAATGGGTTAGATGAAAGTACTAACAAGAATATTTTAAGGATCATAAGAAGAACACTCAAAGATAATTAGAGAGCTTGGCATCTAATGTTGAATTCAACACTCTGGCCTGACAGAGTAACCCCTAAAATATCAGTTGGTAATTCACCATACAAGCTTGTTTATGGAAGAGAGGAAAGAACAGCCATCTCGGTCGAGTTTCCTACATTAGATTTGCTACATCATATGAAACTAATCAAGAATGAACCATTGCAGGTTCATTATATAGAATTGATGGAATTATGAGAACTAAGAGATCAAGCTCATCGAACATGGAAAAGAATCGAAAGCAGATGAAGAAAACTTTTGATAAGAAGGCTAAGTTCATAATCTTCAACGAAGGAGACATTATGTTGAAATGGGATGCTAATCGTATAAAGATAGGAAATCACACAAAGTTTGACACACTTTGCAGTGGTCCTTAATATGATTTCAGCTTACAAGGAATGTAATGCTTTTTATATTTCAAGGCTAAATGAAGAGGAAATTCCCATTCTTCTGAATGGTATGTTTCTCAAACACTTTGTTATTGAAAATCCTACAGTGTCTATTTAGAGTAGGATTTCCCTTTCAATAAGGGTAGTTCCTACACATAGCAATGTTTTTCAAATTCAATAAATGCATTCGTGCCCGTGGTCAAGTTTACTAGATACTTTCCCAATTTTAGTTGGTTTTGGAAGGGTTGGACCTTGAGAAAGGTAGATTTTGATTACATGATTTGGAATCCATGCCCAATGAACAAAATCAAGCCAATGGTCTATAATCTAGTAGGAAACTTTCCCCACGGGATCACTATTATCCCAATTTTTCCCCTGGGAAAAATTGATCAAACACGACCCTGCAGAGGAGAAAATTGGAAGGGTCAGCTCTGTCATGCGAGCTCACATTCAAATCCAAATCTAAGGGGTAGGAAATACTCTAAAATGGAGGAGCAAGCTCAAAAACGGAGGCCAACAACGTCAAAGGATGTTAGAGGCTCAACAAGAGAAAATCATAGCAAAGGCTTGACGTTTTCGAACTTAGATGCCATCGGTTCCCTCGTAAATGACCTCCCCAACCAAAACCAAGGGATCTGGATTAATTTGCAAGAGAGAGAAAAGTGAGAGAGAAAGAAGAGGTTATAAAGAGGAGTATTGAGCCCAAGACTGTAACTAAGCAACTAGATCACTGTCACACTCATCCAAACATTGGGAGAGTCGGAGGATAGCTTCATCAGCTCACTTCCGATTGCCGGATCATCCCAACTGAGCCTTTCCTTTGCCACTGCATTCCTTAGACCTGCATCCACATCAGAAACTAGTAAGTAGTCTCTTTTATTACCTTGTATGCTTCTAGACACTACTTTGTGAACTTTTGATTCATAGTGATTATAAGCTCACTCCTGGATCTACCACCGGCAGCACCCTACACCTAACCTTCATTCATCCATCTCTATATTGCCCCAAAGATAGATTTCTCACTCTCTGAGTCTTCTCTATCACCCTACTACTCCCCTCAACCATCTACCAACCTTCTAAACCCCATAACCACCTTACAACCAACCTCCATTTAAAATCCCCTAAATAACTGCCCCTACCGATATCGGTTATCCCCTACCGGTACCGGTTTTATAACCGCAGTCAGTTATCCAGTGACCGGCATCGGTCACTGTGACTTATACCAAAAACCAACCTTTCACCTATTTACCTCCAAACAATCTCATATCTAGCCTTGTCTATCCCTGTAACTTGATCTGAACGTATCAATAACCAGTGACCAAACAAACAGCATGACATTTTATTATTAGTAGTTTAGTCTCTATTGCTTTTAGTAACGAGGTACCTAAATCGTGATTTCGCAATAGCTTCTTTATTATCATTTGCATTAATTTGTATTAAAAGGGAACTGACCACCTTCGAAAGGAAGTCTAATATTTCCTGGGCCCAAGGCAGTTCCCTCACTTATTGTTTAACAAAAATCTGGTGGTCTTGCATTCTTATTTACAGGTAGTCCTTCCTAGACAAAAAGAGCTCTTCTGATCGGCTCCGATCTCTCTACGTACGTGCACACCTTCCCAACACTCAAAAGGCATTCCTCCTAGCCCTAACCATTATCTGTTTCTCAAGAGAATGAAAAGATAGAAATAACTCTAGTCTGGAACAAAATTCTATGCGAAACATTTTGGTAGAGGAGAAAATTAGAAGGGTCGGTACGTAATGCGAGCTCACATTCAAATCCAAATCTGAGGGGTAGGAAAGACTCTAAAATGGAGGAGCAAACTCAAAAATGGAGGCTAACAATGTCAAAGGATGTTAGAGGCTCAATAAGAGAAAATCATGGGAAAGGCTTAAAGTTTTCAGACTTAGCCGCCATCGGTTCCTCAAATGGCCTCCCCAACCAAAACCAAGGGATTTTGATTCATTTACAAGAGAGAGACAAGTGAGAGAGAGAGAAAGGTTGCGAGAGAGGAGTATTGAGCCCAAGGCGCAACCGAGCAACTAGATCACTTTGTCACACTCTTCCAAACATTGGGAGAGTCGGAGGATAGCTTCATCAGCTCACTTCTGATTGCCGGATCATCCCAACTAAGCCTTTCCTTCACCACTGCATTCCTTGGACTTGCATTCACATCAGAAACTAATAAGTAGTCTCTTTTATTACCTTGTATTCTTTTAGACACTACTTTGTGAACTTTTGATTCATACCGATTATAAGCTCACTCTTGGATCTATCACCTGGTAGCACCCTACACCTAACCGAGATGCGTTCCCTCACTTATTGTTTAACGAAAATCTAGTGGTCTTGCATTCTTATTTACAGGTAGTCCTTCCCAGACAAAAAGGAGCTCTGCACAATTGGTCTGATCTCTCTGTGGTACGCGCACACCTTCCCAACACTCAACAGGTATTCCTCCTACCCCTAACCCTTATCTGTTTCTCAAGAGAATGAAAAGATAGAAATAACTCTATTCTGGAACAAAATTCTGTGTGAAACATTTTGGTAGAGGAGAAAATTGGAAGGGTCAGCTCGTACATGCGAGCTCACATTCAAATCCAAATCTAAGGGGTAGGAAAGACTCTAAAATGGAGGATAAAGCTCAAAATGGAGGCCAACAATGTCAAAGGATGTTAGAGGCTCAACAAGAGAAAATCATAGCAAAGGCCTCCATCTTAACACCAAACCACGTTGCTTCTCTCACCAAGCAACCTACCTCCACAACCACCTTTGTCCCTTTCTGAAGTCAAGCTTTATCGCTTTTTTCAAAGAAGAAATTGTCGTCTTTGGTGCAGAAGATCCTAACCCCACTCTTTTCATCTTGGCTTACGTCCAGGACATTTGGGTACGTCGTGTTATGATCGACGGGGCGCTAGCCTAAACATCGTCTCTTCCAAAGCCTTCCAACAGATGAATATCCCTCCTAGCTGCATGTGTGCCAACCCCACCATGTTGCGTTCATTCAACGATGCTATTACTTCTACCCTAGGCACCGTGATCCTTAACATTCATGTAGGGCCATGTACCTTGCCCGAACTCTTCTATGTCTGTGAGGGAGAGCTCCAATACAACATGTTGTTAGGCTGCCCTTGGATCTCGGGCTATGGGATGCGTTCCCTCCACCTTACATAGATGCATAAAATTCGAGTATGAGGGGAAGTCATACACCGTCATAGCTGACGCTTCCCCTTCAAAACCTATAATATGTTATACCGCCCTAATGATGTGCTTGTACCAGTCAAGGCACCCATTAATCCAACCCAACCATCCACCTTAGCCGCACCCACACCTTCGACCAATGAAACCACCGACGTGAATACCTCTTCCTTCCCTGCGGACAACATCCCAACCTCGAATCCCTTGGTAGGTGTTTTTCAACACCTTACACTGGGGGAGTACCGCCTATACAACATTAGCACCTTCCATACCCCACAAGAGTATGGAAAGTTACATGCACATCCTACCTACGACCGTCATGTGGGGGAGGTGATTTCTTATGGACCACCTAATTGCTGCACCAACCTAACGTATGGGGGTGTCGACGCATCATTTGTCACCCCTAAACCTCCCCTTGGTGTGGTTCCCTTCCATTCTAATTTTCAATATCTAACCAACCGTCATTTTTCCCTCACCTTCCTGACTCGCTGTGCTTGAAAATGTTTTGGTTTCGGTCTTTATGAACAAGGACGACATACGATCATTCCCATGACTACACGCAAACACAAAGATTGTAGTGGTCTTGGATTTTCTGAACCACCTACACTGAAGAAACCTCGTGTCAATTGTATCTAGGAAGACGATGAAGTCACCCCTTCCGAACCATCATCGCCCATTTTTCCATATTCACCCATGGAGTCGATAGATCCAGAATCTATGCCTCCTAACTTTTTTTTTGTGAATGCTATCTTCCTAGGTCCTCTCACTTATCAATGTGATGGTGAAGACCCATCTTCTCTCCCACTTTTGTATCCAGACATGATCGAAGAAGACTCACCTTTGATTAATGTTGTGGAGTGCCAGGATGACGACTCCATCCTCACCTACCTTGGTGCAAACGACTCTTATATTCAACGCGCCTTACCATCTGAAACCCAAACCATGTTGAATGAGTCAACTATAGAAATCAACATCCACACGGAGGACAATCCTCACATTGTAAATATCAGACAATCTCTCGACGCATCAGAACAAGCCACCTTCACTACCTTCCTCCGTGCCCGCAATCAAGCTTTCACTTGGTCCTACACCGACATGCTAGGAATCGATCCTGACATTGCTGTCCATAACATCACTCTGAAACCAGACTCCAAACCAGTTAAATAGAAACTGAGAAAAATGCATCCACACATTTCCCTCTTGGTTAAAGAAGAGCTTCAATGACTCCTTTCTGTTTCTTTCATCTTACCTATTGACTATCCTTAATGGATTTCTAATGTCGTACCTGTCACTAAAGAGACAGGGGGACTTTGGATATGTCTGATTTCGGGACCTTAACCTCGCTTGCCCAAAGGATGAATTCCCCCTACCTAGCATTGATCAACTTGTTGATCTCACTGCGGGCCATGAGATGCTTTCTCTCATGGATGGTTTCTCGGGATACAATCAAATTTTAGTAGCCCCAGTGATCAACATAAAACCACCTTCATTACCCCCTGAGGGGACCTTTTGCTATCGTGTCATTCCGTTTGGCCTTAAGAATGCTAGTGCGACCTATTAGCGGGCTATGAATTACATTTTTATGATATTATGTACACTATCCTCGAGGATTATGTCGAAGATATTCTTGGAAAATCCAAACATCGCAGTGAACATCTCGATGTTTTAACCATTATTTTCAATCGCCTGTTACAATACTGTGTTCATCTTCAACCAAAGAAATGTGTCTTTGGCGTCCTTTTGGGAAAAATCCTTGGCTTTATCGTCTCTTTGCATGGCATTGAGGTCAACCCAGCTAAATTCAAAGCTATCTTAGAAATTCCCCCACCCACTAACCTAAAACAATTACGTAGTTTACAGGGAAAACTCCAATCTATCCGGCGTTTCATCTCACAACTCTCAAATCGATGTCAACCTTTCCATCATCTCCTTAAAAAGGACATTTTCTTTCAATGGAGCAAGGAGTGCCACCAAGCCTTTGAGGCTCTTAAAGATTATCTCTTGCAGCCACCCGTGCTTATCCCACCTCAGGATGATCACCCTTTCTGCCACCGACCATGTTGTAGGAGCCATGCTCGCACATCATGACTCCGAGCATCGAGAGCAAGCATTTTATTACATAAGCCATACTCTTTTGGATTACAAGACTAGGTATACACACGTAGAAAAGTTGTGCCTAGCCCTATCATTTGTGGCCACCAAACTCCGACATTACCTCCTGAATCACAAAACTTTTGTCATCACCAACCAACACCGACCCCATACATTATATGTACACCAAACCTCATCTAAACCAACGCATCGCGCGATGGCTTATGCTCATCGCCGACCTCAAGCTTGAGTTTGTACACCAGAAATCAGTCAAAGGAAAAACTATCGTGGATCAACTTGTGGAAGCCCCTTTACCTGGGGAACAATTTACCAATTTTACTTTCCCTGATGAACTCATCACAACCCTTTCACTCAATGATGCGTCTTATCTGATGACCCTCTTCTTCGATGGATCTAAATTTCAGTGCAGCAGAGGGGCGGGCATTGTTCTCATTCCTCTTGATGGTGAACCTATGCCTCTTTCATTCAGGCTCAATTTCCCCTACACTAACAATACAGTGGAATATGAGGCCCTTGTTTTGGGTCTCCACGTTGCGTTACACTTAGGTGTGAAGTCTATTAACATTTTCGGTGACTCTCAATTGGTAGTAAATCAAGTTATTGGCATCTACCAATGTAAAAATGAGGAACTTCAAAAGTACAAATGTTACGTGGATTCACTTTTGACCTTATTTACTCATTATTCTATCCAAACCGTTCCACGCTCAACTAATAAATTTGCGGATACTATGGCTTGCTTGGCCTCACAAATTCTGCCTCACCAACTGACTCTAACATATTTGTCTTGGTCCAACAACTCTTTTCCCCATCTTACTTAGTCCTAGATGTTTGTATGGTAAATAATGTATCTGTTGATTCGCAAGATACCTGGTATCACCAATTTCATGACTACCTTACAACCTCTGTTCTCCCACCTGACCTTACTAGTAATGGAAAACGCGCTTTTCTTAAAAGTGTTTCTCGTTATGTCGTCATGGGGGGACTCCTCTATAAATGTGGCTTCGATGGTATCCTCCTTCGATGTCTAACTGCGCTAAAGTCACCCATACCATCCAACAAGTCCATGACGGAATTTGTGGTGGGCACTTTAGTGGCCTTGCCGTGGCCAAGTGGATCCTTCACCTAGGATATTATTGGCCTACTCTTAATAAAGACTACTGTGAATATGTTAAGCATTGTGTTATGTGTCAACAGCATGCCAACCTTCAACATACTCCCAGCCACCCGCTACAGGTTGCACGAGATCTTTGGCCTTTCTCACAATGGGGTTTAGACCTTATTGGTGAGATTCACCCACCTTCTTCGCAGCATCACCATTGGATCATCACAGCAACCGAATATTACACTAAATGGGTGGAGGCCGTTCCACTCATTTCAACCAAAAAAGAGAAAATCGTTGAGTTCATCAATCATCACATTATCTGTCGTTTTGGTGTTCCTCATCGCCTGATAACAGATAATGGCAAATCTTTCAAAAATAAGTTGTTATGAGCCCTTTGTGACAAATTTGGTATCAAACTTAGCTTCTCGTCACCCTACTATCCACAAGCAAATGGTCAAGCCGAATCTTCTAACAAAACCCTAGCTAAAATTCTCATGAAAGTCGTTAACGATTCTGGGAAAAACTGGCATGATCACATCCCCTTTGCTCTTTGGGCTTATCGTACTAGAATTCATACTTCCACTAATGCCACACCATTCTATTTGGTGTATGGTACCGAGGTTGTCTTGCCTCTTGAAATACAAATCCCTTCCCTCAGAATATCTCTCCAGGATATTCTCACCAATGATGACTTCCACCAAGAGCGGTTAACCATATTGGAGCTTCTTGACGAGCGTCGTCTTACAGCTCTTGACCACCTTCAAATTTATCAAAAGTGCATCAAGCGTACTTATGATAAGCGAATTAATGAGTGTATCTTTAAGATTGGTGATCTTTTCCTCAAAGAGAATCAACATGTAACCAAACTAGAAAAGAGCAAACGTGGAAAATTTGCTCCTAATTGGATTGAGCCTTACATTATCACTCACACTTACAAATCAGGTACTTATCATTTAGCTTCGCTTAATGGTAAACCTGAGCCTGAACCCCTTAATTCCTTGCATCTCTGACCATTCTACTGTTGAATTTAGTGTTACATCACTTCTTATCTACCTTGCGCTCGTCCCTTGAGCTCATTTACCACCTCATACACCTTGTTTCGTGCATCTCAAAGTAGAATCAAACTCACGTGGTTTGATCATCACCTCCTCTTAAAAGATGCCTTCCCCTTTTTAGTCTATTCCATGACTTAAAAGTATCTAAATAACAAGTTCTCAATTATACAATTCTGGGATATTCTTGAGTCAAACTTCCTACAAAACTAGATGCTTCATGCCAAATGGACATCTAGACCTCTAAGCTATAAACTAGACTGCTCCCTCGAAGGACAGCTATGTGTAAAGCCGCATCTACTACTATAAGTAGACTTCTCCCTTGAAGGATAGCTATACAAATTCAGCCTCTATCAGAAGCTTCTCGCATTGATCAGCTTCGTGAAGACCTCAAGAACAACAAAATGCATATCCCATATAGACTTCCCACATCGATCGCCTATATCCAAAAAAAAGATTCAAAAGCACTTTTGAGTCATGGACTTGTCTATTTAGGTTTAGTTGTCTTTCGTCGAATAATCACCTTATAACAAGTTCTCTGCTCCCCAGTCTATACCATCCACCTCACCTCACCATTCTTGAAAACAACAAAACTCAAGGGACGTGACGTATATCCGATATATTATGATTATACAACTCTTTTCACCTATTAACTTCTCACCTATGCAAGGTACCTAGGGATTCAAGCTCATCCTACGATAATACGTGGTTCTTTTAGCTCTTTCCAACTCTGGGAAACTTTTACCTCTTTTACCCGAATTTAGGATTATGTGTTGACCTTAACTAAGACAGAGTTTCCTATGCTTGGGTAAGCTAACCCTCACTTCACCTATACCCACACCAACACCGCCAATACCTTACCAACACCAACAACATTACCCTACCAACATCAAACTTTTACCAACCAACAAATTGCCTAACCACAACCAAATTGCTGAATTCACCTCTCCCTAGTCCTAAGGGAGAACTACATCGGTCTGAGGCCCCTCCTTGCTTTGTGCAATGGGCTATGTAGGCAACACTTAGGAGACATGGGGTCTCCCAAGGTTAGCTCGACCATCCCCTACCATAACCTATCATGTGTTGTGTTTTCCTTAAAAATATAAATATTTTCATGTATTTATATTGATAACACTCACCTTTCTCCTTTATCAATCCAAACATTCAAAACACAAACATTATTATTATTATCATAACTCAAATCAACATACATATTCAATTTTATTTAGATGTTAAACAAATACATCTTCTCTATTATCGATGCACAGGTCGGAGTCCTTATTTATTCTTCTACCCCTATGTATGAAACTCACTTAGGCCCCTGCGCCTCATCCCGAACTAGGTAGTGATGGTGATCATCAACACCACTCACCTAGCCTCTCCATCCTCAAAGGTACCACTACTATTGGTTCCTCCCACTGATCCACCAATCTCTCCTGTAACATACGAATATGCCCTCTCGCGTGGAGGAGTCTTGCCTCTAGTCTCTCCACTCGTGACTGCGAAGCCTCTAACAATCTCGTGGTCTCGTTCACCTATGTTTGAAGCTGGTGAACTAAACCCTGCAGGCAGTCTCTCTCCACTGTAATCACAGCTATGTCAGGATGATCGCCCCCTGTCGTATGTACCTCGCATCTCTACTACCCACCATAATCTATAAGACTCTGTCACTCCTGCATCCATTACCCTACGATCGGCTGCTATCTCTTCTGGTCCTTCTGGAAGTGTCGGCCGTGGAGGTGAGAATGGTGCCTCGGCGTCGATCCTCCTGTATGGTCTATGATCCATGGGTATATCCTGAACAAATCCAAATTTTCGCCGCACGTGATCTAGAGGAATCCTCTCGTACTCACCTGGCCTGTGTCCTGCGATCCACCTCAATCACTCTACACCCCTCAAATCCTTAGCTATGTTCACCATCACCATGTAGTTCCCGTAAGGCCTCCAACGGATATCCGCAATCGTCACCGTCTCCAACATCTACCTATAATACTCGGTGTCATCTGTCATGGTCTCGGCTCTTGCCTCTTGCTCTGTCTGGACCCATCACCTGAATCCCAACCTCTGCAATCCTGTCTCTCTCCATGTCTGGATTGGTCGGCCCGGCCTATTGTGTCGCACACACACAATGTAATAAGTATGCACAATCCAAAGTGTAGTCCTGTGATTTCACCTGCATGCCCATAAACCCCTGTATAGCTCCGCCAGATATGCGGGTGCCTATGCAAAAGTAATGCTACCTTCTATCATCTCACAAATAATACACATCAATGATTTTGGAAATCTTCCCCCGTCTGCTCTAGGTATTGCATAATACCCCACTGCTATCATTAATACCATGGCCAACCTTGTTGCCTCAGGGTGTGCCGTAAACATTATACCATAAGTAAATGTCAAGCCTTGTTGTGTCAAATCTCGTGCGGCTGGACCAAATACTATCGTTATCACTGCCCGCGTCACGTTAGGCCCTTCCTGATACACTGGCCTTCCTGTAATTGGAAGTCTCAAAATTTGAAACACATCTTCTAATGTCACTGTCATCTTCCCCTGTTGGTAGATGGAAGGTATTCTTTTTCTGGATTCCATCTCTCAATTTGTTCTGTAACATAGCATGATTGCGTGTGATTCGTGAATAATAGCGGATTCCGCTTAACCCCACATGGTTTATTAATGCCCACTCAGCTGGTGTTACATCCGCTCGGACCCGTGACAACAAATTTGGCACCCTATCATTCATCCTCAACCCTGCCTCTACCTGCACACATCAAACCAACAAACAACAAATAAATCCCCAAGTGTTTTTTATCACAATCTGTGCAACTTTACATAGTAACCGATATCAGTTACCTAACCGATACCGAGTTAGGCATAAACCGATATCGGTCACTGTCAATTCTATCCACCCTACTCAAAAACACCACCTATGATAACTTATTCGCTTGTTTGCCCCTCTCTATACCTAAAAACATATCTGAAACACCTGATTACCTACCCCATAACACTCACCCCATCCCAAACCCTTTCCTATCACCTTTCTTTTCATCTCTACCCACTTACCTTACCACATCCTATTCATAAGCATGCAAAATCTAATTCCAACCAAAACTTATACCTCTTGGGATGTAGCAGCTTGAGGTGGAACCTGTCTTCCTCTCCTCTCTGCCCACTGGACGCTTCTCCTTGTTCAGCCATGTTCACCACCCTCTTCACTATAACTTGCCTTTACGCCTTCTTAATCCAAGCCCACGATCACTTTACCTGTCTCTTTCCTCCTTATCACTCAATTCTCCCATGCAACTAACCTGTATGGATGTCAACAACCTCACATCCTCATATTTAACATGTTGCATGAATCTAAAAATAAGAATTTAAGTTGCCTCCCAAGCTTTTCTATTTTTAGAAAAGCTCATTTTTAGCATAACCGATATCGGTTACCTAACCGGTATCGGTCACATAGTGACCGACATCGGTTAGCTAACCGATATCGGTCATCTATCTCCTTTTGCTTATACCTAGGCATTTTCTTTGTTTTTTGCAAATTTTTGACGGAGCCCGCCTCTTTTCCCTGCATAACGACATCGTTATCAACATCCATCATCATAATAACATCAAAATTTCAAAACATATACATATCATCAAAACATCATCAACATCAACTATATACATCAAATTCCAATACCATCGACAAAACACATGAAAATTATAATATATGCATCAAATCAAAAATTATACACACCATGTGGATCAAACTCATCATCTATATATCGTCAAATCAATGTCAAAATATACAAATTTCCCTACATGGGGCCTTTGTAATATAAAATACAAAGTCAGCACGCAAGCCGCTATCTCTGTCAAAATATCAACTCGACACTTGTAGGCCAGTCTCTCATGTCAAAAATATACTCGACTCGCAGGCTGGTATCAACTATACAAAATGTACTCGGCTCGCAGGCTAGTCTATACAACAAAAATGAATACATAAATCCTATGTGGGCACGCAGGCCCCTATATGCACACTCGGTTCGTAGACCGGTGTCTCTATCAAAAATCATCTATCCAACTTGACCAAAAATGTCTCTCGCTCCTGGGGCGACTCAGCTCTCTCCCCTCCCTTGGCCCATCCCTCAGCTGGCCCCTATGTTGGGTCTCACCTCCTACCTGTAACCGACCCACCGTTCAGTTGTGGTGGTGGCGCTTTGTGACTGTGACTCGGGAAGTCTCGGCTCTATGAGCCACATATGGCTAATAATCTACACTGGTACCATCTAGTAGGTCCTGATAGTAATGGGCCTCTGCTCTAGCCTCCATGTAATGGGCCCGTAACCATGGCTGGTGGGGCTGGTCCCCCGGCTCCTAATAGAAGTGGGCCCTGCCCTACCTGTATGCCCTGAACCTGAGCCGGTACCTATGGTGGTGGTGGAGCTGCCATCGGAGCCTGAACAGGGACCTGAGGTTGCACATGTGCCTACACTTGTGCTCTGTGCCTATACCTGTGCCTACGCTAACTACCCTGTAACACCCCAATCTATGCCTCGTGCATCAACAAGCTACCCTCGTAGTAAGCGCACTCGACCCAGAGACGGTCCCTCTCCGCTGTAATAGCCGCTAAATCTGGGCAGGCTGGGTTTGTTTCTCTCACTCTCACGGCGCCCTCTACCCTACCCACCAAACCAAAAATGAGCCTGTAACCCGGCGTCGTCCACTGTGTCATCTGTCGGTCTCTCTGCTACCCAGACTGGGTCAAATGGCTGCGGTAGAGGTAGTGGTGCCTCTACATCCTCCCTCCAATACTGTGGGAGGGGAGGTGGCACATCCTGTCGTAGTCCTAGCTATCGTCGTACCCTCTCTAGGGGAATCTACTCATACTCCCCTGGGTCTCTGTCCAGCTATCTAGAAGATGTACTAGATCCATCGCAGCTGTGCTCGGGCTCCTCCACGGGGCTGATGGCCTCTGTATGGCCTCCATATAATATCTAATGTAGTCAGGCCCTCTAACATATGCCTGTAAAAGGTGACATCCCGCCCTGCGACCACTGCTCGTGGCTGGCCCACAACCCCCAACCACCTCTGAAACCCATATCTGTAGACTGCCTATGGCCCTAGCTGCTGGGGAAACCCTACTGGTCGTATACACACAATGTGCTCATATGCCCAGCAGTGTAACAAGAATGTCGAACATATACCGAATCACCTCATACGGCGATAGCCCCAGAGCTCTCTGTATAGCTGCACTAGATACACTGGTGCCCATGCGTAGTAGGTGTGCTCCTCCACCATCTCCTGTAAAACTCCCATCAGAGCCCGTGGGAAGTGGCCTCCCTCTGAGTCAGGGAGGGCAAAGTAGGTGATACCGACCATCATCAGCATGGCAAGCCGTGTCTCCTTGATGAGCGCGATACATCTCGCCGTAGTAGATGCTCGCACTATGATACATAACCAATGGGGCTGCATCCCTAAATACTGCGCACGATGTTATCCATCGTTGTCTCAAAGATCCACGGAACACCTCCTCACCTATGATCGACAGTCTTAGGATGCGATACACATCCTCTAGGGTGACTGTCATCTCTCCAGTAGGGAGATGGAAGGCATTGGTTACCAGATCCCATCTATCCATAGCCCTATACCTATACCTCGGACTCTGCCGAGTCCAACCTCCCGCATAACCACCCTTCGCTCTGTGGTCACATGTGGCCACATCCGCTCTAGTAGAGGCAAAGCATCCGATCTCACATGGTCAATCTGGCATGCTGCAAAAACAACCCACTCGTCAAAGCCTACCCTTAACAAAAAAACCAACCTAACCCTCTATACTTACTCACCCACCCAATCAAAATCTTCCCAATATTCCACCGATCAACTCTCACCCTTTAACCATACCCCAACCAATTTAACCCATCCCAATCCATACACAACCCATAACCTAGCCTACCCGAACCGACCCCAACCACCCAATTACCCCCACCCTAATAACCTTTCCTACCCCAATCAACTTATCCCACCTAATCCCCCTACTAGCAATTCACCCACCTCACCCAGCAAATCTACCTTCTCCCCCCTCAACCCTATAATCTATCCTACCCGCCTAAAACAACACCCAAAAAAGTAATTTTACAACCCTACCTCCTATCCATGGTGACCGCATTATCGGTCACCTCGACCGCCATCGGTCCCCCGTCGGTCGACACATGACCAATGCCGGTCTCTCGCACTCGCTAATATAAACCTAAAAGCGTGACCGATGTTTCGGTCGACTAGTGACCGACATTGGTCACTGTGGGGTTTATGGGCCGAACCGAAAATAGCCCCCAAACCCCCTTTTTCCCAAATTCTCCCAATTTACCTAAGACAATTGCCTAAAACCTTACCCACCCTGACGTTTTTCCTACCTAACATATCTACCCAATCCATTTTACTATTTACCTTCATTTATTCATTATTTTATCAAATTTTGGATTCCTACCCCAATACCCAAATCCCAACTAAATTCATAAAATTGATAGAAATAGGGGTTCAGAGCCTACTGGTATGACTACATGTCATCATGGTGGGATAGGTGGTGGTGGTCCAGCTCCTCTAGCACCTCCAACACCTCCTGCTCCTCTAGCTTGTGCCATAGCTCCAAATCTCCTCAGCAGGGTCCTCAACCAATCAAGCTCTGCCTCCCGATCTCTGGGGCCTACCAATAACTCACTCACCCACTCAACTAGTGCCAACTCAGCCCAAACACTCGACACAATCAATTCAAAACTCAACAAGAGATGTTTTGGCACTCAAATTCACAATGTGAAAATGACATGCCATTTTTTTTTATAGGTTTTGACCTCTAACCGATATCGGTTAGGGCGTGCCCTAGAAGACCGATATCAGTCTTCTAACCGATATCGGTCACCCATAACCGATATCGGTTACCTACTTATTTTAACCTAACTCCTGCCCTTATCCACCAATCTCCATTTTTCACCACATCGCCTACCCCCGGCTTTGCTAAATAGCCTTATTTTGAATTCATCGGCCGACCTAAGGCCACAACCAATCAATTGGCCCAACCCAAGGCCGTAACTCACCAATCGCCCGACCCAAGGCCACAACCAACCCATCGGCTCGCCCCAAGGCCGTAACCAACCAATCGGCCTAACCCAAGGCCATAACCAATCAATCAGCCCGACCCAAGGCCGTAACCAACCAATCGGCCTAACCCAAGGCCATAACCAATCAATCGGCTCGACCCAAGGCCGCAACCAACCAATCGGCCCAACCCAAGGCCGCAACCAATCAATCACCAACCCAAGGCCACAACCAACCAATCGGCCCGACCCAAGGCCATAACCAACCAATCGGCCCAACCCAAGGCCGCACCCAACCAATCGGCCCGACCCAAGGCCGCACCAATTAAGTACCTCGACCGAGGCCCACAAATTACGATTCTATCCACCCATCATGTAGTTGTTTGTTCAATCGAGCTCACTGTTTGTGTTTTAGCATGACTAGGATACTTGAATTGATCAGCCGACCAACTTTGCCTAGACCAAGACCATGATGTTTATCTCAACCAAACCAACCATTTGGTACTGCTGAACATGCCTAAACGTTCCGGTACCTTACCCGTTATATCCCCTGGAGCTACTTCCTATGCCTTAGATACCAGGATTATATCAACCTTGTTTAGATAAACTATCAACCTTTGCCTATGAATTGTTTGTTTGCTCTTCAAATCATGTACCCTAGTCACACTACTGCATTTCAACGTGTGTCTGCTTCCTTGAACTTACCCCACCATCTTACCATCATCTCATCATCATTCACCCTTTATCAACCATATCCCTGATTTCACGTCACCTCAATCTGTGATAGATTTGAGGGGGATTACCTATACCCTTAACTGGGGCAACCACTTCTTATTATTGTCAGTGCAGCTTTATAAGACAAGCTACACGACAACAAGGGGCAAATGTAGACACCAAATTTGGGTCTTACAACACCCTGTGCCCCGCATCTCATCTCGTAACCTAACCCTACCTCACCACCTAAACCTTACACACTTAATTATTTATTAATTACCTTATAATTAATAAATCCACATCTCCAACCTTGTCACCTCACCTCACCACCTCACCATGACCTAGCCCTAACCCTAAACTAACCTAAGTAAGACCTATAACTTGGTCCAAGATCCACACCCATGACTCATCACCCCTCACCCGCACCAAAACAAACCTAATAATGACTTGACCAAGCTCACAACCCGACCCCTCGGGAGAAAGTAGGGAAAGTTGGCTATTTTACTAAAAATAGTCAACTTTGACCTAACCGACATCAGTCCCTACGTGACCAGCTTTGGTTAGGTAACCGTCATCGGTTCCCTATAAATGACCTCCCCCAACCAAAACAAAGGGATCCGAATTCATTTGCAAGAGAGAGACAAGTGAGAGAGAGAGAAGAGGTTGCAGAGAGGAGTATTGAGCCCAAGACTATAACTGAGCAACTAGATCACTGTCACACTCATCCAAACATTGGGAGAGTCGGAGGATAGCTTCATCAGCTCACTTCCGATTGTCGGATCATCCCAACTGAGCCTTGCCTTCGCCACTGCATTCCTTGGACCTGCATCCGCATCAGAAACTAGTAAGTAGTCTCTTTTATTACCTTGTATGCTTCTAGACACTACTTTGTGAACTTTTGATTCATAGTGATTATAAGCTCACTCCTGGATCTACCACCCGGCAGCACCCTGCACCTAACCTTCATTCATCCATCTCTATATTGCCCCAAAGACAGCTTTCTCACTCTCTGAGTCTTCTCTATCACCCTACTACTCCCCTCAACCATCTACCAACCTTCTAAACCCCATAACCACCTTACAACCAACCTCCATTTAAAAGCCCCTAAATCATTGCCCCTACCGATATTGGTTATCTCCTACCAATACCGGTTTTATAACCGCGGTTGGTTATCTAGTGACCGGCATCAGTCACTATGACTTATACCAAAAACCAACCTTTCACCTATTTACCTCCAAACAATCTCATATCTAGCCTTGTCTATCCCTGTAACTTGATCTGAACGTATCAATAACCAGTGACCAAACAAACAAGATGGAATTTTAATATTGGTAGTTTAGTCTCTATTGCTTTTAAGTAACGAGGTATATAAATCATGATTTTGCAATAGTTTCTTTATTATCATTTTCATTAATTTTTATTAAAAGGAATGACCACCTTCGAAAGGAAGTCTAATATTTCCTGGGCCCAAGGCAATTCCCTCACTTATTGTTTAATGAAAATCTGGTGGTCTTGCATTCTTATTTACAGGTAGTCCTTCCCAGACAAAAAGGATCTCTTCACAATCGGTCTAATCTCTCTACGGTACGCACACACCTTCCCAACACTCAACAGGTATTCCTCCTAGCCCTAACCCTTATCTATTTCTCAAGAGAATGAAAAGATAGAAATAACTCTATTCTGGAACAAAATTCTATGCAAAACACCGCATATGAATCGACTTGAGGTCGAACAACAATCTCACGGAAGGAGCTATGTATTATCTCGGCGGAATTCTAAAAGGCACATAAAAAATGGAGGACCCAAATGTGCACTAAGCCTCCATGCGTCTAATCAACGCATCTTCAAAGTCAAGCCCAAAAGGAGGTCCCCCAAACGAGCACCAAAGCATACCACGTAGTTGGGGTCTAAAAAGGGGTCTCATCGACTATTCAATTGGCTAAGTAAAGAATAGACCTATGGAGGGTGCAACGTGCCTCATCAACACAATTCCAAGGGTAGAATCCAAAGCGGGGACCCCAAATGAGCGCTAGCTCGTCATGTGGTTAGAGTCAAAATAGGGGACAGAGCCGACCATTTAATTGACTAAGTATAAAAGGGTCAACGGAAGCCTCCACGTGCCTCATTGGTGCAACTTCAAAAGTGAGAGCCCAAGGTGGAGACTCAAACAAGAACCTTCCCTCCCGGTGTCTAGGGTCCAACCAAAGTCAAATAGGAGTGGGCCTAAATCGGTTAAGTATGGTAGGGCCAGCGGAAACTTCTACGTGTCTCATTGGCATAACTTGAGAGATTAAAATCTAAAGGCAGACCCTAACCGAATACGAAGCTTCCACGTCCCTCATTGGTGTAACTTCAAAGGTGCAGCCCAGAGAAGGTTTCCCAATTGAACGCGGGCTCGTCACATGGCCGAGTCAAAAAGGGGACAGAGAAGCCCGAATCGGCTAAGTATAGAAGATCCAAAGTGGATGACTCCACGTTTCTCATTGCCATAAATTCAAGGGCACAAACCAAAGCAAAGACTCAAACAAGCACTGGCCCTATATTTTTCCAGAGCTCGAAAAGGCAAAACTAGCCATTGAAAATTCTAAATAGAGGCGAGCGGTGGAAGAATCCACATGTCGGTGTGGTGCAACTTCAAAAGTAAAATCGGGGGTAGTTTCCAAATGAGCGCGAAGCCTCCACGTGTCCTAGGTAAGACATATGGCCCCACTAATCAAAAGGGACTTAGCCAAAACAAAAAGAAATAAATAATAGTTGTAGAAGGATCCACGTGTTTCTTTGGCACAAATTCAAAGGAAAAATCCAAAAGTGGTCCCCAAACATGCGCCATCTCTCCACATTTCCAGGGTTAGGAAGAGTATCTCTGCCGACAGGAGGGAATACAAAAGAACACAAAGGAGATCTGCGGAAGCCACCACGTGTCTCTTCGGTGTAATTTCAAGAGCGAAAGGAATGGGTTGAATCTGCAAAATGTGTAGGGCTACCATGTTATTTATGTATGGACAAACTCTTTTAAATATTGAGATCCCACGTTAAATGCCTGACCCTGACCTTCAGACAGCCATAACTTTCTATTGAGAGCTCGGTTTTGAGTGGGAAAAGAATTTTGGAAAGCTCTCAACGTCGGCTTCTCACTTACCACAACTAATATTTTAGGCCACAATTTTTGAGGCTGTCAAGTCCCACTTTCTGCCATGATGAAGAATGGGTGTTCTTCTTTCCTAGCAAGGAACAACACATGAACGCATGGACTCTATCAGGGAACCCATCATTATTGTAGGTGGTTTTTAATGCTTTCTATGGTGGTTGGAGTAGATGAATTAAATGTAATCTTAGGGTGGTTGAGGTAGGATTCAAATTTTCCCTCTCTCCTTCTCTCTTTCTTCTATATATTGTAAAGGAGGGGAATTTTTTGAAAGGTTGGTCCTCTTTTCTCTCCTGTCTTCCTCTCTCTTTCTTCCTTAGGGTAGAATGTGGAGTCTAAGCCTCCTCTCATGGCTCTATAATGGTATTATCTTACCTCTTTCCCACTGATTATGTACTATGTGAACTCAATCAGCAATAAATTATATTTTGTGATGCATTTTTTCCATCCTTTGCTTATTTTGTTTTCTGTTCTTGCCTCTCGTCATTGTAGGGTATATTGTGCATACTCCGGTGTCTATTGCAGGTTTTGGGAGCTGCATTTAATGGGTTTTGAAGTGGTGTTCTGTGTGAATTTTATCTCTGGTCTGTGATGCTTTTGTCCATCCTCACCATTACTCACCTCTCTCCACTTTAGGCATCTAAGATTGTGATCAGCCACTTTCCTTTTCTGGTGTATCACCGCTTTAGTCTAGGTTTTGTTTTATGTATTTCTCTCTCCCTGTCTCCTTGAAAGGTTAGATTATGATTAGATAGTTTACCTAAACTAGAGTATCTTGTGGCAGGTAGTTTAGGAAAAAGAACCAACTTTCTCTGGAGGTCCATCTCAAGTCCGCAAGTCCCACAACTTGAGAGATGGTCCCATGTTGTGCAATCACACCGAATTCCCCATTTCAAACTCAGGCCATTTGGGGGTGTTGTGATTTCCACTAAACAATCACTAGAAATGTTGATAGTATTTTTACTCATGTAAAATTGGGAAACTCAAAACTTCATTACGATAGATGGTATTGTTGAAGTGAACCTAAGCTAGGGGAGTTTCTTTCAGTTTAATATTTGTTCTATTTGATTAATTAATGACTACATGTAATTTACAGCTATGTGTGTTGTTACAAAACGTAACAAATCACATAGTCTACAATTTCATGTTTGTCTTTGTAGACACATATAATTTAACCCGAGTAATTTAAATAACTAAATTGCACTAATTATCATCTATCCCACAAATTAGCAACATATCCTCAATATCACACATTTTCTCTACTATCATTGTTAATTAATTACATTGCATTAGTTAATTAACTCTTCTATCCAACAATGATGCCAATTAATGACATTCCATTGATCAGCTCCCCCTTTCTATCTAGATTAATTAATTATTTCTAATTAATTAAGCTCCCCTTTCTATCTACATTAATTAATTATTTCTAATTAATTAATACCCCTTTCTATCTAGATTAATTAATTAATTCTTTTTTCTATTTAATCAATAAATCATCGCTTATTTGATTAAATCCCTCTCATAGTCTAAATCATGCTAATTATTCCTCTAAAAAAATTCTATAAGCTTGCACACCTATTCATTAATCACTTTGATTAATTAATAAAACCCCTCAAACCCCATGGGTCACTAAAGGACAAACTAAAATCTCCTAAGATTGACTCAACCCTTTTTAAACCTCCTTTATCCACAACTAACCCAACCTCTCCATTTATCCCACATGAAGAGGGATGTAGAGATTCCTCTATCCATTGGGCTATATAAGGATCCCTCATCCTACCTTTCTATTTACACCTACACACTTAAATGATCATATATCCTAAGCTATAACCATTTTATCATCTTAGAGAATTCTTCATTGGAGGAGCTAGCTATTTTCAATTCTTATATTCATTCATCTAAATTTTGAATTCATATGGGGATATTTCAAATGGTCTTGTAGCCATGGATTGACAAGACTCCATTCTTGAAAACCTTGGGATTCAAACATACAATAAAACCTTTGATTGCTAAGGATCTAAATAGGTTCATTTTGTTTTATTAGAATTCAATAGAGATAGATATTAATGGGTTAACATGTTAGTTTGAATATTTTTTCATGTTCTAATGCAAGGATGTTGGTAGATTAGTCTTGTTTAAGCTCTAAGCATGATGGTGTATTGATTTCAATTTAGATTTGTTTTAGGACTACTAGGTGTTAGTTCTAAAAAAATCATTGCTAGAAAATTCATGTACACATATGGCACACCTGATATGCCATATGTGTACATTAATTTGTTAGCAATGCAAAAAGAATTAGAACTAACACCGAGTAGTCCTAAAACAAAGCTAAATCAAAATAAATTCACCATCATGCTTAAAGTTTAAACCAGACTAATCTACCAACATCTTTGCATTAGAACATGAAAAAATATTCAAACTAACATGTTAACCCATTAATATCTATCTCTATTGAATTTTAATCAAATTAAATGAACATATTTATATCCTTAACAATCAAAGATTTTATTGTATGTTTGAATCCCAAGGTTTTCAAGAATGGAGTCTTGTCAATCCATGGCTACAAGACCATTTGACATATCCCCATATGACTTAAAAACTTGGATGGATGAATACAAGAAATGAAAATAGCTAGCTCCGCCAATGAAGAATCCTCTAAGATGATAAAATGCCTATAGCTTAGGCTTAATGCTCATTTAAGAGTATAGTGTAAATAGGAAGGTAGGAGGATGGCTCCTTATATAGACCAATGGATAGAGGAATCTCTACATCCTCTTCATGTGGGATAAATGGAGAGGTCAAGTTAGTCAGAGATAAGGGAGGATTATAAAGGGTTGAGTCAACCTTAGGAGAGTTTAGTTTGTCCTTCAATGACCCATAGGGTTTGAGGGGTTTTATTAATTAATAGGTGTGCAAGATTATATAAGATTTTTAGAAGAATAATTAGCATGATTTAGATTATGAGAGGGTTTTAATCAAATAAGTGATGATTTATTGATTGAATAAAGAAATAATTAATTAATTAAGAATAATTAATTAATCTAGATAGAAAGGGGTATTCATTAATTAGAAATAATTAATTAATGTAGATAGAAAGGGGATCTTAATTAATTAGATATAATTAATTAATATAGATAAAAAGGGAGCTGATTAATAAAATGTCGTTAATTGGCATCATTGTTGATAGAAGAGTTAATTAACTAACGGAATGTCGTTAATTGCTCGAGGTTAAATTATAAGACAAGGGTTAAAAATGATGCAACAAGAAAAGATACATGCAAGGGAAGATGATGAAGGAAAGCGGGTCCAATGATAAAACGTAGTGTGCTACAAAATAGTACCAAGAAATTGTTGGTATCCAAATTGATTCTCCCTTAGAATCGAGTAGCATTACAAATTTAACAAGATACTTGAGACGAGAAAAATCATGGTATAATTTGTTTTGTAGCTATGGAGGGGATTCAAGTGACTCTTTGTCACTCGAGCATTGGATAAATGGATAGCACCTTCATTAAGGATGTGTTTTATCCTCACTACTTTAGGTCGTGCCTTTCAATCGGGTGAGAGGACCCATTTTGTAACCTTTTTTAGTGAATTTCATGAAGAGATCCTTCTTTGAATAATTTTCGGGAACCTTGAGAAAATATAGTCAATAAACCACAATTTAACTCTCACGAGTTGTAATTCTAAATAATGGAGATATTTTCTAAACAAGGTTGAGGTTACTAAAGACACTTAAAACCTGCATGCTTCGTATATTTTGGTAGTAGAATTTATTCATTTGTGGATACAGTAACAAACAGGGTAGTTCGAGATAGGATTCATGGTTATTTGAAATTTTTGGTGGGGAATTAAACAAGATGAAGTTTATTTCACGGATCTTCGAGAACCTTTACAACAATTGGAAAAATAACAAATAGAATGCTTGAGAATAGCCAAAATATTCCTTCAACTATAAGGTGTGCATCAATGGAGGCCCAAATCTACACAATTTCACACAATCTTCAAGAATTCAACACAAAGGCTCGAGATAAAGACTCAATTAAACATTAATAACCCCTGGTTTCTCACGTCTAAGATACACTCATAGGCTTACAAAAAATCTTTATCAACATAGTGGAAGTAAAATGATTTTAAATTGTTTATTTCATTAATAGATGAAATCTCTTCTCATAATGAAATTACAAATGCCAAAATACTAACACATGGACGAGATATTGTTTGATTAGGTGAGATTTTAATATAAGATTACAACGGGAACATCAAAAACATTTGAATACATTCGAAATAAAAGCAGAGACAGTTTTTCCCAAGATCGGCATAGATTGATTCAAGATCTATTAGATTTATCAAAGCAGGGAAATTTTCTCGAACAATCTCGAGCTTGTTAATGGATGTATACTTGCAACCATCTTGACGTGATCAAATCAAAAAAACAAGAGATTAACGGAGTTTCTTAGATGGTCTCTCGGGAAGATGGGATTTCTCAAATTTTCTAGTAAATATTAACTCCCGACCATTTGCAAGAGTATCCTCATTTAATTTATACAATTCAATTGCTCACTCATCCCAAATTTTCCGCCCAAAAAGAAGAATATTAGAGGGATCCTTTACTTGTTACAAATTTGTCCCAGAAAGTGATGTTTAAAAATTTACACCCAAAGATGCCAGGTGGACAAATCATGAACTAATCACATTTCTTAGACCCTCAACCATGACTAGGATGCCATGCCATAACTTTTTGATAGTCCTTCTAATCATTCTTTTATTCATTGTGTGTAAGAAATGCTTTTTAATCATTTTCGGGTGGCTCCATATAGCTGCATCTTACAAGTAATTATTTTCACCCTCAAGAATACATCTTGAGAAATGAGTGCCCTTGCATGGATGCCTACATTCGTGCCTCTCAAAAATTATTTTCCTCGCATGGATTATATGACATACCTACGATGTGAGTTTGAGTTGGCCAAGTGCAAAGAGGAGCCAGCGGAAACCTCCACGTGTTTCCTTTGCGCAACTACAAAGGTGAAGTCTAGAGGCAGGTTCCCAAACAAGTGCGGGCCTTCCACATGTTCAAGACCCTAGAGAATTACATCAGTTGCTGAAATGTCAGAGTATGGGAAGGCCTATCAGAAGCTTCCACGTGTTTATTCAAAGCACAACTTCAAAGATGAAGTTTAGAGGCAAGACCTCAAACGAGAGTAGGATCTTCATGTGCCACTGGGCCCAAGAAAATTACCTTGGCCTTTGAAAAATTCTTAGTATAGAGAGGAGCCAGTAGAATCCTCCACGTGTCTCTTCAGTACATGTTTGATATGGTGCCCAAAATTAGAGACCCTAAACAAGGACGAGCTCACCACATGTCTTAGCCTGACAAAGTTGTTGAAATATTTTAAGGACCAGTGGAAGGTGCCACGTGCCTAGGGTCTAAGAAAAACTTCTCAGCCATTGAAAAGTATAAGTATGGGTAGGGCTAGCAGAATATTCCACGTGTCTCATCGATGCTTTTTTGAATGAAGCACAAAAGGACTCTCAATCAAGGTCAGGCCTTCAATGTGTCTAGGGTATGACAAAGTTACATCAGACACTTGAAAAATATTAGTATCGGAAGATCCAGTGGAAAACTCCACGTGTCTCTTGCGCAACTTTGATATGGAGCCCAAAAGTGGAGACCCTAAACAAGCGCTACCTCACCATGTGTTCCAGGCCTTAGAAATTTTCTTGAGAAGTTTAAGTATAGAGAGGAGCCAGCAGAACCCTTCATGTATCTCCTTGGTGCAACTGTGAAGGTAGGACCTAGAGGCGGATCCTCAAATGAGTGTAGGCCCTCTAAATGGAAAATATTTGAGTTAGCTAAGTATCAGATTTAACTAGCCAATGTGTGACACCGAGACACTACTATTTTCACTCACCTTAGAGGATCAAGCTACTCAGCAGTCCCGTGCTACGCCTTCATCCACCACTCATTCCAACTACATCTCCAACTTATGCACAAGTGAACCCTTCTAACACCTTTCACATGACTGCCCATACAATTGCTCTAGAAGATCACTTTCCGAATGCCATGGCTGCCCATACAACCACCGGAAGCTCTTAATATGCCTTCTTAGTTCACCTGAGGGAATGCATAACTCATACCTCCTCACTCATCACTGACGCAACTCTCTAACGCCACTGGCTGGCTCACTGTCGAACATCTAACTGTCCTACACAATGCCGCTAAGGAACATCACATGAACCTTTTTGTCATCCATCCATGAGCTTGCATGAGTTTTCACGCTAGTCACGTACACGTGTACCAATGGGGGAAGTCCTCCTCGTGAGTCATTCCCGGGTGTGAGCCTCTACTCACCCCAACTTGCTGACTGTTCTGTCACCCAAGTCCAACACCAAAGATCCCTGCGGGGAGCATTACAAGCTTGCCATCTTTTTACACTGCATCACATGTGGGTGAGGTACTCTTCTTCCCTCAACTCGATCCCAACTTAGATTTCACCCCAATGTCATGGCCACTAACACCACCATGCCTACTCTTTGAGACACCCATCCGCATCCAGACCGCATTGACTCCTACTCGAGTCTTTTGCCTTAGTTGTCATCTCTCCACACTTTGTAACTCTATCCATGATGTCCTTGACCTAGCCCACCATGTGAACCATCCTATATCCACTTCAATGAGTCTCAGCCACTGCTTTTGCACCCACTCTACATCTATGCTTATCTTTGTGCCTCGATACATCTATGTGAGCACTCATCTCATCTCGCATTGTTTAACCTCTGTAAGGTTGAGGAGCTTGCCACACTTGGCTCACTTGTGTCTGAGTTACTTCTCCTTTGTTTCGACCACCAGATCCCAGTCTCACTCCATCACGCCTCTTGGTTACTTTCCACATGAACTCTACTTCTAAGGACGTTGCCACCTCAAATGTCTCCCCAAGTCCACTGTCACATAACTCTAGAGTCCCATTGCTAATCCATGATGCACATCTCTGCATGGACATATTCCGTAAGGGTAGAGTATATCTCCAAGGTCTCCTAAACACCCCATCCTCTAAATTTCCAAGTGTACCAAGTGTTCCACACTCCATTTGGTGTGGGTGTGAGTTCACCACATTGGTCTTAATGTTTTCCATACTCATCGGCTCATTAGGCTTGCGATGTACTCTCAAAGGTCTCCCCAAGTCCACTTTGTCACATAACTCTAGAGTCCCACCGCTGATCCATGATGCATATCTCGTACATGGACATACGCCATAAGGGTAGAGTATATCTCCAAGGTCTCCTAAACACCCCATCCTCTGAATGTCCAAGTGCACCAAGTGTTCCACACTCTACTTGGTGTGGGTGTGAGTTCACCACGTTGGTCTTAATGTCTACCATGCTCATCTGGCTCATTAGGCTTGTGCTGCACTCTCAACACAAGGCCTCTATCGTGCAAGGTCTTCATGCTCAAACCAACTCATTCTCGCCACTACATTTCTCTCATGAGTTTCCCAACTCGTTCCACATACATTGGGTGTGTTCTTCGCTCTAAGATAACCTACATTATTCCTAAGTGCAACCAAATTTTCTCACCAGCCTGTCTCAGCACTACTTAGTTCTAGGATGTCCTTAGGCTCATAATATGGTCCATTCAATTATCCATGTACAACTCTTTCTCACCGATCAGCCCTCAAGAGTTACACCAGCGTGATACCAAGAACTTCCCAGGAAGTCACTCATCCTAAGCTACTCTGGCCCGAGTGCGCTTAAGTCACCCAACTGTATTTTCCCAACTCTTTTGAGGGCCCATGCATGCGAGGTATCCAACCCCAACCCATGCATGGCCAACCATTTTCATCGGCCGAGAGTCCCTCTGGCTCCCTGGATAGCACCTTGTGCACTACCCTAGTTGGATGGGGTCTACCCATCCTGGGGGGAGGCAGTCTCTCTATGAGCTCAGAGACGTGACCTCCTTATATTCTCCCCCACTCAAAGTGGTGACACCACGACGACATTGCTAGACTTCACAAGCTTGCGAAAAGGATACCAGGTGTTCAAAACACTGGGACAAAATGTAAATGCAATACTCACATGCAAATACACAACGAACACATCGATCCATCGCTGACATAACACAATTTAGTCTCTTCAACATCTCACTGCGTTAATTCCTCGTGCTCGAGACAAAAGTGCCAAATCACTCAACACTTCTGTCATTGTAGCTCTATCCAACTCCAAAATACACTTCACCAAACATCCAACATAATGCCTGATGGGATACCCCTTCTACAATTCCTAACAACTCTTAGGAATTATGCATGATGCACAAGCTACCCTGCTAAGCTCCGAGCCCTTCTTGCACAACAATCACTACATAACTCGGAGAACTACCAACAACATCCATGCTGATTGACAAACCACTGCAAGGTTTCACTGCCACTGGAACTGGTCACACCATGTTTCCACCCGTAACATGAAATTCTCCACCTGATCTGGGGGCCTACTTCACCACAACTTCACCACAATGCTTCCCTTGTTCAGCACTTCTACCAACACCATACCACCATTGTGCCTCTGATGCTGATCTTCCGGAAAACTCTTCACTAGGAATACCTCATTTCATTGCAACCTAACTGATCTACTCACCACCGTTTTCAACTAACCAACACTTCCAAAAATGCGACACTTGATTTCCTCTAGAAACCTAGCCACTATCACTGTTGCCAACCTAAAATTATGAGGTTTTGCAAAATCACCACTCTAATTCTGCCAAGGGAGAGCCACTTTTTCCACTTCATGGCTTGAGTATCAACTTGATATCACTTCACAGACACTGCAATTCAGCCGTTTTCAATGCATAAGTTCTGTCAACAACTTCTAGGGAGTTGTCGCACTACTAGTGCTTACACACCTACCAATTTTTCGAGTTACTCTGCCTCTACACCTGAACTCTACCAAGTGTTATCCCTTCACTCTTCACTGCTTGGAGTTAGTTATACACCAGCCTTCATGTGAACTATCCACCTCAGTGACGTTACCCAACCCACACTATATGCTTCCCTTCCGCCTCCTCCACATCTGAGTTCTGATCAACACTGGCCTTCTTCTCCCACAAAGTCTCTAGCAACCTACGTTGACTTACTTGCATTGCACAAGTGCCAACTCTTGACACCTGCATGTGTCTAAAACACCCTTATCACCGAACGCCATGCTGACCACGTTGCAACTACATGACTTCTTCCTCATCAACCCATTGGTCTAACACTGAGAAAGTTCACTATCTTCATTCATTCCACTGTGACATCAATAAGGCTCAACTTAGCCCTGATACTCCACTAGATCACTTTGATCTAACACCGCCCTCTGGCCCACACCATTCTGCTTCTTACATGGAACATAACTGCTCCTCTTGATCCAATTGTGTTGTTGTCTCGCCTTCTGATCACCTACACTATTGATTTCCAATTTTTACAAGACTCGACTCTGATCCAATTCATATAATAACAAACTCATAAAACATGCATGACTTTACTTAGCCATGCATTACGTTGGGCACTTCAACTCGACGCTGCTTCACAAGCACACACCAGTCTACTTCTACTCGGCCAATTGCGTTGGTGTCTTGCCCATCCGATCACCAATGATGTTGATTGCATTGGCTCCCTAGTCTGCTAACTTGTTCTTCAATCAACATCCCACACACCTAAAGTTTAGAGCTCTTTCACCAACTACTCATGGTGGTTTACACTTTGTTCCCAACTCCAGCTCCGATTCTCACAAAGAGCTCTATGTACCGGAGCGATCATCACCTCAAATGCTCTTATACCAGCTATCACGCTGAGTATCAAAGTGGGCAAAAAACTTCAAAATGCTGGGCGACCCTCCTCTCTGTACTTTCAACTTTTTATGTGGGCCCCATCGGAGTCGCAACTCACTTTTATACACTTACATCATTTAAAAATAGAGCTTGAAAACTCCAAAGTGTTCCGCCAACCCACTTCTCTGCTTTGACTTTTTAAATGTTGACTCAAACATGTAACATCACTCTGTCACTTGCGGGGTTACAGGTCAATTTATAACTTTGCTCCTTTTTCACCAAAAGGAAAAAATATTCAAAATGTTCTGATGATCCGCCTCTCTGCCTTTATCTTGAAAAATGGCCACGTGTCCATCTTCGGGGTCAAAGTAAGACTTTTTCCTTTCCACTTCGTGTTTGTTGAATAACCAATTAGATGCTATCAGGGCCGCGGGGCCAATTTTGTATTTTTTACAAATATGACAAAAGTGACAAGTTTCACCAAAAAGACCTGTCGGGACGCATCCAATTAGAAAGGACCATGTTTCCATGGATGATGGGAAAACATGACTGTGGAAAAATAGAAGGAAGGGGAAACCCTAAAGTCACACCCAAATTAAAAATTCTTTCTCATGGACAGAGAAATGGAAAACAATATCTAGACTCAATGTGATCCTCACCAAAGGAAAGGACTAACCTTGGAAACCAAATGAAGGAAAAATATTTCACGTATCAATATAGGGAGACAAAGAAAACTCCAAACCATGAAGATCGGGACATTTTGAACAAACAAGATGAGATTAAATTGAGCACCAACGAAACTATATGTGCCCTAGAGTACTGATGAAGCAAGCAGGATAGCTTTGTAAATGGTTGTAAATATGATGATCTATGAGTCATTTGATCTATGAAGATGTGAAATTTCCAACAAGATATGGAAAGAATACCATGCGCAAGACATGAGTTTCAGCCACTATGAGCTAGTTTACCTAGTTTTGTGAGTTTTACAATTTTTAGGATTTTTGGAGAATTTTTGAAATTTTTGGATTTTGGAAGGGTATATATATTTTGTTTTTTTTTCAATTTTTGGATGGGTTGGATGCATAGAAGAAAGTAGAATTATCAGCAAGAATATCCCAGATGTGAAAGAAATGCCTCAAGGAGAAGAAAGAAGTAGCAGGTGGCAAATATTGCCCTAGGATGACGGAAAAATTAATAAAATAATTATTCAATGGATTGATTAAAAGAAGGGATATCACCTAAGAGCAATAAAATTGTCCTTGTGAGAAGAAAGGGGTACCATATGGTAAAATGCCCCAAAGACGACGGAAAATGAAAGAAAAATAATTATTCACGGTGAGTAGAAGAAGAATTAGAGCAAAAATGGCGGTCAAAACAAACTTCCAGACATCACAAACCGGTGAAAAATGGTTTAATATACCCCACCCAAGGGGGAAATCATCACAACTAATTCATTTTTATCGACCCCCGATAATGATGAGGATGATGGTGAGAGGATGAGCCCGCAGGAGACGCGCCAACCAAGTTTAGGAGTATGCCCGGCATGCAGATGATGGATTCTTTGTGAGTAGCTTGACCTACTTCATCAATTTTTGTAATCAACGTTGCATTTAATGCTTTTAATAGTAGGCTAGAGGTAGGGTATAGTGCAAGTACCCCTATGGTGGCGTAGGTACCCCTAATGCACATACGCGTAGACATAGGTAGTAGACATGTGTGCACGCACGTGCATATGCTCCAAAAAGGTGTATGCACATCCACACACATACACATGGCACATGCACATATGCGTAGGCATAACACCCCTAGCACACACAAGTAGGAGATGAAAATCATGGCACAAGCACCCTTAGGTGTATGTGTGCACGTGTACATGCCAAAAGTGGGTGCACACATGTGTGCATGCACGCGCACATGCCCAAAAGGGTGCGCAGCACCATGAAGAGACGAATAAGAGGGGA
Source organism: Taxus wallichiana var. yunnanensis (assembly GCA_018340775.1). NCBI lineage: Eukaryota > Viridiplantae > Streptophyta > Pinopsida > Cupressales > Taxaceae > Taxus > Taxus wallichiana. The sequence goes on along the minus strand of CM031239.1, from coordinate 456,169,787 downwards.
AAATGTCAAAAATGACACTTAGAAGAAAGAGAAAAATTAGCGGAGGATAGAAGAATAGTAGAACTTAGAAGAAATTGTTAGTGTCTAACACATGCCATGTTTTACAGAGATAGTTGTTAGCATTGCAGATACGAGAGTGACACACTCGCATAGCCGAGATGGAGGGGAGCATGCACCGACATGACCGTCATGTGATGGTGATTCTATTGGGAGGTTGGCCTGGGCTATGTAGCGTGGATGTCATCTATTACCTTAGACCATGGCCTATTGACCACTTTGATTGAGCGGTGGCACAGTGAGAGCCAGTGTATTACCTTCTTAGAAGACGTAGCTATATTACCAAGATATACAAGGTGGACCGATGTCAATGATAGTTGGGCAAGGCGAGTTCATGGTGTCCCTTAGCCCAATATGTGGTATGCCCTCCGAGATGCGCAAATGAGGCGGACTATGGGGCCATGCATACAGGTATCTCAAGCTAGGGATAGCTTCGAATAGGTGGTACTGCAGGTTTGGGACCCTTCCCAATATGTTAGAGACCCAGGCACCACACCAGATTACATGGCTTGGTATGCGACCATTTTGCCACGATGCTTGACCATATCAAATGAGGCATGGGGAGTAGGTGTGTGAGCACCATCCGAGGTCTCATACAGTAGTGACGAGGTTGTAGCTGTAGGTCAAGATGATGATCTGTTTGATGGGCAGTGACATGATGGGAAGGATTTTGTTTAGGATCCTAGACAGAGGCGGCAGAGTGTCCAGAGATAGGGATAGGCATGGGGCCCGACACGGGGACGTGGTCATGCAGAGGGTCTAAGGCCTAGATTATAGTATCAGGGATAGGCCCATGGAAAGATATAGGGTCAGGGATAGGGAAATACTCTAGTGGTGCCTATGAGGTTAGCCCGAGCTCAGGGTGGAGATTCTAAGGCATAGCTAGCTACCCTATAGCAGCAAGTGCGACATGTTTCGGTGGAGAGAGATCAGGTTCAATCTCACATTCTAGCCGTGACAACGAAGGGGACCAATCCAGAGCCAGGGCTCGGGGGAGATGGTTCCACATATTTTTAGTAGATATGTGAAATGGCCTTTTAGATGGCTCAGGTGACGATACTACTACAAAGTAAGCCCAAACCTAGTTACATCCAGTGATAGTCGAGAGAGATCGGCTTTGTGCAAAGAAAGTAGTTGGTCAGTGAGGTTACATGGCTAAGCAACATCGGTAGTGTTATTTTGACACATAGATGGGACAACAGTGACATCCCACACTCATCGATACTTAGCTAAAGTAGATGGTAGAGCCTCCTATTTTTATTGCTATATGTGTGACGTAGTTCTAGCCGGCCACTAGGTACCTACCTATAGTCATCAATCAAGTGGATCGACGAGATCAGAAAGGCCACAGGTATCAGTGGAGCAGCCATGAGGGCATCCTACAGGATTACCTGGGACACAAGGTTATGGGTCCTCCATTGTGCAGACCAGCCACTCCCTCTGAGGGTTCTAGTCAGCCTTGATTTTCATTGTATTCTCTGATTGTACGTGTATCATGATATACTAGACCTCTTATGAAGGTGTTATACTTGACAGATGTATATGATGTACCAATTTTTTTATGCATGCCTCTGATGAAGGATTTATTATTTTACACCTATGATGAAGGCATTTTTATGAGTTGTTCCCTTTGATGGCCCATTTTTTATCGATGATGTATATATTTTGTGAGACATACATTTTATACTTGTATATATGGACATTTTCATGTGGCACCGTTGTTATGAGATGATGGACTTTGATCAGTTTTGATGATTGATTGCATGGATTATAGATGTGTCATGATGTTATATGATTTGATTTCACATTGTGTATGTATCATGATGATAGTTGAGATGTTGGTACCACATGTGTTTGATTTTGACATGATAGATGCATAGATGATATCAATTTTTTTGTACATGTGATTCGCTAGATTAGTGGACGGGATGATATGATGATATTGGTGGTGGGGGGGTAGATTTTGATATTGCGATCCGTCTTGCCCCCATTTTATGATACGATATGTGATGATTATCTTAGCATTCATGTATGATGTATACTTAGTTTTTTTATTCATATGATGTGTAGATGATGTTAGATGTGATGAAGTTGATGGAGAAATGATGATGTGATAACAAAACTATGTACATGCGATAAGAAAACACAATCAAATGTTAACAAAATACATAGTGCCAACCAACACGAATTAACACAACTATGTACAATTATTTACAAGCATGCAAAAACACATTGCATATGTACAAGTAAGAATGAATCTAATCTAAGCAAGAAAATATGAATCTTATCAAAACATGTCTAAGCAACAAACTATACAAATGTACAAACAAGCAGAAACTATACAAGCAAACAATGTACACAAACAAAGAAAGAAACAAGATAAAGTAAGTAAACTAAAGTTATGTTTTTGTAAGATTGTTTTGTGAAACACTTTTCTATTTTTTTTTGTTTTGTGTTTTTCTATTATTTTGGATTTTGATCATATTTGAATGTTTTTGCAATTTTTGAAAATATCGAATGTTTTTACTTTTGAACATATTTGAATGTTTTTGTGATTTTCAAACATATTTGAATGTTTTTATGATTTTCTAAAGTTTTTGAAGCTATGCATAGGTAACCGAGAAATGTGGATGCCCCTAGTGTTAGACAGAGAATATACAAGGGCAGGTGCCATGTGCTTATAAACAGGAAGGTGAAGTCACAGAAGTTCCCCAACGTTAGATGTGGGATATAAAAAGACCATCCCTTCACCGATTTATAAGAGGAGAAAAAGTTGGATCAAGGCTTGACAGGATAGGTTCACAGGGAATCTCGGATGCAGGTGCGGAACTATCCCTAGGCTAAGTAAAAGTACCCTCTAGATACAAGATGCTTGTGAACAATGAATCCTCCCAAGGTGTCGGAAACCAGTTTTCACCTATGGACCTATCCAATGTGCCACAATTGCATGGTTTTCACATATGTACGACCTATTTTCACTTTTTCTTTTTCTCTTATTTTCTTTTTTTTGTATTTTGAGCATTTTTAATCTTTTTTTGATTTTCTTTTCTAATTTTTGTGCCATGTTTAAGAATAGGAATGCATAGGTTCGAAGAGCTCATCACCATTGGGATGGGAAAGTTTGTATGCTCTCATACCATATTTGGCCACTATGACGTAAGGTCCTAACCAATGTGGTTCGAATTTTACTTTCTTCTCTCTTCCTACCCTTGTGTTGAATTGATTTTCTTTTATGACCAAATCTCTTACCTCAAACTTGCGAGGTATGATCCTTTTGTTGTAATTTCTAGAGACTTTTTCTGATACACTTTGATGTGTTAAGGGTGCGAGATGCGCTTTTCATCTAGGAATTTTAATTCTGTCATCCTAGCCACTCTATAATCCTCATCCTTATCTAGGTAATACCTAAGAGATATTCTCGGGAAGGAAGATTGATTTCCAATGGGATGTTGGATTCGGTTCCAAATGATAGGGAATATAGTGTCACACTAGTAGGAGTGCAAATGGAGGTCTGTAAGCCCAAAGATCTAGGTGAATTTTCAAATGCCAATTGTGACCTATCTTACTCACCATCTTTTCGATTATTCGAACCAATTTTTTATTAGTGGCTTCACTGCCCATTACCTTGTGGTTAATAGGGTGTAGACATGTTCAATTTTATTTTAAATCAATGACAAAGGTCCTTCACTATTTTGTTCTTGAATGATTTTCCATTCTCAGTAACTATGGCCACAGGAATGCCATATTGGTAGATAAGGTGATTCATGATAAAATTTGAAATCTGAGCTCCTATAACATAAGTCAAAGGAACAACCTCCACCCACTTAGTGAAATATTCCATAGTTGTGATGATGTGAGTATGACCATCAGATGAGGTAGGGGTGAGCTTTCCTATTAAATCCAGTCCCCATTTGGAGAATGGCCATGGGGTTGTGATTGGATGTAATGGCTATGATGGTGCATGGATGAAATTTCCATACTTTTGACATAATACACATTTCCTTACATAGTTGTAGTAGTTTGTTTCCATAGTAGGCCAATAGTAGCCTACTCTCAACAATTTCTTAGCTAGAACCATTCCATTTGTATGGGTGCCACATACCCCTTCATGCACCTCTTTAATTGCTTGGAGTGACTCTGTTACATCTAGACAACACAACAGATTCCCATCGTAGCCATGACGATAGAGCGTATCTCCTAAGAGGGTGTAATGGGCTATCTAGTAGATAAGGCTTTGTTTTTCAGAATAATAGATGTGAACATACCATGGGGAATAGGGCAACAAATTCATAAGCCAAACATGATTTAGGAATGTCATACACAAGCTGGCATAGATTCTCCACAAATAACGATGTGTCATTTTTCTATGGTGGAATTCATAGCATATAACCTACGGTTTTCATAGCATCTACGGATCTATTTTTTGCTCTTGGAATCTATTCAAATCTAATACGCACAAAATACTCTTTCAAATTTTCCACAAGTTTTTGTAGGGGATATGTTTCTCATCCTTGACTTTATATTCATCGTTAACTTAGTTAATGATCAATTGTGAATCACCAATGATCTTAAAATGATGTATATCCCATTTCATTTCCAACTTCATCCCCACGATGAGCACCTCATATTTCGCCATATTATTTATACAAAGAAAACTAAGGTGAAAAGATTGAGGTACGGTGGTCACTGAAGGAGTAATTACTACCACTCCTACCCCGAACCATGAAAAGTAAAAGATCCATGAAAGTGTACTTTCCACATGACATATTTCCTCAATATACATAAATGAAGCATCTGGAAGATCCGGACTCACAAGATCTGCTCTAGTAATGGTGCTTTGGCTAACTAATTGGCAAATACTTGTCCTTTTACAGAATTTTTTACACATACTCAATGTCAAATTCAGTTAGTAGAATGATACAATTAGCCATTCTACCTATAAGGGTGGGTTTTAAAAATAGGTACTTAAGTGGGTGAACTTTGGAAATGATCTTGGTTTTAGCGTTCAACAGGTAATGGTGAATTTTTTGGAAGGTAAAAACTACAGCCAAATAAGGTTTTTCAATCTGAGGGTATTTGAGCTCATAAGAAGTGAGATTACAACTGAGATAGTACACAAATGTTTCTTTATGGCCAAGGTCATATTGGGCGAGTAGCTCCAATAGCGAATTTGTAATGTAAATATACAATAGGAGTGACTCACCAGGAGTTAGAGGCATAAAGACAGGTGGATTGGCTAAGTACTTCTTAAGAAAGTCAAAGGCATGTTGTTGCTTCGGTCCCCAAATAAAGGAAACATCCTTTTTAAGTAGATGAGTGAATGAATTACACTTAAAGGAAAGTTTTGAAATGAAGCGACGAATGGCCTGTATCTTTCCTTGTAAGTTGTGTAGTTGTTTGATGTTTTTGGGAGGAGGAATTTCAATAATGGTAGTAAATTTAGCTGGGTCTACCTCAATCCCTCTTCAAGATACAATTAATCCAACCAACTTTCTTGATAGTACGCCAAACACACACTTCTTAGGATTCAATCTGACTTTGTATTCCCGTAGGCATTTGAAGATATGCCACAAAATCTCAGGGTGATCTGCTCTTGTCTTATATTTCCCAAGGATATCATCCACATAGTCTTCCATGATTTCATGAATCATATAATGGAAAATCACGATCATTTCCCTTTGATAATTTTCTCCTACGTTTTTAAGGCCAAAGGGCATTACTTGATAACAAAAATTCCCCTAGGGGGTTGTGAAGGATGTCTGTGTTGATCCTCATCTACGATTTTGATCTAATTGTAGCTTGAAAAGCCATCCATAAGAGATAACATTTCATATCCTGTAGTTGAATCAATAATCATATCAATATTGGGAAATGGGAAATCATCCTTTGGACATGCCTTATTAATGTCTCTAAAATTACATACATTCTTATCCCGATAGGTTTCTTTTGTAGGGGACTATGTTTGATATCCATTCTTAGTAATCAATAGGTCGAATGAAGCCCATCACTAAAAATCTTAGTAGCTCTTCTTTAACTAGAAGGTCCACCTGCGGATGCATTTTTCTCGAGCTTTTTCTTATGGGATTGGTGTCTACGTTCACCACTAGGTTATGCACTACAAAAGTTGGATCCAAGCTAGACATATCCTTATAGGACCATACGAATACATCTACAAATTCCCGTAGAAGCATGGTGAATGTTTTTTTTTCCCGTTCAAGAGTGAAGCTCCTAGTTTGACTATCTTTGGATCATCTTCTATTCCAATATTCACATCAATGGTTTCTTCCACTAACATTTTTGACAAATCCTCCATACGCGTAGGATTGGGAGGAAGGTTGAGATATTATTCCAAGGGCGTCTCTACAAGATTTTCATCCTTGGCATGGTTACTTTTATTTTCCATTGATTTTTTTACTTGTTTTTTAGCCAACGCCTTAAAGAGTTTTTTTCTTTGTGTGACTTGGAATTTTATTTTTTCCGAGGATTATCATTGGAAATTTTTCCCTCACTTTTTCTCAAGTTTTTCTCACCACAAATCTCATATTCCTCACCATAGTATGCACAAGTATCTAATTCAATGTATAAACCCTTCTTATGGTCTCCAATCATAATTTTATCCCAAATTCCCATGAATTCTACAATGGCTCGATCATTTTAAAAGAGATCCAGTGGCACATGATTTTGTTGGTCCCATTCGACAAGGAAAGGGTAAACAAGGTCAATTTTAGGTTTAGTAGGGGTTATGGTAAGGAAAACGGTATTCATGAACATGTTCGTGGAGGTAAGATCCTCATATTGGCTATAGTGGGAATCTGTATCGCTATCTAAATAATTAGAGATATCTTCATGCTCAAAATAGGTGGCATATTGATCATTGGGGTGTGATCCATAGGGTCAAATGTCAATGCCATATATTTTCATCTTGAAATGTGGGAGAGGAACTGGTTCTCTCGGTCCTTGCTCATTATTTCCACATCCTAGACCCTTGTAGCCCATGGAATACATCATTTGGCTAGACTTCTCATACTCAAGGATTTGGTAGCAAGTTGGTTGAGTATCTTCGGGACCCAAGTTGTAGGTGGGTCTAACAATTTCTCTTCAGCGAGTAACCCTCTAGGTAAAAATGACCCAATAGTTCACTCATCTCTAGGCCATCTAAAATGATAGTTGGGTCGGCCTCTAGTTTTAGGTGACAATGAGAGGTCCGAAACCAAAAGAGCTTGTTACACATTATACTCCCCACAACCATATTCCAAAACCTTCATCTCCCATGAATCAAAAGGGGAAGTTGATGTAGAAGCCTCACAGGTGCAAGAACTTAGGGAATCTAAATCTACCCGTGACTCCATGGCTTTAGATTGAAGAGGAACAACTATATCAACAAAGGGACACGTATAGGCACCCTTATGTGTAAAAATATTGAGAGCTCTATAGTGAGTGAAGGGCTCTGGATCTCCTTGTATTGTGACAGTGTGTCCCTCGTGTTTTAATTTGATGCATTGATGAAATGTTGATGGCATGACATGCATGGCATGAATCCATGGCCGACCAAGAAGCATATTGTATGGGAGTTCTAAGTCCAAAACATGAAACTTTGTGTGATGAAAAGTGGTCTGAGTTCCATGGGTATTGTGATTATGTTAGCTGACTCCCTTTCCATGTTGTCGTAAGCAGTTATGGTAATGATGTGGTACTCATGATCTTCTTCTGTATGTCCCAATTGTTTAACTAACTTCAAAGAGCATATACTCATCCATGATCCATTGTCCACAAGCACCCATTTTATCTTTCATTGGCTAACGAAGACCTCAATATATAAGGGGAGATTATGCATTGGATCTTCAATAAGGTTCTCCCTATGATTAAAAGAGATACATAGTTGGCAAAATGTTAGCCACCACAGCTTGAAGATGTAAATGGTCAACTTCTATTGGCACTCTTGATCCCTGAAGAGTTTTATACAAGATGTCTTTATGTACATTTGATATTTTGAGAAGATCTAAGATTGAAATCTTGGCAGACATCTTCTCAAGTTGTTCTAAGAGGTTGTACCTACCATCTTATGGGGTTGATGGAGAGGGTTCAGGAATCATGAGGCGGGCGTGCCTTATTACCGTAACGCAATCCTTTCCCTTGATTTGAATGGTGTTCACATGGTTACTAGGAGAGTAGATACATCCAATGAGAGAATCATAATGATTATTATCCTTCTTGGTATATAGATAATTCTTTGCTTTGTAACTCTGGGATGACTCTCCTCGATCCGGATTTTTCTCATCTGACTTACCATGTTTAGGGAATGGTTCTTTGAATATTCCCATCTTTTCGTTGGGTGTTTGAGTTTTCTCCAGGGTATCCACCTCTATCTCCCCATTTTTGATGAGGTCTTGGATGTAATGATGAAGTTGTAGAAACTTTTCCATTTTGTGTCCCTTGACATGATAGAGTTTGCAATATTTCTATTCTTTGTACCATGATGGTTTTAGAGCATTGTCATCAAAGGGTTGTGTGATGGGATAAGTCACCATGTGAGCTGCATCCAATTGCTTCAATATGGCTGAAAAAGTCTCATTGAGAGGAGTTACCATTATACATTTAGGTAGTGGTTAAATATGTCCTTTGGTCAGTTTAAAAGGTTGACCAGTTTGAACTGTTTGTATGTGTTTGGAATCTGTGATTCCATCTCCCACCACGTTCTTGTTTTTGTTGAATATTTTTAGCTTTTCTGTAGGTTTTACATTTTGGTTATCCTTAGAGTGTGGCTTAATGGTTCCTTTAGCAATAAGGGCTTTCTCTATTTGAATGCCCTTTTCAATAACCTCTTCGAAGGTGTGAAAACAATGCATTTGTAGATGAAAAGCGATGTTTGGGTTAAGATTGGGCACAAAGATACTCACTAGCTATTTTTTAGGGAATGTACAAGGGAAGTGACTGGTTATCCCTCTCCATATTTATAGGAAGCTAGCGAATGTCTCATTGGGATGTTGTTTAGTGCCACACAAGTTTGCCATGGTTATGTCACTTTCTATATTGTACGAGAAATGTCATACAAATATTTCTGCCAGTTCAAGCCATGTAAAAATAGACCCCGAGGTAAGCGAGTGAACCATTCCAAGGCTTGGCCCCTAGACTCTTTGGAAAGAGTCATATGAGGTAATTGTCACTATAGGCCACTTCTTGGCATGCCATATAAAAATATTTTACATGGTCTCGTGGGTCACCTTTCCCTCTATATTTTTCAAATTTTGGCATGTCAAACTTTTTAGGGAAGGGTTGAAGTGTCATAGTTTTGTCAAATGGATAGGGACATAGCTCTTCATATTGATATTTTCTGCTATTCCCCATAGTGCTCTCTTGGAGGCTTGTAAGTGTCACTTTCATAGACTACATTTCTTGAGCGAGTAATTATTCTTTGGTAGGAGAAATAGGGATATATACACAATGGTGTTCCATATTGTCTTCTCCATGATTGTCCAATTGAATTTCACTAATTTTTAACTTAGGTTTTGTCTTTTGTACATTCTTATTTGTTTCCTTTTGTACATGAGATGTTAAAAAATCCAATTTTTGACTAAGGTTGCTAATTTTTTGTTGAATAGTGACTTGTTCTTCCTGCTGCGGAGGTTGCTCAACATTTTCACGTTCTATTCTAAATTTACGTGGTACTATAAATAAAGGTATTCTATATCCCACTACATTATTGTTTCCCATGTTAGAAGTAGAATCATGACCGTGTGTTATGATATCATCCATGTTAACAAGGAGTTTCTCCTCTTCATTAGCATCATTTGCAGGTGGGATTTCCTCTTGTTCAATAGGCATTCTGGCTCCCAATTCTACAACTCGTGCCAGTACCCAATCCTTGTTTCTAAAAAGGAATTCATCTAACAGGTGGGTTTGAAGTCAAATTCCGCATGTGGGGATTCCAACTCATCACTGCTATGATCTATCATTTCTTCTACCTCTTTTTACGTAAAGAATAAAGGCCCAAGATCATGGTCAATAAAAGGTTTTAACCCTTGTTTGTTTGAGGTTTCCCAAGTTTGCATTTGTCTTGTTTCAAAAGCCTACTTTTTGAGTCCTAATCATGTTTTAGGAACCATAATGTGTAATAGTGTCACTAAGGTATCTGTGAATGTGTTCAAATATTTTTATCAAACCTAAGTGAAAGAAGGAATGTCAAGACATCAAGGTATGTTATGAATTTCAAAGAACCAACGTGAAATAATAATTTGCTCTTAAATGACCAAGCCAAGCAAGAACTAGTCACACAATGTTGATTTTCAAACCAAATAATCAAATGAAGTACTTCCTAATTTTTTTTTGAAAGGTAGTTGGTGTCGTATGATGATTAAAAAAATGTCCCTACTTATGTTGAGTTCAAAGGAATGAACAAGGTGTAAGTAATAACAAGAAGTTAATGCGAGCTCCAAAAAAAGTATAATATAAGAAATCCCAAATTCAATAAAGACCTATATTCCAAAGGGTGTCAGTTACAATTGTAAGTGACACAACAATTTCACTGAGATATGTTAACCAAACTTTATGAGAAAGTAAGGTGTTGATATTAAGTTGATATTGATATAAACGCACAAGTGTTTGTGGTTCTGCACAATGGATTAGTAATTTTCCATAAAAATTATAAAAATCATTTCTGATTCTCAAGATCGACCTAAGATGCAAGAGAAGAGAATACGCGACACAAAATCTAAGAATTCAATAAATGGAAACACTTAACTCAAACACAAAACATATTTTTTCTAAATTTGGACATTCAACATATTCTTAAAGCAACAAAAGACATAAGAATCGTTTCTAATTCCCAAGATCACCCCAAAAGATGTGAGGGAAGAGCATACATGATCTTACTCTTATAATTAACATGCAAGGTTCATTCCATGTCTAGTCTAGCATATCCATGCAAAAATAAAACCTGTAATGATGTTAGTACCTTAGGAAACAAATTTCCACAAATTTGAAAGTAATATGCCAACTCGGATCAAGCACCTGCACCTGGGTTAGGAAATGTGTGTGTGGTTTAGGGTGTGTGTGCATGGATTAGGGCATCTACGCTCGTCTATGTAAATATAAATCCGTAATGTGCCTACGCCAGATTATGGTATGTGCGCTAGGGTATTGGCATGTGTGCTAGGGTTAGCAAAAAGAGGTATAAAAACTCAGACAGTGCGCCTACACCACCCGAAAGATGCATGCACCTAGATTATGGTATGTGTTCTACGGTATAAGTGTGTGCACCAGGGTTAGCAAAAAGGTGGTATAAGAATTCAGACGGTGCACCTATGCCACCTGAAACATTCTTGTGCTAGGATTATGGTATATGCACTAGCATGATAGGTTTCTAACAACAGGTTAAGGTATAGTACGTGTAGAGTGTGTGCACACCTAAACATATTTCGTGCTAGGTTTAGTTTTCTAGCGCCAAGGTTTGTGTGCCTGTGCCCATCCTACAGTCAAAAAATAGCCAAAGACACCAAAAATTTCAAAACACTCCAAATTTTAGTATGTTAGCTCAAAATTGACAACAACCAACTCAACTTAAATATCTTTCTTCTAAGTGTAATTATTTGACATTTTCCCCTCTTATTCATCTCTTCATGGTGCTCGTGCGCGCTCTATCGGGCATGTGCACATGTGTTCACCCTTCTTTTGGCATGCGTGCATGCACGTATACACCTAAGGGTGCTTGCGCCATGATTTTCATCTCCTACGTGTGTGTGCTACGTTTTAAAGCCTGCACATGTGCCATATTTATGTGCACAGATGCACATACACCTTTTGTAGCATATGCGCATGTGCGCACACATGTCTAGTACCTATCCATGGGTGCATGCCCTTCAGTGGGTACTGCGCCACCATAGGGATTCTGCAACCCCACACATGCGCACCTATGCTATACCCTACCTCTAACCTACTATTAAAAGCATTAAATGTGACATTAATTACAAAAATTGAAAACTTAGATTAAGTTACTCATGAAGAAGCCATCATCTACATGTCGCGTACTCGAACTTGGTGGTGCGTCTCCTGTGGGCTCGTCCTCTCACCATCATCCTTGTCACTATCGGGGGTCTCACGGTAAAATTTCGCAATGGTCAGTAACAAATGAATTGGTCACAATGATTTACCCCCGGGTGGGTTATATTAAACCATTTTCGTTGGCCATAGTGACTAGAAGCTTATTTTGATTTGTCGTTATTGCTCTAATTCTTCTTCTACTCACCATGAATAATTATTTTTCTTTCATTTTCCGTCATGCTGGGGCATTTTTGCCATCTAGTACCCCTTTCTTCTCACTAGGAAAATTTTATTTCTCCTAGGTGATATCCCTTCTTCTACACACTCCATCGAATAATTATTTTTATTAAATAATTATTTTATTAATTTTTCTGTTATGCTGGGGCATTATTTGCCACTTGTTGCTTCTTTCTTCTCCCTAGGGCATTTCTTTTGCATCTGGGAGATTCTTTCTAATTCTTCTACTTTCTTCTATGCATCCAACCCATCCAAAAATTGAAAAACAACAAAATATATATACCCTTCCAAAATCCAAAAAAATCAAAATTCTCCAAAAATCCTAAAAATTGTAAAACTCACAAAACTAGGTAAACCAGCTCATAGCAGCTGAAACTCGTGTCTTGCGCATGGTATTCTTTCCATATCTTGTTGGAAATTTTGCATCTTCATAGATTAAACGACTCATGGATCCTCATTTTTACAACCATTTATAAAGTTGTCCCGCTTGCTTCGTCGTACTACTGGGAGCATATAGTTTCCTGGTACTATTTTGTAGTGCACTACGCTTTCTCATTGGACCCAGTGTCCTTCATCATCTTCCCTTGCATGTATCCTTTCTTGGGGCATCATTTTTAACCCTTGTCATCAATCACGAACATTTGGGGATCTTCATCTTGATAAAAACATTTATACAACCGTCTTGACCATTTTTGGCTGGAATATTTGTGTTTGTACTTTTTTCCCTATTAAATGAGCTTGTTTCCTTCTCATAATGCATTGCTTTTTCGTATGTTTCATTGAGTGGGTGTTTCATTGCAATCGACAACTTTTTCGTATTATGGATTTGCATGTCATCCTACTTTTTCGTATGCTTATATTTTTAATAAGGACCAATGACATATATCTTTGGCAATATGATGATGGTAAATTTCTTTTAATACACTAGATGAAATCTTTCTCTTTTCTTTCCATCTATCATTCCTTGTCTATATTATTCTTCTATCAACACAATTCTTCTTATTCACACGGGGCATCTTTCTCCTACCCATTCTTCTATTTCCTTTATCTTACCTTTTCGATCATTGATCACCTTCTTTCATCACCCCATCGACACTCGAGGGGGCATCTCTCACTTCTACTATTTTTTATTCTCGTGTCTTCAAAATTTTGTCTCCTTAATATCTTTTAAGTGGCGTCACTTACACCACCTAAAAGAGGGGGAAATGTAGACACCTATACTTAAATTCAACTAATTATCATCTTTTCTACAAATTGGAGACATATTGTCAATATCGCACATTTTCTATGCTATCATCGTTAATTAATTACATTACGTTAGTTAATTAACTCTTCTATCCAATAATGACGCAAATTAATGACATTCGTTAATCGGCTCCCCCTTTCTATCTAGATTAATTAATTATTTCTAATTAATTAACTCCCTTTCTATCTACATTAAATAATTGTTTCTAATTAATTAATAAATTAATTCTTTTTCTATTCAATCAATAAATCATCACTATTTGATTAAATTCCTCTCATATTCTAAATCATGCTAATTATTCCTCTAAAACTTTCTATAAGCTTTACAGACACCTATTAATTAATCACTTTGATTAATTAATAAAACACCTCAAACCCCATGGGTCACTAAAGGACAAACTAAACTCTCCTAAGGTTGACTCAACCCTATCTAAACCTCCCGTGTCCACAACTAACCCAACCTCTCCATGTATCCCACATGAAAAGGGATGTAGAGATTCCTCTATCCATTGGGCTATATAAGTAGCCCTCCTCCTACATTTCTATTTACACGTACACTCTTAAATTAGCATAGAGTCTAAGATATAGCCATTTTATCATCTTAGAGAATTCTTCATTGGAGGAGCCAGCTATTTTCATTTCTTGTATTCATCCATCCAAGTTTTGAAGTCATATGGTGATATATCAAATGGTCTTGTAGCCATGGATTGACAAGACTCCATTCTTGAAAACCTTGGGATTCAAACATATAATCAAACTTTGATTGCTAAGGATCTAAATAGGTTCATTTAATTTTATTAGCATTTAATAGAGATAGAGATTAATGGTTTAACATGTTAGTTTGAATATTTTTTCATGTTCTAATGCAAGGATGTTGGTAGATTAGTCTTGTTTAAGCTCTAAGCATGATGGTGCATTGATTTTGATTTAGATTTATTTTAGGACTAATAAGTTTTAGTTATAATTCATTTTTCATTGCTAAAAATTCATGTACAAATTCTCCAGCAAAAGAACACAAGGGCCCCAAGAACAAATGTGTTATCTTGATGAAGACAGGAAATACTGAGAATAAATGTAGGGTTAAGTTTTGGAACAACAACCAAGGTTACAGTTCGCAGCAATCAAAGTTCATTGCTAAGGTTACAGGTAATCTAAGTTCTTTCCTTCATGATTAAATACATTCAATTATGTTATTGAGTGGTTTAGTCCATTACACAATCCATATACAAAGCTGAAATGCAGAAGAAAGTACACAACTCAGTTTCACAATTCAATGTTTTATTCATAAGGATTTTCAAACGATTCCCACACAAGTTGTGGGATGTGAATCAAGTAAACATTATAAATACTGAAATATAAGGTGCATGTGCATAAAAATAAATGCAAAATAATATGAAGGAATCCATAATTTCCTTATTTCTTTTGTCCTATTGCCAAATCTTTGCTCCGACTTTATCTCCATCTTCATCCTTTCTATTCAACACTTTGCATTGTACTTGAAAGACAAACAGAGAGGAGACTATTAGTCATGAGCTTGGGATTAAATCATTCTCTTGTACTATCTATGTTTGTGAAAATGAATCTCCTGATATCATGAGGTATGATTAAATAAAAGATAAATGCATAGCAGACAAGCAGTAGTATTCTATATCAATACATATGATTCTCACAATCATTCCAGAGAGAAAAGATAAAACAAGAAAAATTGTGGAACATAAGAGAGGCCAAAAAGCTTAATGTTTTCTAACTATTTTCTAAGATGTGTAGGTACAGTTGCACAAAGGAAGAAATTAATCATGTCAAGCAAGGACAAAAAAGAAACTTCAGTACAAAAAAGAAATGAACAAGAGATATGGAAGGTTTTTAGATATAATGCATGCTAAAAGGGAACATATTTTCAGGATAACATACTTATACAGAAAGGAATATATGTCATTCATCAAATGTAGAATTAATTAAAGGTCTAAAAGCTGAAATAGTCATGTTCAAGAGAGATTACTTCACCAGTACCATACCTTATCAAACAGGTAAATGGTTCAATGTCAAGGTTAAAAAACAACACAATGATCCTACCCATGTTTCAATTTTAAATGTACGAAGTATCAAAATCAAGAAGTAGAAACTTATAGAGTGATCAGCTGAAACATAATGGAAAAGGAAATATGAGAAAATATTGACAGGGATTCACCATGTAAAATGGACATTTTACATCTTTCCATCATGTTATTTCATAACTAATATGTGCTTAAAAGCTATGACAAAAGATAAACTATCTTGATCGATCAATAATAATCTGAATAAGGAGAAGTATTGCAGAAATTCAACTCAGAATCAGTAACAAAGAAGAACCTAAAGATCAATTTCAAGATCATATTTCTCATCTTCTTTTTTCATTTCAAGTAAAGCTATAGTTATGTTGATGAAAAGAATATTAAAATCCTCAAGAATATAAATTACAACCACCTACAACAGATCAAACTATAGACACGATATCATAAATGGGGTCTTGATCATTTATGCATACAATAAAGGAGATGCTAAGTAAATGGCTACCAACTAACAGAGAAGTATTAATACACAAGATCCAGTTAATGCATGTAAAGAGTGAAAACTACAATGAAGTAATACTATTAGCAAAAGTAATTGCCTCAAGTTACATCAGCAAGTAGAGTATAATGGTTCAATGTCAAGGTTAAAAAACAACACAATGATCTTACCCATGTTTCAATTTTAAATGTACAAAGTATCAAAATCAAGAAGTAGAAACTTATAGAGTGATTAGCTGAAACATAATGGAAAAGGAAATATGAGAAAATATTGATAGGGCTTCACCATGTAAAATGGACATTTTACATCTTTCCATCATGTTGTTTCATAACTAATATGTGCTTAAAAGCTATGACAAAAGATAAACTTCAATATCGATCAATAATAATCTGAATAAGGAGAAGTGTTACAAAAATTCAACTATGTGGAATCAATAACAAAGAAGAACCTAAAGATCAATTTCAAGCTCATATTTCTCATCTTCTTTTTTCATTTCAAGTAAAGCTATAGTTATGTTGATGAAAAGAATATTAAAATCCTCAAGCATATAAATTACAACCACCTACAACAGATCAAACTAGAGACACGATATCATAAATGGGGTCTAGATCATTTATGCATACATTAAAGGAGATGCTAAGTAGATGGCTACCAACTAATAGAGAAGTATTAATACACAAGATCCAGTTAATGCACGTAAAGATTGAAAAAACTACAATGAAGTAATACTATTAGCAAAAGTAATTGCCTCAAGTTACATCAGCAAGCAGAGTATATTAAAGGCTATAAACAAGATTCCTGTGAACATCTCTTGGTACAATTGAATCAGAGATAAGTGATCCATATTTTCCAACAACATACATCTTTCAAAAGAGGACACTTTCTTAGAACAAATGTAAGTTATATGGAATTCAATTTTCTATATGGCTAGCTGGACAAAGATTCAACTAATCAAAAATGATAACCATATAAGGAGTTGTCCTTACTACTAGCATAGGAAGCACATACCCTATCAAGAGAATTCAATATAGTCAAGTTCCCAAAAGAAATACATCTTTAGAAGATTGCAATATATGTGGTGGTCCAAACCATTCAAATAATAATGATTCAAAATTCCATGGATATATTTGTTTCCTTTACATGTAAAGGCCCATGATTTTAACATAAAAACTTCAATATATGAGCAGATAAACTAAAATAGAACTCAAACTCATCTTCAAAATTCAAAACTTGTCATTCACGAGATACAAATCTAAAAATAACATTCGAAACATAGGAGCTAGGTGTAAGAAATCTTTGGATCAGACATTACATACATGCCCAAGTCAAATAATCACAAACCCATTAATGGGTATTATCGGATCTAACTAATTTAGCCACTAGTAACAACCTTTCATGCAGAGAACCCATAATGATACAAAATGGAGAAGTTTTAGGCCATGTTAAGCAAACAAACAAATCCTAAAACTTTATTTCACGGTGGCATTTCTTCGAGCACTCACGGTGAATTAAAAGCACAAATCATAAATATTACGAGTACCCAAATTCATGAATGGAAGCTCACAGAGAATGAAAACTCAAGGCCAATATCAAAGAATTCAACAATTACTAGTTAACTGAAAACCCTACTGTAAAATTATATCAGTATTATCATAAAACCCCATCCCAAAATTATGAAGCCGAAAATAGTATTAATACCCATTTTACATAAGGAAATTACAAGTTGGGCATCATTATGAACTTACCAGTTTGAGCAGGGAGAAGCCATCACAAAATCTTCGAAAGTAGTGAAAGAAACACAATTACCCACAATGTGAAAATACCAAATATGGAGTTACAAGTTAGAAGTGACGGTTGTTCAAGAAACAAATATGAATCACCACATAAGCTAAAGCATGTCGAATCAGAAGCCAAATTTCAGATTCATTTTCAAAATAGAGATTTGAATAAACATTAAAATGTAAGCTTACCTTGTATTTTGATTCAGGTGTCTTGCAAAATTCACACTACGAGGGGAGAATCATATCTTAAATGAAGAGAATAGTAGAAAACATGCACAAGAACCATGTCCATTATTAAAGACCATGGTGGCCATTGATAGAATATAACAGAACTCCTAGTCAATTCACACTGAAGCTTTCACAAAATCTTGAGAAGAACACATAATGGCCTAAGATCGTTCTCACAGAGTTCTTCTTTATGAATAAACCTAGCTGAAGAAGGATACAACAATAACGGTGAACATCGACCAAATCTCAATCAGAAACTATAAACAGAGAGAAAAAAACAACAAAAATATAGATATTCGGAGCCTTAGAGAACCATTTTTGTAGAGGAAATCAAGCTTGAAAGATAAAAAATGGTGGTCTAAAAAAATTTTCCATGGCTTTGCCACTAAACGAATGAGCAAGTGAATAAAACAAAATGATAGAGCTCGAGTATTCTTTACTCACTCAAATAAATTCGATCAAAAACCTAACTCAACCAGTGAGTTATAGATCGACGATGTAATCCTTGAATTATGAAATCAAACAACTAGGGTTCCAAACCATTATGTTAGACAAGGCTAAAAGATCCATAGTGAATAAGATCACAGTACACAAGATCAACGTCCATAGAGCATATGTCAAGATCAATGTAAACCCATAATGATCAATGGTGCAAAATCGATAAGCACATGATCTAAATGGCTATAAACCATTCACGAAATTTGAAGCAGGTGAAAAATGTAACCACAATCACCAACCATTTTAATTGCAAGGTCAAAACCCTAACCGAGGGTACAGAGGATCGACAGTGCAAGATCATCAAGGACAAAAATTAGTGGTCAATAATCAATCATCAAATTCCACATAGACTCCCGAGTTACTCCAAACCAAACCAAGGTCAAAAAGTATCAACACGTGTTGAGAAAATAGAAACCCTAGCTAAGTCAAGGTTAGCATCATTATCATTGATAAATTTAGAAGGGGTGAGTCACTGTGGGAGGGGGCCAGCCCACATTATTTAAAATAATCATTGCATTGACCTTGGTTAAGGGTCTAAATCATGTGCCAAGAATAATCAAACACCGAAAAAATCAATCAAGTGATTATTGGAACCAAATTATGCCTTATGCCATATAATTCTAAAGGGTCAATATAGTATGTTCACAATGATTATGAAAAAGGGTCCCGTGACCTCATTTCCAAAGCATAGTGATTATTATAAAGGGACCGAATTACAAGCCATAGAGTAATGGATCAAACAAATAATCAATCAATGATTATTATATGTTCCATGGAGAATGAAGTCCGTGACCTTGTATAAAAGGGTGTGATGGTCAAAATGAAGGACTATGATTATAAACCAAATTATATGCCATGGAGATCAAATAGGGAACCAAGAAACTCAAATCAAACAAATGTGTGCCAACTCCATGGACCACATGATGGTAAAGAATATACCACAAAAGTCAGCATCAACCATCACATGGATCAAATAAAATCATGCAATACAGAGGTCAACATCAGAGTACAAGGAGCCCTTTTAGAGTCCTATTACCTTATTTTCCACAAAAATAAGAGTATTATTTTATTGCACATGTGCTCACAGTGGTCCCCATAATGGGTGATATGGAATTGAATAAACTTTTGCTAAGTGTAAAAGATAAGGCATTATTTTTACTTGTAGGGAGATTAATTTTTGCATGTGCATCCAAGTGGGGCAAGATTAAAAAGTGCTAATATTATCACTTCAAGTGGATCAAGTTGCAGATGTCACATCATCAGCTAGAAGACAGAGATTGCATGCATTGGAGAAGAATTTCTCATCAAGCAAAGCTTATTGTTAGCTAAATTATTCATCCAACTTTATTAAAAATAGAACAGTCAACTGTAGTTTGATTGAGTTGTATTTTTGTAACCAAGGCTATTAATGCCTCATTGTATTAGCATGCTTATTTTTATTCCTTTATTTATTCATGATAAAGGATAAAAATAGGATGCATGGGCAAGTACAATTTTTAGTCTATTTTTAGGATGGGTGGGATGAATAATTTTGCTATATATTTTGTGCATTAGCAAAGCATAAGGAGAGGACTTTTTTGACACAAGAGTGCTGAAACATTTTTTTTTCCAGTTTTTCCCTTTGAATGAGAATTGATTTCTACCTTTCCAATTATTTACAGCTTCATGTATACTTTATTATTTATTTTGAATGTCAAAATTCCCTGATTGATCATCTTACCTTCCTGTAAATTTAGTAAATTATACATAATATTAGTGTGCATGTTTATCTTAACAGTATTGTTGTAAATATTTCCCTCAATACATCAAGTGTTTTGCCTTAATACTCTATTAAAAATATTGGTTTGTGCATCTAGAATCCATCCGAAAATATTTGTTCATGTACTCAGTCAAATCCCTCATATTAATTTTGGTGTATCACCCCATTTTTCAATTTATTTACAGTCATCTTTTTACCCTCAAAACCCCGAAAATTAGTTTAGGATACATCAAGATGGAACCGGCCTTGATACCAGAGACTCACCTCAATAATAGGTATACCCACTGCACTGAGGTGTTTTCATTATCTCCATGAAAGAGAGAGATCCAGAGAAATATTTGAACCCCTACAATCATGTCTCTACAGTGGTGCACTTTTGAGAGAAAACAACTCCTACCGGCCACAAGTGGATGACTCAAACTTAATGGATTTGGAGGCTACTAACTCATGGTGCGTGGTTCAATTCCATGGTGGTAGTGCAATGTATCGCAAATATATGAATTTAAACATCTTTTTACCCAGATTTAATATGAAAATACATACAATAAATCACAACCGTTTTATCATTAGTTGAAAATTTCCAAACATTATTTTCATTTTGAAATATAGCCTCATTTTTATCTTTCCACAAATTAAGTATAATTGTATATCTAAACAAATTCCATAGTAAATCTATGTATTTAGGCTAATTTGATAGTCACCGAAGAAAGATAACTATTATCTCTCAAAAGTACACCCTGTAAAGAGATGGCTATAGGTGTTCTAAGTTTGTCAGCTTTATCTCTCTCTTTCATAGATACAATGGAAACACCTCATGTCTGTGGGTATACCTATTTTGAGGTGAGTCTCCAGTATCAAGGCCGGTTCCTTATTGATGTATCCTAAATTAATTTTCTGGGGTTTAAGGGTAAAAGATGACTTTAAAAATGAAATTAAAACTGAGGTGATACACCAAACTTATATGAGGTCTTTGACTGAGTACATACACAATTGATATGGAATGAATTTATGATGCACATGCCAACAATTTTCGTAGAATATTAAAGGAAAACACTCGGATGTATTGAGGGAAAAGAATCACAACAACATTATTAAGTTAAACATGCACATTAATATCTAGCAGAAATTACTAAAATTTACAATAGGGTAAGATGATTAATCAGGGAATTAACATTCACAAGATTAATGGGAACATACACAAGATTGCAAATAATTGGAAAGGCAGAAAATACTTCACATTCAAAGGGAAAAACGGCGAAAATTGCTTCAGCACTCCTGTATCTAAAAATTCCTCCCCTGTGCTTTGCTAAGGCACACAATATATAGCAAAATTGATTCACCCACCCTTCCTAAAAATAGACTAAGGTTTTACTCACCCATGCATTGTATTTTTATCCTTTATTTATTATAAAATAATGCAAACTAATACAAAGAGGCATTAATAGCCTTTGGTTACAAAAGTATTATTCAGTCAAACTGTAGTTGACTCTTCTATTTTTAAGAAAAAGCATGGGTGAATAATGCTAAAAATAATTATTGCTTGATGAGCAAGTCTCTCTTCTAGGTGTGTGAAAATTTGTCTTCTTATTGATCTTTCCCCTTGTGAAGGCATGCACAACCAACTCCTTGTGAGTGAACAAAATAAATTACATTAATTGTTATAGTTTGCAAAATAATTCATCCAAATATGCACTTGATTAAGACCATCCCTAAGCTCAGGTTTTGATGTTGACATTCCTAGTCCTCTAGTGGTCACATGGAAAGTTTCACCAAGTCAACCAATTCATCAAATCAAGTGGGGACCACCCTTGTACTTGATCATTAGTCTCCATTTTGGTTTGGCCACCTTTGTGGAATTAGCACATTATTGGTTTTGAAATAAGATAAGGGGCACTTTATTTTTAAAAAGTCACCACAATACATTCGGCCACCTTTGATAACATATGGTATAAGGTCTGCCACCTTATAGTTGTCGGATTTTGCATTATTTGAATGGAATAAGGTGGAAAGTACCTTTTGTTTGATCATTGCACAACATGATTTGGTAGGATTTTGCATTATTTGAAGCTTGGACTATAGTTTGATAAGTCAAATGAAAATATTTTTAAAGATAAGGGTTGGCCCCTTTGTGACGATGAGTCACCCCTCCATGCATTTTGTCGGTGGTATTTTAACTTGGGTTGAGTTTTCTTTGAAATTCGGTGATGATCTCGGGTTGTTGATCTTTGTACTATCTAATCTAGTGCCATTGATTACTGACATGTGGTTAGGGTTTTAACCCCATAATTAATATGGCCGGTGGCATCTGACCATGATGGTTTGCTTTGTTTTTGGAGATCAATCCTCGAGCATTGATCTAGTGTCCTTTTGATTCGTGGCCATTGATCTTTGACTATGGTTGAGTTTGAACCTAACTCAACTCTTGAGCTCAGTGGTAAAGGTCATTCAACCACAATGATCACTCCATTCTGATTTTTGGATATACGAGCGAAGACCTAGCAAAATTTTTTTGATGCCATTGTTATCTTATGAAGCTCGAATTCCTTACCAAATCAATTCTCTTAGCTCGGTTCGAGTTTTCTAAGGAGGTGGTCATGGGTTTTGATTCCTTTCTTACTTGAGCTCTGTAATGTTGTTCCTATGATGCAATAAGGGGCTCACACACTGGTATTTATTGTCATTTTGGTCTTGTATTCCAACCTATGTCCGAAGGGTTGATGAGCTCGCCTTCTAAGTGGTCACCATTTTTGATCACTTTGAGCTCGGGACTGTATCACCGTCATACTTGTTTGGAAAAGAATGGTAAGTTTTGGTCTCTTAAGCACCACTGTTACTTTTTCTTTGCCATTTCAACTTTGAAACACTGATACTCTTTTTTCCTTTGCATTTTTAATGTGATTTCTGGGACAACATTGATTTTTGAGTTGAAAATCATTAGGGTTCTCCTTTTTGGCTCTAAATTCGATGATCATTTGAGGGTTTCCTCATCTTTCGATTAAATCAGTAAGTTTTTTCTTCCTTCCCTAATTCTTGGATACCCATTTAGTGGGCTTTTCGACTAAAGTCAGAAACTACATTTTCTTCCTTGGATCTACAACTTGAAACTGATTTATAATAGGAATCATGAATTTATGAAATGTTTGAATCTTCTTTATCTTTGGAAATGTATGAGTACTTGTTTAATTTCAAATTTTTTGAATGCTAAAATGGTTGTTTTCTTGATTTCATGAGATCTTTGTACCTTGTATGTGGCCTTCTGGAAGTTGTAAACAATTTCTCATTCTTGTAACACCATTAGCAGGCATAAGCCTTGATTCAGATGCTTTGTTGAAATATTGTAATCTTATTTCTTTTGCTTAAATTGTACTTCTTTGATGATAGCATTTCTGTGCACTCATACTTGCTTCATTCTGAAAACTACAATTTAAGATGGCTGAACTTTGTAAGATTATATTGAAACTTCATTTATTTAGTTGTTAAGCTATAATGAATGCTCCAAAGTACTTCAATTTGATGACTAAAAGTGTAGTCCATTTCTTTTCTGTTTAAGTATTGCATTTCCTTTTATTACAGCTTTGATATGCATGCTAGAAAATTTTAAAATGTCCATTTTACATGGCGAAGCCCTGTCAAAATTTTCCCAGAATTATTTCTTTTATCCCTTTTTCAGCTGTAATAGATGTATTTTCTGATTCAAAATACAGAATGTATCACCTTTCTATTGAAGTTGATTTGTTGTTGGAAAATGAAACATAATAATTGTTATCTTGATCATGGCATGCTTTTCTACTTTTTGTATCACTTATTTTATTTACATACAACTTTTAAATCATGTATTAATTAAAACAACATGATGGAAAGTTGTAAATGTCCATTTTACATGGTGAAGCCTTGTCAAAATTTTCCTAGAATTCTTTCTCATTTTGTTTCAACTATAATCTTCTCTTTTTAATTAACTTCAACCTTCAAAATCTGATCATTTTCTTCTTCACCTTTGAGTTGAATTCTTCCTTCATTCTAGCATGTACCTATGACCCATTTGCTTCATCTACCATAGGGTAGAAGTCATTGAAATCTACAATATTTATCTATAGTGAGAACATGAAGGCTTGATTTATTTCTTCTTGGCTGCAATCTGTACCTACACACTTAAGAAAACCAAGTTAGAAAATATTTGGGATTTTTGGCCTCTCTTATGTCCATGTTTTTTTTTGTTCTTTTCTCTCCTTCTTTCTAAGTGAGTAAATCATGTATGTAGTTTCATTTTCATGTAAAATA
Organism: Taxus wallichiana var. yunnanensis; assembly: GCA_018340775.1. Lineage (NCBI taxonomy): Eukaryota > Viridiplantae > Streptophyta > Pinopsida > Cupressales > Taxaceae > Taxus > Taxus wallichiana. The sequence goes on along the minus strand of CM031239.1, from coordinate 456,145,121 downwards.
TGTCTTCTATTGTTAAGAGATTCATATGCATGAATTATGACAATATAGGAATATGGATTAACCCCGAGATCTTAACTCGATAGTTTTCTCTTTTCCATTTTCAAGTACAGTGCTTCCAGCAGTTGAAGATGGAGAGAGAACAAAGCTGAAGATGACGATGCATCAACCGAAGGAGAAACCTCCAGTGCAATGATGGGTTCACTAATACTCCTTTATTTTCTCTTTCATGCATATGTACCTCTTATTTCAAGATTCGAACTTTACTTTTCAGTTACATCACATGGCATGTGTGGGAACATTTAAAATTTCTTATAAATAAAACATTGAATTGTGAAATTGAGTTGTGTATTTCTTTCTGCATTTCTACTTTCTTATATGGATTGTATGATGAACTAAACAACCCAATAATAAATTGAATGTATTAATCATGAAGGAAATAACATTAAATAATACCTGTAACATCTAGTAATGAACTCTGATTTTTGTAATCTACAGTCATAATTGCTTCTCCAAAACCTAACACTTCATCTATTATGCAATTCGGTGTCTTCATCAAGGTAACACTGCTAGCCTTCAAGGATTTGTGTTCTTTTACTGAAGATAGCATGAAATTATAGAATATGTGATCTGTTATGTTTTGCAACAGCACACATAGCTACAGATTTCATGTAATCATTAATTAATTCAACAAAATAATATTGTTTGGAAGAACCTCCCCTAGCTTATGTATACTTCACCAATACTTTCCATCGTATCAAAGTTTTGAGTTGCCCATTTTTGTACGGGTGTAAAAATTGTCAACATTTTTAGCGATCATGCTAGCTTGTAAACCAATGCCTTGCTCTTGCCCATTGGGCATGGAGTCTAAAGCATGTAACCAAAATATACCTTTCTGAAGGTCTAACCCTTCCAAAACAAACTAAAACTAGGAAAGGATCTGGTAAACTAGATCACATGCATGAATGCACTTATTGAATTGAAAAACATTGCAATGTGTAGGAACTACACTTATTGAAGGGAAATCCTACTCTAAATAGACATTGCAGGATTTTCAATAAAAGTGCTTGAGAAACATACCATTCACATGAATGGGAAATTCCTCTCCATTTAGACTTGAAAGATGAAAATCATTGTGCTCTTTGCAAGCCAAAATCATGTAAGGACCACTCCAAGTTGTATCGAACTTTGTGTGTCTTCCTGGCGTTTGCACGTCAACATCCCATTTTAACACAATATCTCCTTCATTGAAGATTCTAAATTTTCTTTCTTATCAAAAGTCTTCTTCATCTGTTTCTGATTCTTTTCCATGTTTACATGAGCTTGATCTCTTAGCTCTTGTAATTCCATTAATTCTACATAACAAACCTGCAATGGTTCATTTTCAAGAAGCTCCATTTGATGCAGAAAATCTAATGCGGGTAACTCAACTAAAATAGGCATTCTTTCTTCTCTTATGTAAACAAGCTTGTATGGTGAATTGCCAACTGATCTTTTAGGAGTCACTCTATCAACCCAAAGTGCTGAATTCAACATTAGATGCCAAGCTCTCTGGTTATCTTTGAGTGTTCTTCTGATGATCCTTAAAAGATTCTTGTTAATAATTTCAGCTAACCCATTACCTTGTGGGTAATAATTAGATGAAGAATTTAGATAAATTCCATGGTTAACATACCAATCTGTTACCTTTGCACCAAGAAATGCTAAAGTATTATCTCATATGATAGTTTTTGGAACACCAAATTTGTAAATTATACATTCATAAAAGGATAGTATTGAAGTTTCATTAGTATCTTTTAAAGCTATTGCTTCAATCCAAAGTGTGTAAAGTAATATGTAGCAAAAAATCCACTTGTGTCCTTGTGATGAAGGTAGGTTTATAATGCCAATAAAATCAAAGCCCCACTTCATGAAACACCGATAAACCGAAATAGGTTGTAAGGGAAACAAAGCTAAACATTCTTTTCCAAAAAGAAAGCACATTTCTTACACTTTCTAATCCATTCGAAATAGTCCTTGAATATTTTGGGCCAATAGTAACCATCTTTCAAAAAATTTAAGGCTATGGTACGTGTTAAGAAATGACCTCTCGCAAGTCCTTCGTGGAATTCCGATAATAATTTCTAAATTTTATCATAGTCAACACATCACATCAAGTTTCCATTTATATCCCTTTTGAATAATACACCATCAATGAAAACATAGGGTATGTAAGTTATAGTATGAAATACCTTCATTTATTATTGTCCATACCATCCAGATAGGTGTCATGTCTTGTAGATAGTTAACTAAATCAGTCATCCATATTGATTCCTGAACTTCTTGAGTAAGTTCAAAGTTGTAGATTTTCTAGCTAAAACATGATGTCGATTGCTAATACGTAATTTCAGCATGTTGTTTTGAATCTTCTGGTTCTGCAGACTTGTTGTTTTTCCATATCGGCAATTATATGTTACATGTAAGTCTTTTCCTCGGACTATCTTCACAACATAGTTATCAACATCATACTCCATAACCTTCGTTATCTAGCCTATTCTTTTCTCATTCAATTCTTTATTTAACAAGAAAGATTTCACTCTTGGATGAGAAACACGAACATAAATTTTTTTGTTTGAAATCATGTACTTAAAATTATTTAGTCCTCTAACTCGAAAGTATTTATTTTTCAAGAAAAGTGTACCTTATTTCATAGTCAAGCAAGTTTTTTCTAAAGAAAGCAATTGGTTATTCAATGTTTTTATCATTAACTCCGAGTTAATATGCATTTGAGATTGTTTCACTCCTCTCGCAGTGCATACATTGTAAAATCTTTATCAAAATTTTGATTTACAAGAGTAGAAGCTTGAGAGATGGCTTCCTTAATTGCTTTAACCCCTTCTCTCCCTTCACTGGTCCAAGAGAAAGTCTTCTCTTTCTTTAACATAGTTGTCAATGGTTTTACCAATATTCCAAAATCTGGAACAAATCTTCTAACAAAGTTGATTTTCCTAAAAAAACTCTGTAATACCTTCTTGTGATGAGGTAATGATTTGTGATATGGCTTTAATCCTTAAAGGATAATTTTCAAACCTTTTTAGAAACAATATGACCAAGCAATTTACCTTGATGTACCTTGAAAAGATAGACTTTAGTGGATTCAAAGATATTCCAAACTAGCTACATAACCGAAAACTCACCTTGAATGTATTATATGTTCTTCGATTTTTTTGAGAATACAATAACATAATCTAAATAAAAAGGATGTATTTATTTAACAAGTGTGAAAATCCATTTCCATTGCACGTTGAAATGTTGCCCTAATATTTGAAAGGCCGAAAGGCATTATTTTGTAAGCATAAGTACCCCACTTAGTGGTGAAAGTTGTTTTGTACATATCTTCTTCTTGAACTAAAATCTAATTGTATCCACTATAACCATCTAGAAGAGATATTTTATCTCGAACCAATTTTTTTCTCAAAATCTTATCCATATTTGGAAGTGGGTAGTGATATTTTAATGAAGCTTTATTAAGATATCTGAAATCTACACATAATCTGATTTCTCCATTCTTTTTCCTAATAGGAACAAGATTGGCTACCCAACTTGAATGCTTAACTAGAAAGATAATACCTGATTCGATCAACTTAGATAACTCTTTCCTCATTAGAGGCTCTATTTTGGGATTTACAGGCCTCTATTTTTACCTAACTAGCTTGGAATTTGGTTGTAATTCAATAGTGTGTTGTGCTAAATTGGGATCAAACCCTTTCAGGTCTTGGTATTTCCAAGTGAAAACATCTTTAAATTCCTTGCAAAGATTAATAAAAGAATTTTTTTCAGCTAAAGAACATACCTTTCCGAGAAACAAATTTTTACCTTCATCAACTGAGATCTCCTCATAATTATCAACATTTGTTGACATCTTAGTCTTGACCTTCCTTAACTAATCGTTAGTGCTGAATATGTCTTCTAATGTGACCAGACCTCGGAGGTAAATTTATTGGTCTTTAATTAAACAATTTGGTCGCCATATAAGTGTTGTAATTTATCTTGATTTACTCCAGAAAATTCAGCTTCTTTGCTGCGCAAAAAACTCGTAGATTTGATCATCACTTTCAAAACCACGCCAATTCAAGTCATTATTAGGTATCGAAGGCCTAACAACTAGCTTTATATGAGGGTAAATATCGATGTTTTTAATCTTTTCCAACATTTCAAAACTAGCACCAATTTGCAAGTCTATCTACATGCTTATTTTCTTTTCTAGGAATGGACTAGATGTTAATAGCTTTGAAATCTTCCATTAAGTCTCGAAACTCGTCTCTGTAAGACTTCATTAATGGATTCTTACAAACATTAAAATTTCTTTCTTAATTCATAACCAACTTAGAATCACCAAAGAATCAGTAGCATGTTAATACCTCCCTTTTCGTCCCAAAGTAAGCCATGAATTAATGCTTCGTATTCAGCTACATTGCAAGTGCATGAAAATTGGAGACTCAAAGCTGAGAAATACCTTTATTTTTGGGGAAGTGAGCATCAATCCTACTCCTTGTCCTTTCTTGTTCTTAGCTCCATCGAAATGAAGCTTTCAAATCCCTTCTACTACATTTTCTGTTTTGGGCAACAAGGGAATTGGTGTGTTTTATTCACGCAAACAATACACACCAAACAAATGTTATTCAACTTATTTAAAAGGATCATGAGTGTGTTTTTCATGTTCCTTTTCATGCATAAACATATTATAAACACCATCCAATTGTGAAATATGAGCCGTATTATTGAAATCAGACTTGTCTAAGGCTACATAATTAGCTAATGCATTAGAAGCGTGAGGCTCAATGTGAAATCTAGCCAACAGGTTCTGAATTGATAGTAACCTTGGTCCCATAACATGTAGTGAAAAACAAGAAAGACCAATATGAAGAGAGATAACCTCCTATTTTTGCTGTGAAATCTCTTGATAAACATATAGCAAAGTAAGGAGGTAAATCTACAATAGTAATATCTTGTAAAATGGAAACATTTGGGCAAGCATGCAATGTTACCTCTAGATTTCTGATGACACCAATTGTATTGGTTGCAGTTCCATCAAGTTGTAAAACACTCTTTTCTGTAGGTTCATACTGCAGACCTAATTTTTCTACAATTACTTTTGGCATAATTGTGCTACTTGCAGACCTGCTGTCCACCATAAAATTATGAACAAGATGTTCTCCAATAATGAATGATAGATAAAATGGTGGTGGCTTCTTGATGTCATGAGCATTTAAGAATTTCTAAACCATACATTTAACCTATTTGATGCACTCTTGTTCCAAGGACCATGTCGCTTCTACGGACTTCCTTTTCTACTATTTTGGAAGAAATCTGCATCTTAGCAAGTTCATGAGAAAGTACATCTTGTTGTCCTAGAATACTTAGAGCATCCCACATTGAGATGTTAACATTATAGTTTTTCATTACATCAAAAAATTTAAAATAAGAAATAGTTTTAGAGACAGATTCTACTATTTTAGCATAGGCTTTGGCAAAAACGATTCTGCTTCAGCTACTTTTGATATCTGAGGTATAAATAACCTTCTTGGATCAAGCTGTAGCTATTTTAATGCTCTTTACTAGACTGACACCTACTATTTTTTAGGAACAACAACAATGTTAGCTATTTTTGGGCCTATAGTTGTTTTATCGGTGTGATGGGTAGAATAGACCTACTTTGTTATTTTTTACTTTCTGCAGCTTTTTCCTGAGCCCTAGTAGTAACTGCAATGAAATATTCCTCACTAAAACCGGGATCGAGGTTGATTACAAGGTTAGCACCACTCTTCCCTAGCCATATTAACTGGAATGAAAGTGTTAGATGAAATACGAGCCTTTGGGTCAAATTTCCTTTCTTGATAAGGTTGCATATAATTTTGATTCTGCTGGTAAGGCTACCTATTTAGATGGTTTTACTAATGAGGAGCCCGATAAGGTTTCTAGGTAATGCAAGCCTATTCTCAATTGAAGTCAGTTTTTTCCCCATAGTCTGCAAAGATTTAAATATGTCATCCGATGGGGCTGCAACAACAGGTTATATAATTATGATTGGTTGTGGGATATGAGCTAAATCTACCAAAAAGGCATTGAAGGCATTGGAGACAACTTGCCAACTTGAATAAGACTATTTTCAGTTTGGATGATAATATCATAGGTCTTTGGGAGAGTCTCTCCTCCGATAGGCTAAATCATAGTTGAAATATCATTGTTTAATGCTCTAATATAATAAATAAAAGCATGATCAACTTGAGTCTTGACACTTGCTGGAATTCTTTCCCATGTTCTAGAAAAAGGATGTTGAAACTAGACATTAATTCATTAGGAGCTCTTTTAATGGTAGACAACTATTCTATGAGAGATAAATGATCTAAATTATCTTGAAATTATTTCAGAAATTTACAACCTAAATCATCCCAAGTTCTTATGCATCCAATCTCTAGATTTTTAAACCATTGCAAGGCTTATCCTTTATGGGATGCAGCTAAAAGTCTCAAAGCTACATCCTCATGAGTGATATTATGAACTGCACATAAGGCTGCAACATCTTTAATTTGCTTTGTAGATGTAACCTAATTTTCACTAGTGAATGATGGAAAACTTTTCATGGCAACATTAGGGATGTTATGATAAACTGGGATCACTAGTGGGCTGCCATTAGTAAAGGTCACAAAATTCCTAGGTGGTTGAATATCCATTTGCAAAACTGGGATCTGAATAGAGAAGTTGATACGTGGTGAAGGAATATTAGGAGGGTTATCAAAACAAGGCCTATTATAAGGTAAAGTATTACCAACTCTTCTCCTTCTTATAGAATTCAAAGGTAAATAAATAAACTCAAAAGGAATTCCTCTTACCGATGATCTCGTAGTTACTTTAGGCATGGAACTTGCTGTAATACTGGTCTGAAATCAGCCCTACAGAGTCGCTAAATAGATCTTTAAATATTTTAGAATAAATTGTTGCAGCTTGTTGTCCCGAAAGTAACTTTTATCTGTTGTAAATTTGTTGTAGATCTGCTGTAAATATATGTAACTTGTATGCAGATTTGATTCATTGTCCCACCGGCATGCCAAAAACTATTACCTCTCAAAAGTGCACCCAGAAAGAGATGGATGCGGGTGTTCTAAGATTACAAATTTTATCTCTCTCTTTTGTAGATACAATGGAAACACCTTAGGTCTGTGGGTATACCTATTTTGAGGTGAGTCTCGATGTCAAGGTCGGTTCCTTATTGATGTATCGTAAACTTATTTTTTCGGGGTTTAAAAGTAAATGATGATTGTAAAAATGAAATTAAAACTGAGGTGATACACCGAACTTGTATGAGGTATTTTACTAAGTATATTCACAATTGATATCGAATGAATTTCTGATGCACAAGCCAATAGTATTCTACAGAATATTAAAGGAAAACACTCTAGATGTATTGAGGGAAAAGAATCACAACAACACTGTTAAGTTAAACATGCACATTAATATCTAGTAGAAATTACTAAAATTTGCAATAGGGTAAGATGATTAATCAGGGAATTAACATTCACAAGATTGCAAATAATTGGAAAGGTAGAAAATACTTCACATTCAAAGGGAAAAACTGGCAGAAAATTGCTTCAAACACTTGTATCTAAAAAGTCCTCCTCCCTTTGTGCTTTGCTAAGGCACACAATATATAGCAAAATTGATTCACCCACCCTTCCTAAAAATAGACTAAGGTTGTACTCTCCCATGCATTCTATTTTTATCCTTTGTTTAATAATAAATAAAGGAATAAAATAAAGCAAACTAATACAAAGAGGTATTAATAGCTTTTGGTTACAAAAGTATCATTTAGTCAAACTGCAGTTGACTATTCTATTTTTAAGAAAAATCATGGGTGAATAATGCTAAAAATAAATCTTTCTTGATGAGCAAGTCTCCTTCTAGGTGCATGAAAATTTGTCTTCTTGCTGATCCATCCCCTTGTGAAGGCATGCAAAACTAACTCCCTATGAGTGAATAAAATAAATTACATTAATTGTAATACTTTGCAAAATAATTCATCCAATTATCCACTTGATGGGGACCACCTCCAAGCTCAGGTTCTGATGTTGACATTCTTTGTCCTCTAGTGGTCACATGGAAATTTTCAGTCCAAGTCATAACCAATTCATCAAATTAGTGGGGACCACCCTTGTACTTGATCATTAGTCTCCATTTTGGTTTGGCCACCTTTGTGGACTTAGCACATTATTGGTTTTGAAATAAGATAAGGGGCACTTTGTTTTTTTTTAAAGTCACCACAATACATTTGGCCACCTTTGATAACATATGGTATAAGGTCCTGTTACCTTATAGTTTTCATTTTTGCATTATTTGAATGGAATAAGGTGGAAAGTACCTTTTTTATCATTGCACAACATGATTTGGTAGGCTTTTGCATTATTTTAAGCTTATAATATAGTTTGATAAGTCAAATGCAAATATTTTTTAAAGACAAGGGTTGGCCCCTTCTTGACGATGAGTCACCCCACCATGCATTTTGTCGGTGGTATTAAATAACTTGGTTTGAGTTTGCTATTAAATTTGATGATGATCTTAGACCATCGATCTCTGTATTTTCCGATCTGGTGCCATTGATTATGACCTATGGTAAGGGTTTTAACCACACAATTAATATGGTTGGTGGCATCTAACCACGATGGTTTGCTTCGATTTTGGAGATCAATCCTCGAGCTTTGATCTAATATCCATTTGATTTGTGGCCATTGATCTTTGACTGTGGTTATGTTGACAATTTTTGCACTTGTGCAAAATAGGTAAATCGAAACTTTGTTATGATGGATAAAATAGGTGAAGTATACCTAAGCTAAGTGTTTTTCAAATAATGTTAACATGGTTGTTCTATTTGAAAAGATTACATGAAATCTGCAGCTATGTGTACTATTACAAAACGTAACAAATCACATAGTCGCAATTTCATAAGTACCTTCAAGCAAAAAGAACACAATGGCGAAGGACAATTGTGTTGTCTTAATGAAGAAACCGAATTGCAGAATAGGTAAGATGTTTGGTTTTGAGAGACAAGAAACATAAGTGCAGATTAGAGAAAATCGAGTTCATTACCGAATGTTACAAGTTCTAATCAACGTTCTTTCCTTCATGATTAAGACATTCAATTGTGTTCTTGAGTTGTTTAGTTCTTATACAATCCATACAAAGAATCTAGAATGTCGAAAGAAATATACAACTCATTTATAGAATTCTATGTTTTATTCATAAGGGGTTTTTCAAATGTTTCCCACACAAGCTATGCAATGTAATCTGAAAGGTAAAGTACAGACTACGAAATCAAAGATACACATGCATGAAAGAGAAAGTAAAGGAGTATGAGCTAAACCATCATTGCCTTGGAGATTTCTTTCCTTGATCAAAGCATCTCTACTCTAGCTTATTCTCCATATCCATCGTAGAGGCCACTATAACTGAAAAGAAAAGAAAATAACTATCAATTATGAGCTCAGGGATCAAATCATATTCCTACACTATCTTGTTTTGTGCATATGAATCTCAAATAACAAGAGATATATTCTACTAGAATATCAAACTGCATATATGCTTTATTCACTCAGAAAGAAGAAGGAGAAAAGAAAGAAGAAAAACATGGACATAAGAGAGGCCAAAAAGCCTAATTATTTTCTGACAGTTTTCCTAAATGTGTAGGTATAGGTTATAGCCAAAAGAAAATTGACAAGTCATAAATACATGCTGAAAAGAAAGAAGATTGCAACTCAAGGTTTAGTAACTATTCTACAATTACAAGAAGTTAAAGTGTAGAGGAAAGACTGGAAGATGGAAACACTTGTTCTAGTTACAGTAGAAGAAGAAGAAACAAATTTCAAGAAGCTGAAGCTAAATATCAAAAGGGAAAATCACTGAAATTGGATGAGAGAGAAGATTCTGGGAAAATTTTGACTGGGCTTCGCCATGTAAACTAGACATTTACAACTTTTATCATGCTATTTTCAATTACTACGTGCTTTAAAGAAACTATGCAAATCAGATAAGTGACATAGGAATCAAAAGGGCATCACATGATCAAAATAAACAGCTAATATATTTTCAGTTCTCAAATTGCTATATCAGTTCAACAAGAAAAGGGTTACTTTCTATATTGTAGATCAAAAAATACAACTACTATTTCTGGAAATGCATTAAAGAAATGATTCTGGAAAAAAATTGCCAGGGCTTCGCCATGAAAAATCAACATTTCAAATTTTCCAGCAAGCATCTAAGTAAGAAACAATTGCAGAAAGGAAATAAAGCATTCGAAACAAGGCTTATGCCTGAAATAGCACTCACAAGTTTCAAATTAGAGCAATGATCAGGATCATAAATGATGTTGTATCAAAAAGTACAGACATTAATGCAAGGAAGCATGATACATTTTTTTAAAAGAAAAAAACTTATTACTTCCAGCTCATTATTGCAAAGGGAAGATAACCACATTCGGGAAAAGGTTCAGATCCAAAAGATATCAAGGTTAAACATAGATGCTCAGAAGAATATTTATTTCAAATTACTAGCAAGTTACAAAGGTACAACAAATTTACTATACAACGGTGGATCAAATGTATACTCAAGATCTTAGAACATAAATTATTCACAGATCACACCAAGTGACTGTGATAAGAAAAGTAAAATTTACAGGAATGGAAAAGAATGAAGAAGTCCAGTCACTCACAACAATGAGCCTTTTGGTCTAATCATTTCAGTTCAAAAGAGGTACCCCACAAGGATTCAGATCACAAGCTTACCAAGAAAACCTTGAATCAAGGCTACATGCACATTAAGACTTTAAAGAATATGATCAGAAAATGATAAAGATCAAGCTCATTATTACAACGGGATGAGTTCAATTAAAGAAGTCTACAAGAGTATAATTTCTCCATTTTAGCAACATTTAAACAACTCGGGATGATTGATTTTTTCAGATCTATAGTTTTCACAACTATTTCTACGTAACTTTAAAGAATTTTTCATTATATCAATTATTCACTGAAATATCAAATTCATGATATCAAAATTCTCCTAATAGTTTGCACAGGGACTTAGGAAATGCAAATATGTGGGTACTTCAAGAAATCTCAGGTAAAAAGAAATTATCAAGTCATACACTTACAGGGATCAAATATGTAAGAGTCAAGTTTCATAGTTTGACCTAGCTCATACTGAGTTTCTAATCAACGTTCAGAGATTAATCCATGTGGAATCAAAAAGGAGAAACATCCAACAAATCTCAATACAAACTTGGAGACCCTAACCACAAGAACAAAAATCTAATGACCGAGGGAAAGCTAAGGAATTACATGAAGATACAATAGAGGAATGGCCGAGTCATCCAATCGAGGGAGCCATCATGAAATTCCAGAACTCTCCTATAGAAAAATGAAGTAAATACACAACCTCTACAATGAGATCTAGAAGTAAAGGTAAAGAATGCACGAATAGAATAAACTTAGAATGGAAATCATATAACAAACCCTCCACAACTGTTCAAGGTAAGATAACAGAGGAATCAAAGAGACCATGATGATAAAATACAGACCATCTTCAAGTAAATAGAAGTTCTTCTTTTTACAAAACCCATTGAAGATCAATCTGGCTCAAGCAAGTATTCAAAATCCACTTACCTTGTTACAGCGAATGAGCTCAAAGTTTTCAAACAATGAGGCCACTTTGAAGACTAGCTCGAATAGAGGAGAACAACCATGGCGGCCAATAGAACATAGAGGGTCTTTTCCACAAAGGTTGAGCTCGAGAAGAATAAACCGAGCTTTTTGAACAACCATGGTGGCCAATATAACACAGAGGGTCTTTTCCACAAAGGTCAAGCTCGAGAAGAATAAACCGAGATTTTAAAAAAAACAACGACCACACAGAGCTAATAAGACCAAAATCAAGCTTCGAAGGATAAAAATGGTGAATCTCAGAAGAGAACAGAGATAAATACTAAAAATGCAAAGGCAAGAAAGAGTCACAATACCAATATGAAGGCAGAGCTCTAAAATTTCAACAATGGCGGTCACAAAATTTCCAGGGCTTCGCCCTCAAAACCAGAATGTAAAATGATCAAATGAGGGGCTTTGAGTTGTTTTAACTTGCCCACTTGAGCTCAACTTAACCTAGCCCTAATCAGAGATCAAAATCGATGGCCCAAAATCATCAAGTACAATGGATCAATGGTCAAAAATGAGCTCAGAGATCAAAGAGTAACCATAGTTGGCCTTCCACTGACCATATTAATTGTCAACTTTAAAACCCTAACCGTGAGTTCAGAATCAACGGCATCGAACACAGAAGTATAGAGATCAAGGGCTCGAAATGATTCACCAAAATCAAAGCTAACCCAACTCAAGTAAGATTACCACCGACCAAGTTTGCTAAGGGTTGAGTCATCGTGGGTAGGGGTTGGCCCACGTGTCCATAAAAATATCATTTTATTTAACTATCAAAAGTCCAAACCATAGTCATTTCCAAATAATATAAAGCCAAATGTACATGTCACAATGATCACCTAAAAGGTGAATTCCAAACTACATGCTACCAACTATGTGAAGTCCAACACATATATACATATGTATAACTAATCAAAAGGTGGTGGATATATATAGCATTATTATTAATCAAGATGGTCGCCCCTTTTTATATGTGCTAAAGTCCACAAGGTGGCAAAACCTAGTAATGAGAAGGTGGTCCCCACACCAAGGAGGTTGGAGTAGACTTACTGTAATTTTATCCATGTGATCACTAAAGAAATGAATGAGTGTCGCATCGTGAGGAAAGGGGGTCCCAAAGCCAAATTAATATGTGGATGAGTATTACTACAAATATTTGGAATATTTTGCTCACATACATGGAGTTATATTTTTGAATGCCTTCACAACAGTGAGAATGGAGAAGAAGACGAATTTATATGTTCAAAGGAAGAAGACTTGCCTAGCAAGCAATGTTATTATTAGCAAATTATTCACCCTTATCTTTCTTAAAAATATATCACCAACTTTAATTAATCGAGATGTAATCAAAGGATATTAATGCCTCTTTGTAGACACCTATAATTATGCCTAAGAAATTCAAATACTTAAATTGTGCTAATTATCCCGCTTCTCGCAAATCAACGACATATATCGTCAAAGGCACTCATTTTCCTCATATCATCATTAATTAATTACACTAAGCTAATTAATTAAGTTGCATATCCAACAAATACCCTAATTAACGACCTTCCGTTAATAAATCACCCCTTCTACCTAGACTAATTAATTATTATTAATTAATTAGCTTTCCCTTTGATTTAACCAATAAATCAATATTTAATTGATTTAATCCCCTTCTAATAGCCTAAATCGTACTAATATTCCTCTAATTAGCTTCTATAAGCTTACATCTACCTATTAATTAATCACCTTTGATTAATTAAAATACCCCCCAACTCCCATGACTTGCTAAACATGTATTAAACCCTTCTAAAGTAAGGTTACCTTTAATAAAGCAACCTTATCCATTCCTAATCATGTTTTACCTTTATCCCACATTCATGAGAATGTGTTGAATCATTTATTCTTTGGGCTATATAAAGAGCCCCGCACCTACCTTTTACTTACACCTAAACTTTCTAAGAGAGCAAATGCAAAGCATATAGCAAAGAGACTAAGAGCTTGCACCTTGCCCTTTTGAGAGTTCATCATCTTGAAGAGTTAAGCCTCTTTCTTAAAGTGCTTGGGTCATATGGGAGGTGTCAAAAGGGTCTTGTAGCCCAACTTTGATTAGCCCCATTCCTAGGTTCTTAGAGCATTAAGGACAACTATTTTGATTGCCATGGAGCTTACTTAGGTCCATTCATTTATTTGTTGTTAGAGAATAGAGGAGTTTAGATATTTAGCATTGTTAGTTTCAAAGTTTGTATTGATGAATGCTAAAGCATCTAACCCTTGTTTAATTCTTATCATGATGGTGTTTATGCTTTGTTTTAGCTAAATTGTAGAACTATTTTAGGTGGTAGTTCTTGCTTCATTTGATTTAGCATTAAGCAAAGTATACATGCACACACTCTTGTATTAGTTTGTATTATTTTATCCTTTTATTTATTATTAAATAAAGGATAAAATTAGGATGTATGGGTGAGTACAGCCTTAGGCTATTTTTAGGAAGGGGGTGAATTTTATTTTTGCCATATATTGTGTGCCTTGGCAAAGCACAAAAACATTTACTAGAGGAATTTTGGATATACGAGTACTAAAGTAAATTTTGGCAGTTTTGCCCTCCGAGTGTGAAGTGTTTTCTTCCTTTCCTGGTTACCTTGCAGTCTTGTGTATGTTATATTAATCTTGTAAATGCAAATTCCCTGATTAACCACCTTATCTTGCTACAATTTTTAGTCCTTTCTGCTTAAATTTAATGTGCATGTTAACTTGTTAGTCCTTTCTCGTGAATCCCATTGAAATCCTTAGCCCCTAGTCATATGGTATGGTCATATGAGGGCTTAAAGCTTGTGATTCCTACTAGTAGGTGCTTAACTCCAGCCCCCTTTCATTTTATTTGTGTGGTGAAGGCAAGAGCATTTTATTCTATTTTAGTGGAAACTAAAATAAATAGTAGAGCATAATATTGAAAAACTTGTATCTTTTGATCGGTAACTCGGTTTTGAGTGCCGTTTTTTTACAAAAGTGCGTATTTTTTTATGCTCTTTCCATTGGAAATATTTATTTTGAGAATCACACTATAATTATAAAGTGTCATATTGTAACACACACTCATTATAAAGTGCCAAATCTGGGGGCTCTTGTTGCATTGTTTGGGGTCTTGTTGCATTGCTTGGTTCTTGCATTTCTTTTTGTGATTTTTTACAGATGGCATCTTTATCTACTTCTACATTAGATCATGTTGAGCCATTAACAACACATAATTACCACACATGGAAACCAAGAATGGAAACAATAACTAAGCGGAAATGATTATGGGCTTTAACTTCTTCAGAACAACCAGTGTTCACTAGAGAATATGAGAAATTTCAATACCAATACAAATTTGATGAGTGTATGGGTTTGATAGAACTTATGTAAGTGAGTGATTTTATTTCATTTGGAAAAGTGTGACTCTCCTTTCAAAATATGGGAGAAATTGGAGGATTTATTTGGTAAGGTGGATCATATGAGAGCCATGCAACTTGAAATTGAGATCACTTCTCTTAATCCTGAAGATTTTCCAACAATTATAGACTATCTTACCAAGTTCAAGCATTTGTTGACATAGTTGAAGGGGAGTGGAAGAGATAAGAAATATGAAGAGTGTGTTTACTTGATTTTATCCAAGTTGAGAGGACCATTGCAAATTTTTGCTTCTACTTTTTTCTCTAGCATGGATGCCTTAGGTGACACCTTCAAAATGCCTAACTTAGAAACATTTTGTGAAAGACTTACTAGGGAAGAATCCAAATTGTCTCACCTTGAGTCTTCCAACTCTCAAAAGGTATTAGTTGCATCTAATCCTAAGGGCAAGGGAAAACCAAATAGTAAAACCAAATCCACACCTTCTCCATCTCAAAATGCTCCTAAACCCAAAGAAAACAACTCAAAACCCAAGGAGTCTTTTAAATCCAAGAATAAGTCTAGCCATTCATGCTCTTTTCTCGTGGGGATCTTGACGGTGACTGGGTTTACGAATTATAGTGAACAAGTAATCCAGGCTGCGAGATCATGAAGAAAATAGGTGTTATAAGCAAATGCAAGCCTTAGAGGATGCAGTCAAGAAACACAAAAATTCTATCTCCACTCCACCTCCTTCTAATCAGCATGGAAAAGCACTTAATGTTGTTAGAAGATCTCAGTCACCACTTGTAGACAAGTGGGTTATAGATTATGGTGCTTCTCATCACATGACTTCTTCCAAGGAGTCTTTTGTTTCTCTAGGTTTGATTTTTAATTCCAAAATTGAGGTTGGAGATTCTTTCTTTCTTCTGTTGAAGGAAAAGGTGATATACAACTTGATGGTGGAAATATCCAAGATGCACTATATGTTCCTAACATCACTACAAATTTTCTTTCTGTATATCAAATTTTTCATTCTGGTCAAGGGAAAATAGTGACTTTTACACCACATGGGGCAAAAGTAAGAACTTTGTTGAAGCCTTATTCACTTGTTGCTCAAGGTATTGTTGATCATAGTTCAAGATTATATCTCTTTGATGGTTTTTATGAAACTTCTTCTATAGGGACAAGATTGGTTTCTCATTCAGATTCAAAGAGTAAGCTTTGGCATGTAATATTTAGACATCTCAATTACAGATATATGTGAAGGAGTTGAGCACTCATGGTATGGTAGATGGTCTTCCTAGAGTTTCTTGTCTTGAGGGAGTTTATCATGGTTGTGCATTAGGGAAACAACACCAAGATCCATTTTCTAAGAATTTATTTAAGAGAGCTTCTTCACCACTTGAGATTGTGCATAGTGACTTGATGGTTTTTCCTACCCCATCTTTCAATGGAGCTAAGTATGCACTTACATTTATTGATAATTTCTCGAGGCGTACTTGGGTTTATTTTCTCAAGTACAAAAGTGATGTTTTTTCACACTTCAAAGTCTTCAAGGCTTTGGTCGAGAAACAATCTTCTAGTAGCATAAAGAACCTTCGCACTAATAATGGGGGGAGTACTTCAATAATGAGTTTTCTAAATTTTTGGCAACTTAAGACATTATTCACCAACATTCTGTTCCTCATACTCCACAACATAATGGATTAGTAGAAAGGAATAATAGAACTTTGAAGGAAATGGCTAACTGTATGATGCATTCTAGAGATATACCTCCTATCTATTGGGCAGAAGCAATTAATTGCTAACTATATTCAGAATCACACACCACACAGAGCACTTGAGCATTTGACTCTAGAGGAAGCTTGGTCCAAGACTAAGCTAGATGTCTCATTTTTTTGAGTCTTTGGGAGCCATGCTTGGGCCTTTGTGCCAAAGAAGAAAAGGAAAGCTTTGGATAAAAAGAGTAAACCCTTGATTTTTGGGGTATTGTGAGGACATGAGAGCTTATCATATTGTAGATCGGGATACACATGATATTATTTTTCAAATACATGTTTAGTTTGATTAGCGTTTCACTCCTCATGATTCTTCATCTTCTTCCATTCCTTATTCTTCTTCATCTCATCTTGAGGATCCTTTCTTTGAGGATATTGATGAGGAGGTTATAGATGTCATTGAGGATCCTATTCCCATTGATGTTGTCACTATGCCTAAGTGGGCTCGTACTACAGTTTCTGAGTCAACATCTTTCATAGAGGATCTTCCACCCACTAGGCATCATCACACACATTCTACCAGTTCGGACTTTTATGTCCGGTAGTTTCGAGGATCCACAGTCTTTTTCAAAGGCTCATGGGATACAAGAGTGGGATGATGCGATGACAGCTGAGTATTCTTCTTTGATGAAGAATCATACTTGGGATTTGGTATCTCTTCCTAAAGGAAGAAAGATGGTTAGGTGTAAGTGGGTATACCGAACCAAATACATAATGATGGGTCCATTGACAAGTATAAGGCTCATCTTGTTCCAAAAGGTTTTTCACAAGTCGAAGGTATTGATTACTCTGAGACTTTTGCACCCGTTGCCAAGATGGATTCTATACGCCTTGTACTTGCTATTGCTGCATCACAGGGGTGGCCCATATACTAGATGGACGTGAAGAGTGCCTTCTTACATGGAGATCTACAAGAGGAAATATACATGGAGTAGCCAGCTAGATTTTTTCAGGATTCTTCTCTTATTTGTAGGCTCCGAAGGTCTCTCTACGGTCTCAAACAAGCCCCTCAGGCTTGGTATGAGAAGATGGATTCTTTTCTTTTGTCTACTGGTTATGTTCATTGCCATTCTGATCATACAAAGTGTATCTTCAACATGTCGGTGAGGATATTGTGATACTTGTCTTGTATGTTGATGATCTTACTTTATGACATCTCTTCTTCCCACATTCGAGTATTCAGAGGGCTCTTTCTACACATAGTTTGACATGACAGATCTTGGGCTATTGCATTATTTCCTTGGGTTTGCAGATTTCTCAAACATGTTCAGGATTCATTTGGGTCAGCAAAAGTACACCCATGATCTTCTTCGACACTTTGATATGGCTGATTGCAAGCCAAACCCATCTCTTTTCAGTCTAGGGTTACTCTTACATCCACATGTACCACACCACTTTGTGATCCTACATTGTATAGGTAGTTGGTTGGGAGTCTCATGTACTTGACCCATACTTGCCCTGATATTTCATTTACAATAGGGCTTGTATCTCGGTTTACACATTCTCCTCATAGTAGTCATTGGCAGGCTACTAAAATGATTTTGTGCTATTTATAGGGAACTTCCCACTTTGGCCTACACTACACTAGGGGTTCTACTCAGTTGGTTGGGTATACAGATTCAGATTGGGCAGGTTCTATTGATGATAGGTGTTCTACTTCTAGCTATCTTTTTGTCTTGGTTCTTCTCCAGTTGCTTGGGTGTGTAAAAAGCAACAAGCTATTGCACTTTCATCTTCAGAGGCAGAGTACAAGGCAGCAGTTACAGTGAGTCAGTAGATTCTTTGGCTTCGCCAGTTATTGACAGAGTTTGGATTCCCACAGGATTCACCAACTATACTTTGGTGTGACAACCAAAGTGTAATTCAAATTTCTCGCAACCCAGTTGAGCACCAGTGGACCAAGCATATTGAGATACACATCCACTTCATTCGGCAAACATTCAGGATGGAGTTCTTTGCTTGGAGTACCTTCCACTCAGCAACAGGTTGCAGACATCTTTACAAAGCCTTTTGCATCACCTCGCTACCTTGAGTTATGTGGAATGCTTGGGGTTTTAGAATTTGTTCTTGGGGGTGTTCATGAGAACATCTTCCTTCTTCTTCTTCTTCTTCTCTTTCCTTATAGCAAGATTCTTTCCTTCTTTTGGTTCGAGATTTCTTCATGGATATATTGTACATGAGTACCTCATCAGGCCTAGTTTCCGGGACTCATATTGTGGACATGCCACTTCTATTTTGGCCCTAGCTTCACTTGAGGGGGGGTGTTAGAGTAGGTATTTACCTTAGCTCATGTTCACCTAGGTACATTATTTACCTTTATTATATTTATCCTCACCCACTTATGTGTGTGGATATTTCTTTTTTATTTATTTATATATTAGGAGATATTATCTAATTGTTAGGTATAGTTCTTTCCTTGATCTATGGTATTGACTAGTTCTTTCCTAGATCTATGGTATTGACTAGATTCTTGATGTCTAGTTCTCTCATAAATCTATGGAATTGACTAGTTCTTTCCATGATTTATGGCTTGATCTACGACCTTGATCTGGTTCTTAGATTTTTATTCCTTGCCTATATAAGCAAGGTCCATTCTCATTGTATTTCATTGAGTTCCATAATAATTTATGAGATTGCTACTCATTTGTTTACAAAGGTTTATGTAAAGTTATTCTGGTGAATTTTTTTCATCTTATTGATCGTGATGTTTGATTAGCATCTCGTGTTCTTGGCCCGGCATGATTAGGTTATCATTCCTTTTAGATACTCTGTAAAAAACTATTGGTTCGTGCATCAAGAATCCTTCACGATCAATCAATTGTGCATACACTCACCAAATTCCTCACAAAAATTTGGTGTATCACCTTAGTTTTAATTATTATTACAATCATCTTTTACCCTAAAACTCCCGTAAAGTAGTTTAGTATACACAACAAGGAACCGGCCTTGATAAGGAGACTCACCTCAAAACAAGTATACCCATAGACCTGAGGTGTTTCCATTGTATCTACAAAAGAGAGAGATCATTTGTGCAAGCTTAGAAAACATGCAACCATCTCTCTACAGGGTGCACTTTAGAGAGATAACAGATTTTTGGCATGCCGGTGGGACCACGAATCGATATGCATGCGCTTTCAGATCTACAATAGATTTATAGCAAATTAAAAGTCACTTTGGGAGCAGATTTGCAGCCTAATCTATTCTAAATATTTTATCATCTTTTGGCAACTCCGTAAAGCTAATTTCAGACTAGTATTATAAAGATGTTCCATGCCTAAAGTGACTATAATATCATCGATAATCATTTTGCATTACAATAGACCTGTTTTGGTAATCCTCCTCTTAATACTCCTTCACCATGTATAAATTTTTCTATCAATATCTCAGCTTTTCCAATGGCCCAACAACCACCTAGGAATTTTGTGCCCTTTACTAGTGGTAGCCCATTAGTAATGCAAGTTTATCATGATATCCCCAATGCTCCCATGAAAAGTTTGCCATCATTTACAGTGAAAATTAGGTTACACCAATTTGAACATTTCAAATATGTTGCAGCCCTATGTGCAAATCCATAATATCACTCATGAAGACGTAACTCTAAGAATTTTAGCTACATATTTTAAAGGGCAAGCCTTGCAATGGTACGAAATTTAGAAATTGGAAGCATACGAACTTGGGATATTTTAGGGGAAAAATTATTGAAATAGTTCCAAGACAACTCGATCATTTTTCTCTCATGAATAGTTATCTACTATTAAAAGAGCTCCCAACGAATTTATATCTAGTTTCAATATCCATTTTGCGTAACTTGGGAGAGAATTCTAGCCAAAGTGTAAAGCTTCAAGTCGATCATGCTTTCCTTTAATATCTTAGAGCATTAAATAGTGATATCTCAACTATGATTCAGTCAATGGGTGGATAGACACTCCCAGCAACTTATGATATTGCTATCCGAGCTGAAAATACTCTTATTCAAGCTGAAAAGTTTGCACCAAGGCCATCAATGTCATTTATGGCAGATTTAGCACATATTCCTCACCTATTACAATTATAGAGCTCACTATTATAGCTCCATCAGATGATGTATTAAAATCTTTGTAGACCATGGGGAATAAGCTGAATTCAGTTGAGAATAAAATTACATTACCTAGTAGACCCTACCAGGCTCCTTATCAACCCTACCAAGAGAATCATAATTATAGAAAACCTTACCAACAAAGGCAGTTTGACCCAAAGGCTCCTAGTTCTTCTAACACTTTAGTTCTAGTTAATATGGCTATAAAGGAGTGGTGTCAACCTTGTAATCAACCTCATTCAGCTGCAACTTGCCCAAATGCTTTTCTGAATCTGAATCTTGTTGCACAACCTCAATCTGAAACATTGTTTATGCCTCAAATGGAGGGTGGGCAGCAAGAAACTCATGTTCAGAAAGCACCTGGATAGAATTTAGTCAACTTTAACGAGGAATATTTCATTTCAGTCACTACTAGGGCTCATGGGAGAGCTGCTAAATATCAAAAGCAACAAAATAGGCCTATCTTGCCTACTGTCACTGACAAGGCAACAACATCAAAGTCAAATAACAACCCTGTTGTTCCTAAAAAAGCAAGTGTTCCAGTTGATAAAGGCCATCAAAAATAGCTACACTTGATCCTAGAAGATTGTTTATACCTCAAATATCTAAGGTGGTGAAGTAGAATCAATTTTCACTAAGGCCTATTCTAAGATAGTTGATTCTGTCTCTAAGACAGTTGCTTCTTTTAACATTGTTGATGTAATGAAAAATCATAATGTTAACATATCAATGTGGGATGCTCTAAGTATTCCTGGACAACAAGATTTACTTTCTCATGAACTAGCTAAGCTATAGATTTCTTCAAATATAGTAGAGAAGGAAGTTCAAAAGATAGATATGGTCCTTGGAACGTTTGAGCAAGACCATATTAAAGAAGTTAAGTGGATGGTTCAGAAAGTTCTGAATGCTCATGACATTAAGAAACCACCACCATTTTATTTATCACTGATTATTAGAGAACATTTAGTTCACAATTGCATGGTGGACAGTGGTGCAAGTAGCACAGTTATGCCAAAAGTGATTGTAGAAAAATTAGGCTTGCAGTATGAGCCTACAGAAAGGAGTGTCTTACAGCTTGATGGAACTACAACTAACACGGTTGGTATAATCAAAAATTTTGAGGTAACGTTACATGCTTGTCCAAATGTTTCTATTCTGCAAGATGTCACTGTGGTAGACTTGCCTCCATACTTTGCTTTATGCTTATCTAGAGATTTCACAACAAAAATAGGAGGTTATCTCTCTTCAGATTGGTCCTTATTTTTCACCACACATTATGGAACTAAGGTTACTATCAATTCAGATCCATTGGCCATATTTCACATTGAGCCTTACTCTTCAAATGCGGTGGCTAATTATTCAGCCTTGGATTAGTCTGATTTTGACGAGGTAGCTCATGTTTCGGCATTGGATGGTGTCTCTAACCTATTTATGGATGAAAAAATAATTGAAGAACACGCTCATGATCCTTTCAAGGAGGTTGAAGAACATATTTTGGTGTGTATTGTATGCATGAAGAAAATACACCACTTCCCTTGTTGTCCAAAATAGATAATTCAAATAGAAGGAATTTGGAAACTTCATTTTGATGGAGCTAAGAACAAAAAGGACAGGGAGTAAGTTTGATGCTCACTTCCCTGACAAACGAAAGGTATTTCTTAGCTTTGAGTCTCCAATTTACATGCACTTGTAATGTAGCTGAATACGAAGCATTAATTCATGGCTTACTTTGGGCCAGAAAGAGAGGTATCAACACATTACAAATCTTTGGTGATTCTGAGTTGGTTATCAATCAAGTAAAAAAACTTCAATATTTGTAAGAATCCACTAATGAAGTCTTACAGACATAGAGTTTCAAACTTAATGGAAGATTTCAATGCCATTAATATTCAGTCTATTCCTAGAGCTGAAAACAAGCATGCAGATAGACTTGTAGTAGTTGGCGCTAGTTTCGAAGTGCTAGAACAGATTAAAAACAAAAATTTCAGCATCATATTAAACTAATTTTTAGGCCCTCAATACCTGATAATGATTTAAATTGGCAAGTTTTTGAAAGTGATGATCAAATCTGCAAGTTCTTGCAACAAGAAGCTGAGTTCTCTACACTTAATTAGGATAAGTTACAGCATTTATATGGTGATCATATTATTCAGTTAAAGACAAATAAATTACCTCGAGGTCTGGTTACATTGGAAGACATCTTCAGTACTGATGATCAGTTAAGAAAAGACAAAACTAAGATGTCAACACATGCTGATAACTATGAAGAGATTTCAATTGATGAAGGGAAAAAGTTATTTCTTGGAAAGGTATGTTCCTCAACTGAAAAATAATCATTTATTAATCTTTGTAAAGAGTTTAAGGATGTCTTTGCTTGGAAATACCAAGACCTAAAAGGATTTGATCCCAGCCTAAAGACAACATACAATCGAGTTACATCCAAATGCTAAGCCTATAAGACAGAAACAGAGGCTTGTAAATCCAAAAATAGAACCTCTGATGAGGAAAGAATTATCCAAGTTGATCAAATCGAGTATTATTTTTCCAATTAAGCATTCAAGTTGGGTAGCCAATCTTGTTCCTGTTAGGAAGAAGAACGATGAAATAAAACTATATGTAGATTTCGAGAGATCTTAATAAAGCTTCATTAAAGGATCATTACCCACTTCCGAATATGGATCATATTTTGAGAAGAATCTCAGTTGAGATAGACTATCTCTTCTCGATGGTTACAAAGTGGCTATAATCAAATTTTAGTCCGAGAATAAGATAGATACAAAACAAATTTTACTACCAAGTGAGGTACCTATGCTTACAAAAGAATGCCTTTCAGTATTTCAAATGCCAGTGCAACGTTTCAATGTGCAATGGACATGGATTTTCAGAGCTTGTTAAATAGATGCATTCTTGTCTATTTAGACGATGTTATTGTATTTTCAAAAGACCCAGAAGAACATCTGATGCATTTAAGGCAGACCTTTCAGTTATGCAGGTAGTTTGGAATATATCTAAATCCTCTCAAGTCTATCTTTTCAAGACATCAAGGTAAATTACTTGGTCATATTGTTTTAGAAGGTGGTTTAGCAATTGACCTTTCATAATCGAAGCTATATCATAGCTATCATTGCCTCATCATAAAAAGGCATTACAAAGTTTTCTAGAAAAAATCAACTTTGTTAGAAGATTTGTTCCAGATTTTATAGTATTGGTTAAACCGTTAACAGCTATGTTAAAGAAAGAGAAAAATTTCTTTTGGAGCACGTAAGGAAGGAGGTTTTGAAGCAATAAAATCAGCCATCTCTCAGGCTCCTACTTTTGCAAACCCAAATTTTGATAAAGATTTTACAATGTATGCACTTGCATAGGAGCTGAAATAATCTTAGTTATCTTGACCTCAAGTGTTAATGATGAAAATATTGAGCATCCGATTGATTTCTTTGGACAGAGTTTGCATGATTACAAAACAAGGTACACATTTCTTGAAAAACAAGTACTTTCAGAGTAGTCAGAGGACTAAAGAATTTTAAGTACATGCTTTCAAACAATAAAATTCATGTTCTTGTTTCTCATCCAAGTGTGAAAGATTTCCTTTTAAATAAAGAATTGAATGAGAAAAGAGCAAAGCTAAATAACGAAGGTTATGGAATATGATGTTGATATCCGGGTTGCTAAGACAATTAGAGGTAAAGGTTTATGTGAACATCTAATTACCGATATATAAAAAAAGCAAGCAAACAAAACCCAAAGATTCGAGAATAGTGTGAGCAATCAAATATCATGGTCCAACCAGGAAATCAGCAACCTGAACTTACCCAAGAGATCCAAGAATCAAGGTGGATGACTGATTTGGTTAACTACTTACAACATGGCACTTATCTGGAAGGTATGGATAAGAATAAATGAAGATATTTCATATTACAAGCTATTCCTTATCTTTTCGTTGATGGTGTATTGTTCAAAAGGGATATAAATGGGATCTTGCTACGATGTGTTGATTATGATAAAATTCAGAAAATATTATCAGAATTTCATGAAGGACCTGCAGGAGGTCACTTCTCAACACGTACTACAGCTTTAAAAATTATGAAAGTAGGTTACTATTGGCCTAGCATATTCAAAGACTATTTTGAATGGATTAGAAAGTGTAAGAAATGTGCTTTCTTTGTTGGAAAAGAACATCTTGCTTCATTGCCTTTGCATCCTATTTCATCTGATCAGCCTTTTATGCAGTGGGGTCTTGACTTTATTGGCATGATAAACCCGCCTTCATCACAAGGACATAAGTGGATCTTAACTACTACAGATTATTTTACATGATGGAATGAAGCAATAGCCTTAAAGGATGCTAACGAAGCTTCGATACTATCCTTTTATGAAAGCATAGTTTACGATCTGGTGTCCCAAAGAATGATCATATCGATAATGCTTTGGCATTCCTCAAAGGCAAAGGTAATGATTGGGTTATCAAACACGGAATATATCTCGAGTTCTTCATCTAATTATTACCCAAAAGGTAATGGCTTAGCTAAAAGTACTAACAAGAATCTATTAAGGATCATCAAGAACACTCAAGGATAATCAAAGAGCTTTGCATCTCGATGTTGAATTCCACACTTTGGGCTGATAGAGTGACTCCTACAAGCTTGTGTATGGAAAAGAAGTAAGAATACATATTTCAGTTGAGTTACCAAAGCATTAGATTTACTCCACCAATCGGAGTTACTTGAGAATGAACCATTCAGAGGTTCATTATGCATAGTTAATGGAATTGCAAGAGTGAAAGATCAAGCTCATTTAAATATGGAAAAGAATCAGAAACAAATCAAGAAGAATTTTCACAAGAAATCCAAATTCTGAGTCTTCAATGAATGGGATATTGTGTTAAAGTGGGATGTTGATTGTGCAAAGCCGGAAAGACACTCAAAGTTTGATACACTCTAGAGTGGCCCTTACATGATTTCAGGTTGCAAGGAACACAATGCTTTTCAGCTTTTGAAGTTGAGTGGAGAGTAACTTCTCATTCCTGTGAATGGTATGTTTCTCAAACATTGTTATTGGAAATCTTACAATGATTGTTAGAGTAGGATTTTCCTTCAATAAGTGCAGTTTCTACACATTGCATTGTTTTTTAATTCAATAAGTGCATTCGTGCACATGATCTAGTTTACCAGATCCTTTCCCATCTTTAGTTTGTTTTGGAAGGGTTGGACCTTTCGGGAAGGTATATTTTGGTTACATGCTTTGGACTCCATGCCCAATGGAAAAGAGGCAGAACGGTATATAAGCTAGCAAATAGCTTTCCCCGTAGGATCACCAGAAATGGTGACAATTTTTACACTTGTGCAAAATAGGCAACTCAAAACTTTGTTATAATGGATAAAATAGGTGAAGTATACCTAAGCTAAGGGGTTCAAATAATGTTAACATGGTTGTTCTATTTTAAAAGATTACATAAAATCTACAACAATGTGTCTTTGTTACAAAACGTAACATATCACATAGTCTCAGTAATTTCATGATACCTTCAAAGAAAAGAACACAAAGGATGAAGGACAAGCTGTGTTTTCTTGATGAAGACACCAAATTGCATAATAGGTGAAGTGTTCGGTTTTGAGACAGCAAAAACAAGTGTATATTAGAGAAAATCAGAGTTCATTACCAAATGTTACAAGTTATAATCAATGTTCTTTCCTTCATGATTAAGACATTCAATTATGTTACTGAGTTGTTTAGTTCATTATACAATCCATACAGAGAATCTAGAATGCAGAAATAAATATACAACTCATTTACAAAATTCTATGTTTTATTCATAAGGAGTTTTTCAAATGTTTCCCACACAAGTCGTGGGATGTAACTGAAAGGTAAAGTATAGCTACTGAAATCAAAGGTACACATGCATGAAAGAGAAAGTAAAGGAGTATGAGTTAACCCATCATTGCCTTGGGGATTTCTTTCCTTGATCGAAGCATCTCTACTCCATCTTTTTCTCCATCTCCATTGTAGAGGCCACTGTACCTGAAAAGAAAAGAAATTAACTATCAGTTACGAGCTCAGGGATCAAATCATATTCCTACACTGTCCTATTTCATGCATATGAATCTCAAATAACATGAGATATATTCTACTGGAATATAAACCGTATATATGCTTTATTCACTCAAATAAAAAGGAGAAAAGAAAGAATAAAACATGGACATAAGAGAGGCCAAAAAGCCTAATTATTTTCTCGACGGTTTTCCTAAATGTGTAGGTACATGTTATAAAAAAAGAAAATTGACAAGTCATAAATACATGCTGAAAATAAAGAAGATTACAACTCAAGGTTCAAAGTAACTATTCTACAATTACAAGAAGTTAAACTGCAGAGGAAAGACAGGAAGATGGAAACACTTGTTCTAGTCAGTAGAAGAAGAAACAATTTCAAGAAGCTAAAGCTAAATATGAAAAGGGAAAATAGCTAAAACAGATGAGAGAGAAGATTCGGGAAAATTTTTGACAGTGGCTTCGCCATGTAAACCGGACATTTACAACTTTCATCATGTTATTTTCAATTACTACGTGCTTTAAAGAAACTATACAGATCGATAAGTGACACAGAATTAAAAGGGCATCACATGATCAAAATAGACAACTAATATATTTTTAGTTCTCAAATTGCTATATCATTCAGCAAGAAAAGGGTTATCAGTATTCTAGATCATAAATGAAACTATTATTTCTAGAAATGCATTAAAGAAATGATTCGAAAAAAAAATCCAGGCTTCGCCATGAAAAATCAACATTTCAAATTTTCCACCAAGCATCTAAGTAAGAAATAGTTGCATAAAGGAAATATAGCATCGAAACAAGGCTTATGCCTGAAATAGCACTCACAAGTTTCAAATTAGAGAAATGATCAGGATCATAAGTGATGTCGTATCAAAAGTACAGTAAATTAATGCAAGGAAGCATGATACAATTTTTTAAAAGAAAAAAACTTGTTACTTCCAGCTCATTATTACAAAGGGAAGATAACCACATTCGGTCAAAGGTCCAAATCCAAAAGATATCAAGGTAAAACACAAATGCTCGTAATAATATTTCTTTCAAATTACTACCAAGTTACAAAGGTACAATATATTTACTATACAATAATGGATCAACTATATACTCAAGATCTTAGAATAGAAATTATTCACATATCACACCAAGTGACTGTGATAAGAAAAGTAAAATTGAAAGGAATGGAAAAGAATGAAGAATTCCAATCACTCACAACAATGATCCTTTTGGTCTAATCATTTCAGTTCAAAAGAGGTACTCCACAAGGATTCGAGATCACAAGCTTACCAAGAAAACCTTAAATCAAGGTTACAGCAGTTTAAGACTTGAAAGAATCGATCAGAAAATGATAAAGATCAAGCTCATTATTATAGTGGGATGAGTTCAATTAAAGAAGTCTACAAGAGTATAATTTCTCCCTTTTAGCAACATTTAAACAACTCGGGATCATTGATTTTTTCAGATCTACGCTTTCACAACTATTTCTACACGTAACTTTAAAGATTTTTTTTTGGTTATATCAAGTATCCACCGAAAGCTCAAATTCATGATATCGAAATCTCCTAATAGCTCGGAAAGGGACTTAGGAAACACAAATATGTGGGCACATCTAGAAATCTTAGGTAAAAATAAATCATCGAAGTCATACACTTACAGGATCAAATATGTAAGAGTCAAGTTTCATAGTTTTCCTAGCTAATACCGATCCTGTAAGTGTATGAATTGATAATTTATTTTTACCGATATTTCTAGATGTGCCCCTGTGTTTGTGTATGATTTGTTGGAGGTTTGTAATAGAACACGTAAGGCCTTTTCCACAAAGGTTGAGCTTGAGAAGAATAAACCGAGATTTTGAAAACCATGGTGGCCAATAGAACACGAGGGTCTTTTCCACAAAGGTTGATCTCAAGAAGAATAAACCGAGATTTAAAAAAAAACAACCACATAAAGCTAATAAGACCAAAATCAAGCTTCGAAGGATAACAATGGCGAATCTTAGAAGAGAACAGAGGTAAATACTAAAAATGCAAAGGCAAGAAAGAGTCACAATACCATTTTGAAGGTAGAGCTCTAAAATTTCAACAATGGTAGTCTACAAAAATCCAGTGGCTTCGCCTCAAAACTAGAAATGTGAAATGATCAAATGAGGGGCTTCGAGTTGTTTTAACTCACCCACTTGAGCTCAACTTAACCTAGCCCTAATTAGAGATCAAGAATCGATGGCTCAAAATCACCAAGTACAATGGATCAATGTTCAAAAAATGAGCTCAGAGATCAAAGAATAACCATGGCTGGCCTCCCACCGACCACATTAATTGCCAACTTTAAAACCCTAACCGTGAGTTCAGAATCAACGGCATCGAGCACGGAGGTATAGAGATCAAGGGCTCGAAATGATTCACCAAAATCAAAGCTAACCCAACTCAGGTCAGATTACCACCGACCAAGTTTGCTAAGGGTTGAGTCATCGTGGGAAGGGGCCAGCCCACGTGTCCACAAACAATATCATTGCATTTGACTGTCAAAAGTCCAAACCATAGTCATTTCCAAATAATACAAAGCCGAATGTACATGCCACAATGATCACCTAAAAGGTGAATTCCAAACTACATGCTACCAACTATGCAAAGACCGACACATATATACATATGTATAATTAATCAAAAGGTGGTGGATATATATAGCATGTTTATTAATCAAGATGGTCACCCCTTTTTATATGTGCTAAAGTCCACAAGGTGGCCAAACCTGGTAATGTGAAGGTGGTCCCCACACCAAGGAGGTTGGAGTAGACTTGCAGAATGTTATCCATGTGATCACTAGCAAACAAAATGAGTGTCAACATCAGAGGAAAGGGGGTCCCAACCAGATTAATATGTGGATGAGTATTATTGCAAATATTTGGAATATTTTGCTCACATACAGGAGTTATATTTTTGCATGCCTTCACAACAGGACAGAATGGAGAAGAAGATGAATTTGCATGCTCAAAGGAAGAAGACTTGCCTAGCAAGCAATTTTATTATTAGCAAATTATTCACCCTTCTCTTTCTTAAAAATAGATCAGTCAACTTTAGTTGACTGAGATGTAATCAAAGGCTATTAGAGCCTATTGTACTAGTTTGTATTATTTTATCCTTTTATTTATTATTAAATAAAGGATAAAATTAGGATGACATGTAAGTACAGCCTTTAGGCTATTTTTAGGAATGGGGTGAATTTAATTTTTACTATATATTGTGTGCCGTGGCAAAGAAGAAGAAAAAAATTTACCTGGAGGACTTTTGGATATACGAGTATCGAAGCAAATTTTCGCGCTTTGCCCTCCGAGTGTGAATTGTTTTCGCCTTTCCAAGCTACCTTGCAATCTTGTGTATGTTATATTAATCTTGTAAATGTAAATTCCCGATTAACCACCTTACCCCGCTACAAGTTTTAGTCCTTTTCGCTTAAATTTAATGTGCATGTTAACTTATTAGTACTATTATGATTCTCCCCAAGACAATCAAGTGTTTTGCCCTTAGATACTTTACGTAAAACTATTGGTTTGTGCATCAAGAATCCTTCATAGATTAGTTGTGCATACACTACCAAATCCCTCACACAAATTTGGTGTATCACCTTATTTTTAAATATTATTACAGTCATCTTTTACCCTAAAACTCCCAGAAAGCGCTTTAGTATACACAACAAGGAACCGGCCTGATACCGAAGACTCACCTCAAAACAGGTATACCCACACACTGAGGTGTTTCCATCAGATCTATGAAAGAGAGAGATCATTTGTGAAAGCTTAGAAAACCTGCAGCCATCTCTCTACAGGTGCACTTTCGAGAGATAACAAAGTTGAGTTGAAACCTAACTCAACTCTTGAGCTCAAGCGGTAAAGGTCATTCGACCTCAAAGATCACTCTATTCTAGTTTTTTGTGTCTCACGGAAAATCCTCGACAAAAATTTTGTTGCCATTTTTATCTTATGAAGCTTAGCTTCCTTACGAGATCATTTCTCTTAGCTCGGTTTGAGTTTTCTAAGGAGGTAGTTGTGGGGTTTTGACTTCTTGATTACTCAAGCTCGTAATGTTGTTCCTGTGATGCAATAAGGGGCTTACACACTAGTATTTCTTGTCATTTCAGCCTTGTAGTCCAGCCTATGTCCGAAGGGTTGATGAGCTCACCCTTCTAAGTGGTTGCCATTTTTGATCACTTTCATCTCTGATCGTATCATCGTCATACTGTTTGGAAAAGAATTGTAAGTTTTGGTCTCTTAAGCACCACTATTACTTTTTATTTTCTATTATAACTTCAAAACACTGATATTCGTTTTTCCTTTGCATTTTTAATGAGATTTTTGGGACAACATTGATTTATGAGTTGAAACTCGTTATGGGTTCTCGTTTTTAGCTCTAAATTGATGATCATTCGAGGGTATTTTCTTCTTTCGATTAAATCAGTAAATATTTACTTCCTTCCCTAATTTTTACATACCCATTTAGTGGGATTTTTGACTAAAGTTAGAAAGTACATTTTCTTCCTCGGATCTACAACTTGAAACTGATTTATAATAGGAATCATGAATTTTTGAAATGTTCGAATCTTCTTTATCTTTGGAAATTTATGAGTACCTATATAATTTAAATTTTTTTGAATGGTAAAATGGTTATTTTCTTGATTTCATGAGATCTTTGTACCTTATAAATGGCCTTCGAAAGTTGTAAACAGTTTCTAATTCTTGTAACACCATTAGTAGGCATATGTTATGTTTGTGGAGCCTATTTTCATGTTTGAGTGTGGTACACCTTCTATGTGTTACACTCGGGTATTTTTACGGTGGTCCCGCTCGCCGCTGAGCGGGTTAGGGGGGTTCGGGGGCGAAGCCCCCTAAGAAAATTTTCATGGGTGGTTTATTAACCCATGGGTAATGGGTAACCGTTATGGGCTGTTTTTGGGCCCATGTTTTTCAGCCTTTTACCCATTATTTTGATACCCACGGTTTTTTGCCCTTGGTTTTGATACCCACGGTTTTGTATCAAACTGCTTAAGCAGTTGTCGATTTATATGGTCTTATGCATATAATAGATGCACAAGCAAATGTATTGCAGATGTGTTTTGAATTCGGCTATGAATTCTCAGAGAGTTTGTTGAGCATAGCTCCAAACAGATCCGGGTATTGTATTGAGAGAGAAAGTGGGCTTGTAATAAAATCTGAGCAAGTGATTCTTGGTGGACGTAGCCCAAATTGGGTGAACCATGTTAAATATTGTCTCTTTGTGTTGTGTTATTTTATTATGTAATTTTATTTGAGATCTGTAATAATTTTTGCATATTAGTTTCTACTATTGCGATTCTGTGAGGGATTATTCCGCATATTTTATCCCTTATTTCCTAATAATTGGTATCAGAGCCTAGTTTGGTTTGCTAAAGTGTTGAATCGCAGGAAAGTTTTATCTTGAGTGGGAGCTATGGCAGATGATGGAAGATCTAGGGTTGATAAATTCAACGGGTAGAATTTTAGTCTTTGGAAGATGCAGATGGAAGATTACCTTTATCAAAAGGATCTTTATACTCCATTGTCTAAGAAGGTGAACAAACCCTCAAGTATGACAGATGTGGAATGGGATTTGTTGGATCGGAAGGCACTTGGAACGATTCGGCTGTGTCTTGCATCCTCGGTATTATTTAATGTTTCAAAGGAAAAGACTACAAAAGATCTAATGGATGCATTAGGGAAGTTATATGAAAAACCCTCTGCCTCTAATAAGATATTTTTAATGAAAAAGTTGTTTAATATGAAGATGTCTGAGAATAGTTCAGTAGCAGATCATTTAAATGATTTTAATATGGTTGTGAATATGCTAGCTTCGGGTTACAATAGAATTTGATGAAGAAGTTAGGGCTTTATTAATTTTCAGTGCTCTTTACCCGAGAGTTGGAATAGCCTCGGTAATGGCGGTAAGTAACTTGGTTCCAGCTTAACTCGAAGTTAAAGTTTGAGGATGTTGTAGGGGTGATTCTAAGCGAGGAAATGTGAAGAAAATCTCTCGGGGAACCTTCTACTTCAGTGGAATGCTTTGACAAGTGGAAACTAGAGGGAGACAGAAGAATAGAGGAAACCGTGAAAATCAAAAGATTGGGCAAGGTCAAAATCCAAGAACAAGATTGTATGTTGGAATTGTGGAACGCCAGGCATACAAAGAAGGACTGTTGGGAGCTTCGTGATAAGAAGAAACAACATGAAGAAAACAAGGAGGCAAATGTGGCATCGAGTAATGTATGTCAGGATGCTTTGATTCTTTCTTTGCATAATATTACTGAATCTTGGGTTTTAGATTCAGGGGCTTCTTTTCATGCTACTCCACATAGGCATTATTTTGTTGATTATGTTCAAGGGATTTTGGGCATGTTTTTCTTGGTGATGATGAGCCTTGCAGCATAGTTGGAAAAGGTTCTATTCAGGTTAAGATATAGAATGGGAATACATGGTTATTGAAGGATGTCAGACATGTGCCTACATTAAGGAGAAATTTGATATCAGCGGGCGGTTGGGAAGTGATGGTCAGATCGTGATATTTACAGCAGACTCTTAGAAGGTTACCAAGGGTGCTCTTGTGGTGGCAAGAGGTAAGAAGGTTGGAACCTTGTATTTAACCACTGATAATACTAATGATTGTAATCTTGTGGCTTCAGATGCAGATACAACATTATGGCACTATAGGCTTAGTCATATGAGCCATAAGGGCATGAACATCATAAAGAAGAATTTTCCTGGATATACAGAAACAGGTTTAGATTTCTGTGAAAACTACATATATGGGAAACAGAAGTGAGTAAGGTTTCTCAAGGTTGGACCTACGAAGAAAGAGAGTAAGTTAGAGCTGGTACATTCTGATGTGTGGGGGCTGGCTCAGGTATCATCTCTTGGGGTTCAAGTTATTATGTTACTTTTATTGATGATGCAACAAGGAAAGTTTGGGTTTATTGTATTAGACACAAATCTGATGTATTTGACACTTTTGTTAAATGGAAAGCCTTCAGTAGAGAATGAAACAGTCTTAAGCTAAAATTTCTCAGTCGAGATAATGGAGCGGAGTATCGCAGCAATGAATTTAATGATTCTTGTTCTAAAAATGGAATCCTTGGCAGAAAAAGACGGTTCAGAACTCCACAGCAGAATGGGGTATCAGAAAGGATGAACAGAATAATAATGGAACGTGCTAGGAGCATGAGATTACATGCAGGACTGCCTCTTTCTTTTTGGGCAGAAGCGGTGAGCACAACTGTGTACTTGATAAACAGAGGACCCTCAAGTGCCTTGGATGGAGGCATACCTGAGGAGGCATGGTATGGTAAGAAAGTTGATTATTCATTTCTTAGAGTCTTTGGATGTGAGGTGTTTGTTCATATAGACAAGGATGATAGGACCAAGCTAGAGGTTAAATTAGAAAAATGTACTTTCATTGGTTATGGTGGTGATGACTTTGGATTTAAATGTTGGAGTATTAAGGAAAAGAAAATCATTCGGTCTAGGGATGTGGTATTTAATGAGAAAGTCATGTATAAGAAATAGTCACAGAAACTAGGGAAGAATCCATGAAAGAATATGTAGTGGTAGAGGATCTTCCGGATGGGAAAGTGACCCATGAATCAGTTCAGGAACCTACTCAACAGGAACCCCAAACTCCTACAGTGAGGAGGTCTTCTAGGGTAAGAAAAGAACCTGAACGTTTTTTTCCTTCTCTTTATTATTTATTACTCACTAATAGTGGAGATCCAGAGAGCTTTGATGAAGCAATGCAGGTAGATGCCAGTAAGAAGTGGGAGCAAGCCATGGATGAGGAGCATAAGTCTCTCATGGAGAACCAAACTTGGGATTTGGTGAACCTACCGGAAGGCAAAAGAGCATTGCAGAACAAGTGGGTGTATAGAGTTAAAGATGAAGAAGGAGGAAAGAAAATATATAAGGCCCGGTTGGTGGTCAAGGGGTTTGCACAGAAACAAGGTATAGATTTTGATGAGATATTTTCTCCTGTAGTAAAAATGACTTCTATTAGAACTGTTCTTGGAATAGTGGCAGCAGAAGACTTACACTTAGAACAGTTAGATGTAAAGACTACATTTCTCCATGGTGATTTGGAGGAGGAACTATATATGCAGCAACCAGAGGGCTATGAGGTCAAAGGTAAAGAGGAGATGGTGTGTAAACTGAAGAAGAGCTTGTATGGCTTGAAACAAGCTCCACGTCAATGGTATAAGAAGTTTGATAGCTTCATGATGGAGCAAGGTTATATTAGATGTCATTCTAACCATTGCATGTATATAAAGAAATTTGAGGATGGAAGTTATATTATCCTGTGTTTGTATGTTGATGACATGTTGGTTGCAGGTAAAAACATGCAGGAAATAAAAGTACTCAAGAAATAGCTAAGTGAATCCTTTGATATGAAGGATTTGGGGGCAGCCAGACAAATCCTTGGTATGAGGATAACTCGGGATAGGAAGGAATGGAAATTGACTTTATCTCAGGAAGATTACATTAAGAAGGTATTAGACAGGTTTAACATGCAGGATGCTAAACCGGTTGGGACTCCTTTGGCAGGCCATTTCAAGTTATCAAAGGAGCAGTGTCCCATGATAGAGTAGGAAAGAAACCAGATGTCCAAAGTACCTTACTCATCAGCGGTTGGCAATTTGATGTATGCTATGGTGTGCACTAGGCTTGATATTGCCCATGCAATGGGAGCTGTGAGTATATTTATGAGTGATCCAGGTAAAGAGCATTGGCAAGCAGTAAAGTGGATCCTTCGGTATTTGAGAGGGACCATGGGGACAGTTTTGTGCTATAATGGATCAGACACCACTTTACGTGGTTATGTAGATTCAGACATGGCTGGAGATGTAGACAGCAGGAGGAGCACGACAGGTTATATTTACACTGTAGGTGGGACAGCAGTGAGCTGGATTTCACGACTACAGAAGCTAGTGGCTTTGTCAACCACGGAGGCTGAGTATGTTGCTGCCATAGAGGCAAGCAAAGAGATGATTTGGTTACAACAATTTCTTAAGGAGTTGGGGCATAAGCAGGAGGAATGTAAGTTGCATAGTGATAGTCAGAGTGCTATACACCTAGCTAAGAACTCTGCTTTCCACTCCAGGACGAAGCATATACAATTGAGATATCACTTCATCAGGACAGCTTTGGAGGAAGATAAGTTGAAGTTGGAGAAGATTCATACAAATCAGAATCCGGTAGACATGATGACCAAGGTGGTCACAAGGGATAAACTAAAGCTATGTTCAGCTTTGGTTGGCCTTCGCGGATGACAGTGAAGGGTTGAGAAGCTTGCTCAGAATGGAAATCAGTCTCCAAGTGGGAGATTGTTATGTTTGTGGAGCCTATTTTCATGTTTGAGTGTGGTACACCTTCTATGTGTTACACTCGGGTATTTTTACGGCGGTCCCGCTCGCCACTGAGCGGGTCAGGGGGGTTCGAGGGGCGAAGCCCCCAAAGCAAATTTTCATGGGTGGTTTATTAACCCATGGGTAATGGGTAACCGTTATGGGCTATTTTTGGGCCCATGTTTTTTCGGTCTTTTGCCCATTGTTTTGATACCCACGGTTTTTTGCCCTTGGTTTTGATACCCACGGTTTTGTATCAAACTGCTTAAGCAGTTGTCTATTTATATGGTCTTATGCATATGATAGATGTATAAGCAAATGTATTGCAGATGTGTTTTGAATTCGGGTTTGTGAATTTCAGAGAGTTTGTTGAGCATAGCTCCAAATGGATCAGGTATTGTATTGAGAGCAAAGTGGCTTGTAATAAAATCGAGCAAGTGATTATTGGTGGGACGTAGCCCAAATTGGGTGAACCACGTTAAATACCGTCTCTTTGTGTTGTGTTATTTTATTTCGTAATTTTATTTGAGATCTGTAATAATTTTTGCATATTAGTTTCTCTTTTGTTGCAATTACTCGTGAGGGATTATTCCGCATATTTTATCCCTTATTTCCTAACAAAGATAAGCCTTGATTGATTCTTTGTTTAAATATCGTAATCTTATTTCTTTTTCTAAAATAATGTACTTATTTGATGATAGCATTTATGTGCACCCATTCTTACTTCATTCGAAAACTACAATTTAAGACGGATGAACTTTGTAAGATTATATTGAAACTTCATTTATTCAACCGTTTGTTAAGCTATAATGAATGCTCCAAAGTACTTCAATTTGATGATTGAAAGTGCAGTCCATTTCTTTTCTTGTTTAAGTAATAAATTTTCTTTTTATTCCAACTTTGATATGCATGCTGGAAAATTTTAAAATGTCCATTTTACATGGCAAAGCCTTGTCAAAATTTTCACAGAATTATTTCTTTTATCCCTTTTTCAGCTCTAATAGATGTATTTTCTGATTCAGAATGAAAAATGTATCACCTTTCTATTTAAGTTGATTTGTTGTTAGAAAATGAAACATAATAACTGTTATCTTGATCATGGCATGCTTTTTTACTTTTTTGTACCACTTATTTGATTTACATACAGCTTTTAAAGCATGTATTAATTAAAAACGACATGATGGAAAGTTGTAAATGTCCATTTTACATGGTGAAGCCCCTGTAAAAATTTTCCCATAATTCTTTCTCATTTTGTTTCAGTTTTGTAATATTCTCTTTTCACCGAACTTCAACCTTCAAAATCTGATCCTTTTCGCTTCACCTTTGATTTGCATTCTTCCTTCATTCTAGCATGTACTTATGACCCATCTGCTTCATCTACCATAGGGTAAAAGCCATTGAACTCTGAAATCTTTATCTATAGTGAGGATTGTAAGACTTGATTTATTTCTTCTTGGCTGATCAATCTATGTTTGCACACTTAAGAAAACAGTTAGAAAATATTTGAGATTTTTAGCCTCTCTTATGTCCATGGTTTTCTTTTCTTCTTTTCTCTCCTTCTTTCTGAGTGAGTAAATTATGTATGTAGTTTGATCTTCAAGTAATCTTTATCTCCTGTTGTTAAGAGATTCATATGCACGAATTAGGATAGTATAGGAATATGGATTAACCCGAGATCTTAACTAATAGTTTTCTCTTTTATTTTTTCAAGTACAATGCTTCAAAAGTTGAAGATGGAGAGGGAACAAAGCTAAAGATGAGGATGCATCAACCAAAGGAGAAACCTCCAAGGCAATGATGGGTTCACTCATACTCCTTTATTTTCTCTTTCATGCATATGTACCTATTATTTCAAAGATGATCGAACTTTACTTTTCAATTACATCCCACGGCTTGTGTGGGAACATTTGAAATTCCTTATGAATAAAACATTGAATTGTGAAATTGAGTTGTGTATTTATTTCTACATTTCTACTTTCTGATATGGATTGTATGATGAACTAAACAACCCAATAATATAATTGAATGTCTTAATCATGAAGGAAAGAACATTAAAAATACCTATAACATCAAAGTAATGAACTCTAATTTCGTAATCTGCATTCATGATTTCGCTCCAAAACCTAACACTTCATCTATTATGTAATTCAAGTTGTCTTCTTCAAGGCAACCCAAGCTGTCATTCGGGATTTGTGTTCTTTTGTTGAAGATACCATGAAATTGCAGACTACGTGATCTATTATTTTTGCAATAGCACACATAGTTGAAGATTTCATGTAATCATTAATTAATTAAAAAAATGTCCGAAAGATCCTCCCTAGCTTAGGTATACTTCACCAATGTTATCCATCGTAACGAAGTTTTTAGTTACCTATTTTTTATTTAAATACATATTTTAAAGCATATATTAATTAAAAACATCATGATGGAAAGTTTTAAATGTTTATTTTACATGGCGAAGCCCTATCAAAATTTTCATAGAATTCTTTCTCATTCTCGTTTCATTTGTAATCTTCACTTTCAGATTAGCTTCAGCCTTCAAAATCTGATCCTTTTCTACTTCACCTTTGAGTTGCATTCTTCCTTCATTCTAGCATGTACTTATGACCCATCTACTTCATGTACCATATGGTAGAAGTCATTGAACTCTGCAATCTTTATCTATAGTGAGGACTGTAAGACTTGATTTATTTCTTCTTGGTTGCAACCTATACCTACACACTTAAGAAAATAATTAGAAAATATTTGGGGCTTTTTGGCCTCTCTTATGTTCATGGTCTTCTTCTCTTATTTTCTCTCCTTCTTTCTGAGTGAATAAATCATGTTATCAGTTTGATCTTCAAGTAATCTATATCTCCTATTATTAAGAGATTCATATGCATGAATTAGGATAGTATAGGAATATGGATTAACCCTTAGCTATTAACTAAAAATTTTCTCTTTTCTGTTTTTAGGTACAGTGATTCTAGCAGTAGCATGGAGAGGGAACAAAGCTGAAGATGAGGATTCATCAACTGAGGGAAAAACCTCCAAGGCAATCATGGGTTTACTCATACTCCTTTATTTTCTCTTTCATGCATATGTACCTCTTATTTCAGTAGTTGTACTTTACTTTTCAGTTACATCCCACGACTTGTGTGAGAACATTGGAAATTCCTTATGAATAAAACATTGAATTGTGAAATTGAGTTGTGTATTTCTTTCTACATTTCTACTTTCTTATATGGATTGTATGATGAACTAAACAACCCAATAATATAATTTAATGTCTTAATCATGAAGGAAATACCATTAAAGAATACCTATAACATCCAATAATGAACTCTGATTTTTGTAATTTGCACTCATGATTGCTGCTCCAAAACCTAACACTTCATCTATTATGCAATTCGGTGTCTTCATCAAGGAAACCCTACCGTCCTTCGGGATTTGTGTTCTTTTCTTTGAAGACAAGACATGAAATTCTGATCACTACATGATCTATTATGTTTTGCAATATCACACATAGCTGTAGATTTCATGTAATCATTAATTAATTCAACAAAAAAATATTGTCTGAAAGAACCTCCCCTAGCTTAGGTATACTTCACAAATGCTATCCATTGTAACGAAGTTTTGAGTTGCCCATTTTTTCATAAGTGCAAAAATTGTCAACAATAACTTCTTGGTGAACAATTCAAAATGAAAGGATGGAATGAAATAATGGATCCAAGACCATACAAATTGAGCATGGGCATATGGCCAAAAACAATGCTTGAGGATATTGGGTTATGAACAAACATGCCACATGGGGTTAAATACACTAATGTCTTTGATTTTCTCTCCTACATGAAGGTAATGGTATACAAAACACCATTGAATGTGATGGTTTTTTGTCTCAAGTACGGAATTTTAAACCATATTAAGATGAAAGCACACCTTTTGGGTGAGGAATTCAAATTTCGCATGCATTGAGCTTGTAAAGAAAATGAGAAAGTAGATACATCGCTTAATAAAGAAACCTCAAATTTTAGTGTTTAAAGGTTGTGTCAATGTTTTATATCCAATCACACCACCACATAACTGAGGGTTTTAAACCTAGTTTGTCAAGAATGAAATCTAGCATAAGTTCAAAAATTGTAAGTAGAAATGAGAAATCTAAATTGTTTGAGTTATTTTTATTTATATCCTACAAGGGATTCAAATTTCTGAATGAGAAAAAATAAAAAATTGTTTAAATTTCTTTGAAATACAATATAAGATATTTTATGCCCAACATATCAATAAGTGGCACATCATTGCCTATCACAATGGGTGACAAAAACATATTTTTCTCATTAAACAAAAATCTAAATCTGAAACCATCAATGACCAATTCAAGAAAGGGCTTGAAAAGCTCAAAGGATTTCCAAGTAATCTAAACAATAAAGGTGTCTTCAATTTTTATGGGAGATGAAGTGATGATTACAGTATGTATCCCAATATGTTTCTAGCATTTAATTCCATAAGGCACACTAGAATCATTGTAAATTCTAAGCAATATTTTCCAAGCCTCCTTCCTATTAATGGATTTCACCCTCTATTTGGCACATACAGAATGATCTTCATGTACACATCAATTATACTCATACCACCTTTTACCTATGGTAAACAACAATTTTTCAGAAGTTTGGTTAAATTCTTGAACAAATCCTTAAAATATTATCACTAAGAAGAGATATAAACATCCATAGCTTTAAGAGTTTTAGGTCATACATAGAATTTTACAAGAAAATAAAGAGGCTTAGAAACCCAAAAATAATTTTTTTCTCGAACTTGTTAAGACATATTCCATGTTATCAAAATAAAAAGGAATACACTAGAATTTAAAGTATTCTACGTATGTATTGCCCACTCCTCTTCGACATTGTTTACCTTGATATTGATATTATTATACTAATGATTCATACATTTTATTTTCTTACATTGATCAGTAGATGATATATTTTACTGATATTTGAATTATTGAAACTCGGATGTTTATGTTTTATTATGATGCACTAGATAGTGATGTTAGAAAATTAGATGCATGTTGATTTTCGGGATGTGGATTTTACACGACATGTTATATTTTTGAGATATTGCAATATAATTGTAATCTCATAGATGTTAGGGTTAGATTTTGCTATATTCATGGATCGTAGAATTGTTAAATGTTGGATGATGAATTTAGAGTTTATATGTGTGTGTGTGTGTGTGTGTGTGTGTGTGTGTGTGTGTGATTTCTTAATGTTGTTCATATGGATGAAAGTACAGAAAGGTATTTGTTGTGTACATGAATTTTATCAAAAACATCGAGGGGATATGGGACCAACCACGAGAAGGATGTTGAGCATTGAGAAACGACGCAAAAATTGACAACTTGTGTAATGTTTTTTAGTGTGCATTTGCATGTCTTGTTTAGAAGTCTCCCATGGGGGATGATGTCATATATGTGGCCATGGGGTGAATTGTGTCCCTCTCTTTAATTTTTGTATGTTTTTATTTATATTTTGTGTATTTAAATTTGGAAAAATTGTCACTTTATTAGCATGTGTAAATGTGTGTTTATTAGACTTAATCCCTCTTGTTTAGTTTAACCAAAGTAGAGATGTGACTAATAGTGATGATGTGATCTTGTAGTCCTTGTGTAAGAAGAATTTATGTTGATTTGGGAGTATTTTACTCCACCCCAAGTTCAAAATTCATATTTTGACTTGGGGGCACTTTTGGAGACTTGTGGGACAAGCAAGGCTTGTCCCATGCCTCTTAATTTGACCCAACAACCTTACCTATGGGTTGGGAAGCTCAATTTTGACTTCTTTGTCCATATTTGAGTGTAGGAGAAGGAAAATCATTACACTTTCTTTCTTCCCAAATTTATTTTTGTCCTTGAAAGCATGGTGTGTAATTGTTTAGCCATGTGGGTTGTCATAGTCCTTTCTTATACATTGATTTTTATTAGTCTTGGTGTATTTGAATTGAGTGTGAGGATGGGGGATGATGAAGTGGCATCCTACATGGAGCAACCTCATCATCCTCACTTTCTCATTTTGATTTTTCTGAAATTTTGGGATCTTTTTGAGTGCTTGGCTTGGATTTGAAGAGGCTTGTGAAGCTTCTTCTTAGATATTTATGGAGAGGTAGGCTCTCCAAACTTTTATTATTATGTTACTTTGTTGTTTTAAGCAATGTTGTGCTTGTTAAAAGTATTTTTGTCTTGTGATGATGTTGTGTGGGTTGGTTGAGTAGTTGGCCTTAGTTGGGTGTGTTGAGAAGGGATTATGGGACCATTGGGGAGGGAAAAGGGGGTTTATGTGAGGCATGCAAATTGGTGGGAG
This sequence comes from Taxus wallichiana var. yunnanensis, assembly GCA_018340775.1. NCBI lineage: Eukaryota > Viridiplantae > Streptophyta > Pinopsida > Cupressales > Taxaceae > Taxus > Taxus wallichiana. Next base: position 456,102,409 of record CM031239.1, on the reverse strand, counting down.
TTTGAATGGGAGTCTTGCCTATGGGGAGAGAAAATTAATTCATGGATTTGTTTCTTGTTGCAAGGGAGAGATAAGGAATTGTGTGATTATTTTTGTGCACTTCGAGGCTTAGGGTAAGACTCCCACTTCACTTGGGAGGCATAAGGATGTGGTCTCCCATAACCCTTTCTCTATTTGGTTTGATCCTCAAACCTTTGTTTTGATGTCTATGTGTTAACTTGTTTATATGATCTTGGTGGAGTTGCTTACCTTGTATGTATGTTTTTTAAGAACCCTCCTTGTGATAGTTGTCAATGTTACTCAATTCCTTTCATGGTTCTGTTAGTGCAAAATCACAACATCCTCAAATGGCCTAGTTTTATGTGGGGCATTTGGTGTGATTTGCATAACATTAGACCATATCTCAAGCTGTGGGACTTGAAAACCTGAGATTGACCTCGAGAGAAAGCTGGTTCTTGTTCCTAAACTACCTAACACAATCTACTATAATGTAGGAAAAACTAATCTATCCTAATCCAACCATTCCAAAAAACCAAAGAGAAAGAGAGAGTGAAAGAGATCCTACACTAAAGCGGTGATACACGAGAAAAATAAAAGTGGTGAGATACTTACTTTGAGGGAGGATGAAATAGGGGAAAAAGGAGATGGGGTGGTTAGATATAAGTGACACAAACCCATGTCTAAATTCACCATTAAAAATCAATGAAACACAACATCCTGCAGGTGAAAATGTGAAATACATGCACATGAAGAAAACACGAGATGGAGAGGCATAGAGAAATAACAAAACAATGCAAAGGGTTGAAGAACACCACAAAAACATGATTTTATTGCTCTAGAAGGTGCAAAGACCATTACATTTATACTCAAAGGCACAACTCCACTTTCTAGGTGTAGGAGAAGGCTTACAACTCAAATGGAGTGGGGAAACAAATTTGACAGAGTTTTCCCTACACCAGAATGCCTCCTTTTCTCAAATGAGAAGTGTTTACAATATATAACACGATGAAAACCAGAGAGAAATAAGGAAAAATGGACATTGTATCCACCCACTGATAACATACATTAAATACAAATCCCCAAAAGTCAAGGGTGCATCTGAAAATCCATTCCCCAATGCATTCAAGCACGGAAGAAGGAAGAATGGCATACCAAATTAAATTTTGGTGGTTGAACTACATTTTTCATGTTGGATATGTTTTCCAATATTTTACCTACCAAATCTTGCTGAAACTAATATTTTATGCTTCCATGGCGTAGAGGAGGTCGATATATTTCCATCGGTATCAAATTTGTTTGATTTCGAGCACTGGATCAAAAGATATGCCCATTTGAATTTTTAAATCAAATCCGTACAAAAATGGCAAAAAACCAATTTTACAAAATGGATCATGGGCCCGAAATTCACTTTGGCACCTTTTGCACAAAAATCCAAAATTATTAAAAACCTCCCGTAGCCTCGCAAGCCCGAAAATCACTTTAGGCAAAAAGCCTCCGTAGGCCCAAAATTGAAATTGTACTTTTTTGAGAAAGTGGCAAAATCCAAAGTTTCCTCGATGGCCCACTTCCCCGTAGCTAACAAAGGTCGACATGACACGTGGCTTCTCTGGGCATCGGTGGAGGTGCGGCTTACTTTTATACTTTTATACTTTTCAAAACAAAATCAAAAATTTCCAAAGTTCCTCCGATGACCCACCTTCCCGCTTTGACCTAAAACATGGCCACGTGTCCCTTCGGGCCTTAGGCATTTTCTCTTAATTTAGCGTAAAGATCCTCCTTTGGGCGCACGGGCCCACAATTAGAAATTTATTATTTTGGAAAAAAGTGAAAAGTGCCAAGATATATCCCTAGCCCCACCATTCTGCAATCTTCTTTTGGTGATAACTTTTCCCAGCCCGTCCCACTTTTGGCAAAAAATCTTCTAAGGCCCGTCGGCCCGTAACTTGCAAAATATGAGGAGTTAGAAGGAATTATTTATATTTTTGGAAAGGGGAAGAAATTTCCTATCTGATGGAAATGTTTTTAGGGGACCTTAAGTGATTAAAATATATAAAAATTCAGATTGAAGCAAAAAGGGAGAAATGGTGTTTAGTTCACCCTAAACAATTTGGCGACTCATGGGGATCACCTTCCTGCTAGGTGAAATGATCTATTGCCTTGAATTATCCATTAGGCATGGAGTCATGAATGATATCCTGATACTAATCTTTAACTCTGAAATCTGATCCCTGAGCCACTTGGAACACCATTGAAACTAGAGTTGATCTCACCAAATGCCATTTCCAATGCACTTTGCAAGAGCAACAAAACACCACAAAACACTATGTACAAAATTGGAAATCATACACACCCTAAGTGGGATATGCAGAGTGTGCACAAGCACTTCTTCTACTTAAAGAAAACCTACCTACTCTACTCTAACCAGAGAGATGGGAAATTTCAAACAAAACCTACTACTTGTGATGAGAAATAACTTGCCCTTCCTTACAATTGGAAGCCATGCAAATAATTTGGCATTGAATATGGTTGTTATTAGGAGTGGAAGGCTGACTAAAAATTGTTTATTCACTCCCTCCATCAAGGTATCAACTGGAAACAAAACAAATACCTCTTCAATATACTGCTCACTTGGTTCCAAGAGGTATTATTGTTGATCCTTGGTACTTTAAGGATCTCCCGAATGCTTAGAAGGAAGCATGACTGGTTTTGACTTCTCCCTTGGCTCCAATGAAGCCAAGTACCTAATTAGGCATGGTCTACTCCAATAAATGTGCCCATTTCTTTGATATTTAACTCCAAAAATGGAGTCTTCTTGCAGATCTTCCTAGGTGGATGGTGTGGAAGAGATGATGACATCCTCTTACTCTTTCCCTTCCTTCTCTTATGAAGAACATGGAAGATTCATATCTTCCAACCTTGGTTCCAGAGATTGTTATGAAGTGCAGGTTGTTGTCCTTGAATGTTCTCCTTCATGGCAGTAGGCTCATGTTCTTGGAAGGTGGATGATGGAGGAGAAAATGATGTGATCTCCATGGGCTCCTCTCCATCAAAGCAATCCTCCAAGTCAGACAAATAATCTGCCTCCTTATTGTCTTGTTGCATGTGCTCGACCTCCTCCATGGTGTCCTCCTAATCTGAAACTTTCTCACCATGGTTCCCCTCATCTTCAAACATGAAGTTTGAAAGCTCAAACTCTTCTTCAACATTAGAGTTTGAAGGGGATGAAGTGGGAGGAAGAACTAAAGGTTCTTTTGTGGCCTGCTCTATACTTGAAGCCTCTTGAACTGTATGGTTCTCCTCCATCATGGATTCATCAATCAAATTAGGCCCTTTAAATGAAAGAAAAAAATCTTCAATAATGCTTTCTTCATCAAGTGGCTTCAACTCTGATTTGATCTCTTCCAGTTGCTCCTCTTCAATAGGAATTAGAGCTGATTGTTATTCTTCCTTCATGAATGATTGTGCAGCTTGGATTGGATCATCATTCTCTTTAGAAAAAGTTCCATTATGGACACTACATTCAAAGAAAATAGATTGTTGATCTTCTTGTTCTTATTGTTGTTCTTCTTCTGCTGCAAACTCAGCCTTAGCCACCACTGGCTCTTCAACCTTGACCTCCTCTGTTGGCTTAACCATCAAGGGGATCTTTGTAATCCCAAATTTGAGAGCCAATCTGACCAAACTTCTAATCTTTTCTTCTTTTCTTAGCTCTTCTTCTTTTCCCTTGGTTGGTTGTCTAATTTTCATCTTCCCAACATGGATTTGGGGATGCAAGAGGAGGGGTAGGTTGGGATTCAACCAATTTTTCTATTGTTTTTGGTGGAGAGGGAAGTGGAACTTCTTGTTTTTTTGGAGGGAATGAATTCTTGGAAGGGAAAAGGGAAGAAGAATTAAGATGAGATGGAAGATTAGGAGATGGAGAAGGGAAATCAACACTTGGGGCAGCAAGTAAGGTGCTTGACTCTTAGCACTACTAAAATGATAAAGCTTGAGAAAGAGAAAATGAAGGACAAGGAGCTAGTGACTAACTTACCCATCGACAAGGTTTTCTAACACTTTTCTCACATGCCTCAATATCCTTAATCCATTATGAAAGTTGAGAAAACATTTCAACCATGAAATCAATCTTCTCCTCGAGGCTGTAATGTCTTGGCATAGGGTCGGCCCATGGACAACGTGTCTTGAAACCAATCCTTAATGCCTTCATTTGAGCTATGTAGCCCTTGATTATACCATGCATGCCTCCAAATTTTGTATCTTCCCCGTAAATCAGCATTCTCCATGTACTTGATTTCATTATATACATACCCTTGTTCTTGATAAGCTCCATAGCCAAACTAGTTTTGACACTGCTCATATGGGTAAGCATGATGATTCTGAATCTGATCATAATGCTGATCTAGAGGAGTTGTGAAATACATTGGAGGTGGACTGCACTACTGCAAGTGTGAATTCCAAGATGGAAATGAAGTCATGATTGCACAACTTCATGGGATGGAAGGAAATGAAAGATGTGGAAAGAAGAATGGGTGGAAATGGATGGAAGGAAAGTCTACAACTCAGAGAATGGGTTGTTGACCAGATGGAGTCACCATATGTGCTTTTCATGTGCCTCCAAAGGTTGAATCTCACCAAGAACACATCAACTTGATGAAATGAAGTGGTAAGGTGCTTCACACATGTTCCATTAGGCGTGCAAAAATGTGAGTGTAAAATCACACCCCGAATGGTCTAGTTTTATGTGGGGAATTTGGTGTGATTTGCATAACATTGGACCATCTCTCAAGTTGTGGGACTTGCAAACCTAAGATGGACCTCCAGAGAAAGTTGGTTCTTGTTCCTAAACTACCTGCCACAATCTACTCTAATGCAGGAAAAACTAATCTATCCTAATCTAACCATTCCAAGGAACTAGAGAGAGAAAGAGAGAGTGAAAGAGAGCCTACACTAAAGTGGTGATACACCAGAAAAGGAAAGAGGGAGAGATACTCTTGAGGGAGGATGAAATAGGGGAAAAAGGAGATGGGGAGGTGGTCATTCATAAGTGACACAAACCTAGGTCAAAATCCATCATTAAAACTCCATGAAACACAACATCATGCACCTAAAAATGTGAAATACATGCACATGAAGCAAACACGAGATGGAGAGGAACAGAGAAACAACAAAACAATGCAAAGGGTTGAAGAACATCACAAAAACATGATTTTCTTCCTCTAGAAGGTGCATGAACCATTACATTTCTGCTCGAAGCACAACTCCGCTTGCCTAGTGCATAGGAGAAGGCTTATAACTCAAATGGAGTTGGGAAACAAATTTGACAGAGTTTCCCTACACCCAGAATGTCTCCTTTTCTCAAATGAGAAGTGTTTACAATATATAGCACAATGAAAACCAGAGAGAAAGAAGGAAAAAGGACTCTACATCCACCCACCGACAACATACATTAATGATCCCCAAAAGTCAAGAGCACCTATAATAAAATCCATTCCCAATGCACTCAAGTTTGGAGAAGAAGAAATGAAGACCAAATCGTATTAAATTTTGGTGTTGAAGAATTGCATTTTTCATGGCTAAAAAGACGTTTTCCAATATTTCACCTCAAAAATCCTATTAAAAATAATATTTTATGCTTCCATGACATAGAGGAGGTCGATATCTTTCCATCGGTACCAAATTTGTTTGAGTTCAAGCACTGGATCGAAATATATGCCCATTTGAAATTTTGAATCAAATTCGTACAAAAATGGTGAAAAACCAGTTTTGCAAAACGGATCCGCGGGCCCAAAATTCACTTTGGCACCTTTTGCACAAAAATCCAAAATTATAAAAACCTCCCATGACCAGCATGGCACGAAAATCACTTTAGGAAAAAAATCCTCCATGGGCCCAAAATTGAAATTGCGCTTTTTGAGAAAGTGGCAAAAATCCAAAGTTTCTCCGATGACCCGCTTCCCCGCAACTGACAAAGGCCTAGCACGTGGCTTCTCTGGGCGTCAGCAGAGGTGCGGCTTAATTTTATACTTTTATGCTTTTCAAAACAAAATCCAAAATTTCAAATTTCCTCCGACGACCCGCCTTCACGGTTTGACTTGAAACATGGCCACGTGTCCCTTGCGGGCCTTAGGCATTTTTCTATTCATTCAAAGCAAAGAGATCCTCCATGGGCATGCATGCCCTTAATTGAAAATTGCACCTTTTAACGAAAAGTACAAAGTGCCAAGATATCTCCCAACCCCGCCGATCCGCAATCTTCTTTTGGTGAAAACTCTTCCCTAGCCCCAGTTGGCCCACTTTTGGCAAAAATCCTTCCAAGGCCCATCGGCCCGTAACTTGCAAAATATGAGGAGTTAGAAGGACTTATTTATATTTTTGGAAAGGGGAAGAAATTTCCTATCTGATGGAAATATTTTCAAGGGACCTTAAGTGCTTAAAATATATAAAAATTCAGATTGAAGCACAAAAGGGGGAAAATGGTGTTAGTTGACCAAAAATAAGTGTGAGCTTATTTTGGTCAATAGTTCCTTGGTTAGGGCTTGGGGGCCATTAAGGGAATGGATTCTTCCCTTAATGGATTTAAGGTTGGGTAGAGAGCGTTGCCTACTCCCCCTTCCTTGTTTGTGATCTCATTGTGAAGTTGAAGCATGCCAAAGTTGGAGCTACCTTTGTGGAGAAGACATACTTTTGAAGACTTGAAAGTTGGTTGTGGATAGCCTTGTTGTGATTTATTTTCAAATTCATACTTCCCACTTTGAGTGGATGCTTTGTAAAATTGTAAGTTGTGATAAATTTGTTGTATCTCTTGGAAATTATTTATCTTGTAAACCCCTTTAAAAAGTGTGGGTTGAGAAAATTTTCAATTTCAAATGTATTAGTTGGGAAAAGAAATTATCAAGTTTTACTTTGTCTTAATGAAATGAAAAATTGAATAGAGTTGAAATGGATGTACGGTTTTTAATTTAAGATTTTCCATTGTTCCTCAATTATGAAATAATTACATTCTAGGAACCTTGTAAAGTTTGATAGGATTCATTTTTTTTTTTAATGGAAGGAGTGTTTTTTTGGTTTGCATTTACCTTGAGAGATGAGGTATAAGTGGTACTTGGGAGGCATAAGGACATGTAGGGGTTTTGAAATGACATATATTTACCTTGGGGAGGCATAGATGATGGTATATAGTGGTACTTGGGAGGCATATATATGGTGGATCTTCTTGTTGTTGTTCTGGAGCTGAGGATGAAGAAAATTTTGCAATCCCCTTGGGGTTTCCTTTGTAAAAATTTCCCACTTCAAGTGGATGGCATTGTAATATTATTTGTGGTGGAAAGTTTCTCTATTTTGGAAATGGAATCTACATTCAAATGTGAAAGATGTATATTCTGTAAGTTGTATTTGATGAATGAAAAAGGAAGTTGTAAAAGAATTATTGGAGTTCAATAGAAGTTGTTTTAATTACCACAAATGGTATGGTTTCATTTGAAATATGTGTTTGAAATATATTGTGAAATCTCTATTTGAAAATTGAAAAAAGAAATACGTATGAAGAAATATTACATTTCTCTGTTTCATTCAAAATGCATGATTTGAAAGTAGAACTACATTTTGGGTCTTCACGCATTGATTGAAGTAAAGTTAAATTTTGTAAATTAGATTTGAATGAATTTAAATATTTAGAGGATGATAAATGAAAATTGATCCATTTGAGTTTAAGTATGATTTCTATTTTGATTCACTGTAAACCTATAAAATGAATATCAGAAAAATATACAAGAACAATCTGTATTGATGAAAGACAAGATAAAACATTAAAAAAGTTAAGGAGGAACAAAAAAAATCTTAAAATAGTTTGTATTGTTTAAGAAATTTATGCAGAACTTTATTAATGGGAAAGGGACAAAATAATGCAATTATAGAAAAAAGAAAAGAAATTCATTTGAAAACTCAACCATTAACAATTAACCCTGCAAAATCCATCCAAATCTTTCAAGTGAAATCCTCCATGTCATTTGGCATGTTGAGGAAGAAAGAATGGTGGATTGAATTAATTTTGTTAAGTTAAAAAGTTAATTCACATTTTAATGGTAGGAAAGACGTTTTATTAAATTCACCCACTTAAGTTTGTCAAAAATGAATTTTTATGGTTCTATGCAAAGAGGAGTTCGAGCCCTTTCAAAAAGTCCTCATTTTCCCAAATCCGAGCTTCCAATCAAAAGTTATGGCCTTCTGAAGTTTTTACTTCACTTATTAAAAAAAAAAAAGAGGAAATTTTTGTAAATGGGACCCGTGGGCCCAAAAATTTACTTAGGGATTTTTTTAAAAAAAAAAAAAAAAGTCACAAATTCCTCTGTGGCCCTGCAACCCCCACCATTTCACTTTTGGGAAAAACACCTTCGTGGGCCCGCACCTTCAAACTTTACCTTTTTGAAAAAGGGGAAAAATCTTAAGTCTCCCCCGGTCCACTTCCCCGCCTATCACTGTGGGTCTGACACGTGGCATCTTTAGGTATTGGCGTAGAGGCGTGGATGGTTTTAGACCTTATCACCTTTGGAAAAAGATTGAAAAAATTCCTAAGTTTCCCACCATCAGCCCCGCCTTCCCCGTGAGTCACTGTTGGGTGACACGTGGCTTCACTTGGTGTCGGCGGAGGTGTGTTGTTTTTTTAGCCTTCACTTTTTAACACAAAATCCAATATTTCTAAGTTTTCCCTGATGGTCTACTTCCCCACTTGAGATTTTGGGTAGGACACGTGGCGTCCTTGGGCGTCGGCGGAGAGGCGGGGGGTTTTTGAACCTTTTTTCCCTTTCAAACAAAAAAGAGTTAAAATCCAATTTACCTCGATGACCCACCTTTCCCATGTGGGCTTAACAACGTGCCACGTGTGAAACGTGTCCCCATGCCCACCTTTGGGAAAATTTTCTTCCCGAGGGCCCCCTTCCCAGGCCGATGCCTTTGGGAAAATTTTCTTCCCAAGGCCCACCTTTGGGAAACATTTCCTCCCCAAGCCCACCAACTTGTAACTTAAGAAATATGAGGAGTTAGGAGGACTTCTTTATATCATTGGAAAGGGGAAGAAATTTCCTATCTAATGGAAATATTTTCAGGAAACTTTAAGTGCATTTTTATGTGAAAAAAATTAGGTTGAAGTGCAAAGATGAGTTTGAGAGTGGGTAAGTGGGAAATTACCCTTTTTAACTTAAATGTTTATTTCTAAAGCATGGGTTGACCTTTTAAGGGTCACGTTAGGGGATAAGGGAAATTTTTTATCTATCCCATGCAAATAGAACCTTGTTTATTGTTTAGACCTGGTGGAATTAAATACCCAAGGTATTTAATTCCTTTGGCCCTTTGACCCTCTAAAATTGATTAAGGAATATTTAACTATAATGTTAATTTAATTACTTATTAAGTTAACTCCTAAGAGAAATTTAACTATAATTGGATTAATTATACTTATTAATTTTGTAATATGGATCTAATGTTTGTTACAATAGAGAAAATTTCATTTAGTAAATTATAATTGACTTTGAATCCTTGTTGTGACAATTATTGCTTGAAGCTTGGTAGTAGTCATGCTTTAAAAAATTATTCCATAATTTTTCTATCTAAACCTAGGTTGTTCTTGGGTCTCGAGTGGTCATTTTAGCGGGTGTTACACTTGGTATCAGAGCTGTGGGTTCAAAGCTTGGACCCTTGGGCACACTAGAAAACTTGAGACATGAATATTAAACCTAGAGCAATATTAAACCTAGCACACTTTTAAACCTAGAAAACAACTTTGTTTGAAAATTTGCATATTTTAGTAAACATGGAAAACTGAATAAAACCTAGGATAATGAACTAACTCTCACCTTGGGTTTGTGCAGGAGGTGGACAAGATGAGGGGTCCTTTCACATAGATCTAGACTTTCCACCTCCAGATCATGTCTGTAGCAACCATCCTACCCCATATTTTATAGACACTTTAGGATGTTAATGCCACTTTACGCGAGGGTCCATAGGAGGAGGATGATTAGTTAGACATGATAGGGAGCCATCCATTGAGGCTCATGTATCTCCTCAACATAGAGTGAGGAGTATAGAGGAGAGAAACTCCCATGTGGAGTCAAGAAGATAAGAGTCACCAGAGGGGACAAGGAGACGGATTTCTAGACACAAGGATAGGTCTCGAGCCCTAGGCTTAGGGATGAGCATGTAGAGAGGCCTAGGGGTCACCAGACTATAGCTGCAGACCATATCAAGGAGATCCTGAAGCTACGACCATCTCATTATTTGGTGACATAGGTGGATTTCAGGAAGAGGCCTGGTTAGTGAGCTTGAGTGGGTGCTTCAAGCTCTGCCCTTGTTCTAGCAAACATGAAAGCTCGTGTTGCAATCCATCTTTTGAGGGATGGAGTAGGTGTCTAGTGGAGGACCGAGGAGCAGAAGCTCCATGTTGATTCAGAGATGGTTACCTAGGAGCTCTTTGAGGAGTGGTTCAAGAGAAGTACTTATCATAGAGGTTCATTCAATAGAGGATAGATGAGTTTCATGACCTCGAAATGAGCATCTTTGATAGTAGTTGAGTATGAGAGTTGATTTTCTGGATCTACTCAGTATGTCGACTACATGCAGGATGAGTAGGTATGGATCCACAGGTTCATCGGGGCTGAATCTAGACATTGGAGGTGTGGTGCATATCCATTGTCTACGTAGACATTAGCTGAGGCCATTGAGAAGGCCTATATAGTAGAGGAGACTCGGGGAAAGACATAGCAAGCCAGAGACCGAGTCTGGAGCCGCATCCAGCAGATGCAAGACAACAGATCGAGGGGGTCATCTCCTCCTCCTCGTGGTGGATAGGGTTCATCATAGTCATCTTTTAGACCACAACAAGTAGCAGCAGTCTCCCGCCCACCATATAGACCTCCATAGAGATTTGATGCACAGAGGGGTAGAGTATGGGGCCTCCTCCTAGGGGTCCCATTAGGACATAGGGTGCACCGAGAGCTCAGTTAGTAGGAGCTCAAGTAGAGACCTCAAGTCCACAGCTAGATCATCAAGGATCCACAACATAAACCTCCAGAGTACCGGCTTGGACCTACTACTCATGGGAGAGGATTGGGTGGTTGTTTTGGTTGTGGTGTTGTTGGACATTTTGGAGAGACTACCCACAGAACCCTAGTAACAAGGGTAAGACACAAATCTCAGAGCCTACTTGTTGGTGACATGGGGCATGGTCATCGGATCTATGTAGTGGTCGAGAACCACCAGGATGAGCACTCAGAGTACCATGATTGAGACGATAGGTAGCATTGGTGGTGTTCCTACCACCATTCTATTTGATTCTGGTTCTTTTGATTCTTTTATTACACCATCTTTGGTAGAGTGATGCAAGTTGGTGGTAGTTAGGAAAGGTCTTAGTTGGGATGTCGAGATGGCTTCTAGAGCCAAGATCTCTATAGACTCCTTAGTTAAGGAGTGTGTAGTGGATTTGGGACCCTTCACCACTACCTCGGATCTTTGTATCCTTTCGTTGGGTTCATATGGAGTCATCTTGGGCATGGACTTGGTTGTCTACACACAGAGCCAGAGTGGATTGTTACCATAAGATTATATCATGTACAGATGATCTAGGAGTTGAGTTAGTGATAGTAGGGGTTAGGAGACCCTGTTTCCATTCACACCATCTCCACCATGTAGCTTAAGCGGTGTGTGTGATGGGGTTGTTAGATGTATGTTATCACAATTAGTGACAGATCAGGAGGATGAGTCTAGTGGACCATCTTGATGACCATCCCATCTTGAGAGAGTTTTTGATGTCTTTCAGGGGAGCTACTGGGGTTACCACCCCCACGTGAGATATATTTTCACATAGATCTGGTTCCGAGGAGAGAGCCTATCTCACGAGCACCTTATCGGATGACTACCCCTGAGCTCTGTGAGCTCAAGTTGTAGCTAGAGGGCCTTTTGGAGAAAGGCCTAATCCATCCTAGTGTATCCCCTTGGGGTGCACCGGTGATATTTGTAAAGAAGAAGGATGGATCTCTGTGGTTGTGTATTGATTACTACCCATCTGAACAAAGTAACGATCAAGAATCATTACCCCCTTCCGCGCATTGATGATTTATTTGATCAGATGAAGGGGGCCAATTTTCTCAAGATAGACCTTAAGTTAGGTTATCATCAGTTGAGGATTATGGAGGTAGACATTCATAAGACCACCTTCCATATGAGATATGGCCACTACGAGTTCACCTGTGGTGCCTTTTGGTTTGATGAATGCCCCCCTGAGTGTTTATGAGCTTGATGAATGGGTGTTTAGGACATTCTTGGATCGCTTCATGCTCATCTTCCTTGATGAACATTTTGATTTACTCACGTACATGTGAGGAGCATGAGGGGCACCTTTACTAGGTTCTTTAGTGTCTTCGTGAGCAAGCAACTTTATGGGAACCTAGAGAAGTGTGTGTTCTTTCAGAAAGAGGTGAAGTATTTGGGCCACATCATTTCTGGGGAAGGTATCATAGTTGATCCTTCCAAGATTTGAGCTATTATGGATTGGCCAACACCCACTAGTGTGATAGAGGTGTGTAACTTCATGGGTTTAGTAGGTTATTATAGGATATTTGTTTAGGACTTCTCTCGGGTTGCGCACCCCATCACTTCCCTTTGAGAAAGGGAAGAATTTTTTGTTTGGTCAAAGAAGATGTGAGTAGGCCTTCAGGAACTGAAGGAATGCCTCATGATAGTGCCTATTCTTGTAGTGTTAGATCCATAGGGTGATTTTTTCATATGCATGGATGCTTCTTTGGTAGGAGTTGGAGGTGTGTTGATGTAGGAGGGAAGAGTAGTTTCTTTTGAGTCTCAAAACTCAAGGATTATGAGCTCAATTATCGACTCATGATCTTGAGCTTGTGGTAGTTGTGCATGCCTTGGTTTGATGGAGACACTTCCTTCTTGGCAAAGATTCACACTCAGGACTGATCACTTGAGTCTTTTCACCACCTCTTCACGTGCCCAATCTCAACACTCATCAATGGCGTTGGATGGAGTTTCTGTGAGTATGATATGGAGATAGAACATGTGAAGGGAAGGAGAATGTGGTTGTAGATGCTCTCAGTAGGAGGAGACATGTGGTTATGGCCACCTCAGTGAGCACAAATTTGTGGAGCAGGATTCTACAGCAGCTTCCTCACGATAGTTTCTACATTGCAGCTAGAGTAGAGATCGAGTCTCAGAGACCCCTTGAGGGGAAGTTTGATGGGTTTTCATTAGAGGTAGATGGCCTTCTAGCACATAGAGGCTAGATTTATGTTCCTAGAGATGGAGGCTTGAGGTAGGACATCTTGACAGAGGCACATCGTGCACCCTATTCAGCCCATCCTGGGGTGAAGAAGATGCACATGCCACCTTGAGACAGTTGTATCATTGGAGGGGACTTCATAGAGATGTGGCTCAGTTTGTGTCACATTGTTTAGAGTGTAGAAAGTGAAGGTTGAGCATCAACATCAGCTGGCCTTCTCTTTCCCGCATGTTATATACGAGAATGGAAAGGGACACCATTTCCATGGACTTCATTGTTGGGCTACCGATGTCGAGATACCACCATGATGCCATCATGGTCACGGTGGATAAATTGATGAAAGTGGCTCATTTTTCTCTTGGTGAAGACCACCTATATAGCTAGTGCAAAGTGGCATGGGTATATCTAGATGAGATTTTAGATTGCATGGGATTCCGTGGAAGATCATTTGTGACCGCGATCCTCTGTATACTTCCCACTTTTGGACTACCATGCAAGCATGCCCTGGGATGAAGATCAATTTCAGCATGGTGTATCACCCTGAGATAGATGGATAGACTGAGTGGGTGAATCAGATCTTAGAGGACATGCTTAGGATGTATGTTATGGATCACCAGTCGAGATGGGAGGAGTATTTGTACTTGGTGGAGTTTTCCTACAATAATAGTTTTAGAGTTTGATAGGCATGGCTCCTTTTAGGATTTTGTATGGTAGAGAGTGCAGGACACCTCTTAGTTGGGACAAGTTAGAGGACAGGGTTTCTCTTGGACCAGCTTTATTGTAGGACATGGAGCAGCAGGTGGTTATGATCAGACAGAGACTATAGGAGGCACATGATGACAGAAGAAGTATGTAGATCAGCATAGGACCGACCATAGTTTTGATGTGGGCATGAAGGTTTTCCTTCATGTCAGGCCACATAAGAGCCCTATCCATTATGGAAAAGGTTCTAAGTTAGCTCCTAGATTCGTAGGTCCCTTTGAGATCTTGGAGCGTATCGGTCCTTTGGCCTACCATCTAGCATTGCCACCTAGCTTGTCTCACATCCATGATGTGTTTCATGTTTCAAGTACTTAGGAGATATGTTACAGACCCTTCTCATGTGCTAGATTGGACCTCATTGTAGGTGCAGGATCAGGGGTAGGTGATGGTGGAGCCATTCACATTATAGAGCGCAGGACCCTAGGCCTTCGAGGGAAGAGAGATTGACCAGGTTCGGAGTGCAGTGGGACAGATATGATGAGACTGCGGCTACATGGGAGGATGCTACTTTTTCTACGAGTTTAGTTTCCACACCTATTCTAGTGACTTCCAGGAGGAAGTCGAGTCTAAGGGGGGGGGATGTAGTGCCCACTTCCCTTCGACACCTTTTGATATTGATTATGATATTATTGATTATACTTATGGACATTATTGTAGCTTTTGTTTGGTATGATGTTAGATGTTAGAGATCATGGACTGTGGTTGATTTTGATTCATATATGATGCATGTGGATTATTAGAGACATTTTATATTGATGTTGATATACTTCTTGGCATTATATATATATATATATATATATATATATATATATATATATTTTCCTTACATGTGATATTTTGTCATATTGAGTAAACCTAGAAAATGGAACTAATCTTGTGATCATATGATTATGGATGGAATTGTAAAGGAGATTGTTTGCTTGCTTGGATGATGTTTTGATTTATATATATAGATGATTTGGAGTTATATTTTATATTTATTTTGGATGTTTTGATGTGGCCATGAGGCTAAAGGAGGTATTTGTGTTTTGTAGGTAAACATGTCACAACAAACATCGGGGGATTGGAGACCAACCACATTGGAATTCTAGATGAATTCAACAAGGGTCACCATGGCAATGTGTATTTTTTTTGTGTATGTTTTATTGTTGTTAGGGGTTCCCATGGGGGGGATCACCTTTAAATGTGACCAAGGGGTTATGTGTATTCTTTTATTTAGTTTCCTTTGTTTAATTTTAGTATGTGATTTTTAGTGATGTATTTTCCCTTTTATTATTTATTTTATTTGTGTCTAGATTAGTGAGTAATCATGTTGTTAAATTAATTAAAATGGGTCAAAAGAATGCATTTATTAGAGTTGATGGCTCTTGGATTATGTGTTGTAAAGTAATGTGTAAGTAAATTTGAGTGTGAAACACTCCACCTTCCTTTTGAAATTCGGATCTGTCCTTAGGGGCTGATTTTGGAGGCTTGTAGGACAAGTTAAACTTGTCCCACACCTCTTAAATTGTTACACCAACCCTACCTATGGGTTGGGAGTCAAAATTAGGCATTATTATGTATTTTGGGAAGGCAAGTTGTAATTTTTTATTGCACCTTCTTACATAAAATTAATTTTGGTCCTTGGGGTGTGGACTTGGTTTGTGTGTGTAAGTAAAATGTCATTTATTCACCCACTTTTTTAATTATGCTTTGGAGTTTGAAGTTGACTTGTGAGGTGGAGTTGAGGATGTGTGATGTGGCATCCTACATGGACCCACCTCATCCTCTCTCTCCCTCTTCTATTTATTTGAATTCCTTGGCTTGTTTTGGGGTTACTTCAGTTACTTCATTTTGGTGATTTCATTTTGGTTACTTCTTTTGGTTTTTGAGCTCTTGTAATTTTGAAGAGAGTTAGAGATTTTTTTTGAATGCTTGTGGATTCTTTGGAGCTTTTGGACTATTTGGATTGGAAAAAATTGTTGTTGAACTTTTGGAGCAAACTCTACCATGGAGAGGTAGGAGCTTGGCTCTTTAAAATGTTCTTCTTTTATTTATGCATATGTGAATGCTTTGAATATTTTGGTATGTTGTTGGTTGGTTGGGTAGATTGCCTAGGTATGGTGTAGGAGAAGACTATGGGGATCTCTTGTGGGAGGCATAAGAGTTTTGGGGAGGTATAAGTGTTATTGTGGAGGGAGTTTGGGATTGGGTTCCACCTTGTAAAAGAAATAGCTTTCATTTCTTTACTCATTATGGGGTGCCATAAGAGTGTGGGGAGGCATAAGAGAATGGGAGGTATAAGGGGTACTTGGGGAGGCATAAGGGCATGTAGGGGTTTTGAAATATATATATATATATATATATATATATATATATATATATATGGTGGGTTTATCTTAAGGTGGACACCCATTTCCCCATTGGGAGGTATAAAAAGCTTCCCCATAGGTCTTGCTCCTTTGGCTTGTGCATGATGAAGCCTGAGTATTGTTTGTTGTTCTTCTGTGGTTGCAAACTACAGTATGTATTGATTGTTTTATTTGAAAATTTTTTTGTGTTGTGGAAGCATTTTTGCCATGAGTTGAAATACATTTCTTATTGCTTTGTGGTTGGGGCTCAGGGGCCAATGAGGAGGATGGACTTCTCCTCTTCATTGGAATTCTTGGTTGGGTGGAGAGCGTTGCCTCTCCTCCTTTTTTGTTGTGATCAAAAGATATATGGTGGATCTTCTTGTTGTTTTCTAGAGCTGAGGATGAAGACAAATTTTGTAGTCCCCTTGGGGTTTCCTTGTTGTAAAAATTTCCCACTTCAAGTGGATGGCATTGTAATATTATTTGTGGTGGAAAGTTTCTCTGTTTTGGAAATGGAATCTACATTCGAATGTGAAAGATGTATATTCTGTAAGTTGTATTTGATGAATGAAAAAGGAAGTTGTAAAAGAATTATTGGAGTTCAATAGAAGTTGTTTTAATTACCAAAAATGGTATGGTTTTCATTTGAAATATGTGTTTGAAATATATTGTGAAATCTCTGTTTGAAAATTGAAAAAAAAAAATACGTATGAAGAAATATTACATTTCTCTGTTTCATTGAAATGCATGATTTGAAAGTAGAACTACATTTTGGGTCTTCACATATTGATTGAAGTAAAGTTAAATTTTGTAAATTAGATTTGAATGAATTTAAATATTTAGAGGATGATAATGAAAAGTTGATCCATTTGAGTTTAAGTATGATTTCTATTTTTTTGATTCTTTCATAAACCTGTAAAATGAATATTAAAAAATATATAGAACAATCTGTATTGATGAAAGACAAGATAAAACATTAAAACAAGTTAAGGAGGAACAAAAAAAATCTTAAAATAGTTTTTATTGTTTAAGAAATTTATATAGAACTTTATTAATCGGGAAAGGGACAAAATAATGCAGTTATAAAAAAGGAGAAAAGAAATTCGTATTGAAAACTCAAACTTTAACAATTAATCCTACAAAATCCATCCAAATATTTCCAAGTGCAATCCTCCATGTCAGTTTGGCATGTTGAGGAAGAAAGAATGGCGGATTGAATTAATTTTGTTAAGTTAAAAAGTTCAATTCATTTTAATGGTAGGAAAGACGTTTTTGTCAAATTCACCCACTTAAGTTTGTCAAAAATGAATTTTGATGGTTCTATGCAAAGAGGAGTTTGAGCCCTTTTCAAAAAGTCCTCATTTTCCCAAATCTGAGCTTCCAGTCGAAAGTTATGGCCTTCTGAAGTTTTTACTTTACTTAGTTTTAAAAAAAAAAAAAGGAAATTTTTGTAAATCGGACCACGGGCCCGAAAATTACTTAGGGCACTTTTTTTGCAAAAAAATCAAAAAGTCACAAATTCCTCCATGGCCCCATAGAGCCCCGCCATTTCACTTTTGGAAAAAAAAACACCTTCATGGGCCCACCTTCAAACTTTACCTTTTGAAAAAGGGTGAAAAATCTTAAGTCTCCCCCGTCAAGTCCGCTTCCCACTGTCACTTTGTGGGTTTGACACGTGGCATCTTTAGGCATCGGTGGAGGCATGGATGGTTTTAGACCTTATTCCTTTGAAAAATATTGGCAAAAATTCCTAAGTTTCCCCGTGGCCCGCCTTCCCATGAGTCTTTGTTGGGTGACACGTGGCTTCGCTTAGGTCGGAGAGGTGCGGGTTGTTTTTAGCCTTCACACTTTTTAACACAAAAGCCAATATTTCTAAGTTTTCCCCGATGGTCCACTTCCCCGCTTGAGATTTTGGGGACACGTGGCATCCCTAGGCATCGGCGGAGGCATGGGGTTTTTGAACCTTTTTCCCTTTCAAAAAAAAAGAGTTAAAATCCAATTTACCTCGATGACCCACCTTTCGCATGGGCTTATCAATGTGCCACGTGTCCCTTGCGCTTTGGGAAAATTTTTCCCCTGGCCCGTTGGCCCGCCTTTAGGGAAAATTTTCTTCCGGGGCCCGCCTTTAGGGAAAATTTTCTTGGCCCGCCTTTGGGAAAATTTTCTTCCCAGGCCCCAGCCCGCCTTTGGGAAAATTTTCCTCCCCCATTGGGAAAATTTTTTCCCCCCAGTGCCCATGACACCTGTAACTTAAGAAATATGAGGAGTTAGGAGGACTTCTTTATATCATTGGAAAGGGGAAGAAATTTCCTATCTAATGGAAATGTTTTCAAGAAACTTTAAGTGTGTTAATTATGTGAAAAATCAGGTTGAAGTGCAAAGATGAGTCTGAGAGTGGGTAAGTGGGAAATTACCCCTTTTAACTTAAATGTTTAATTCTAAAGCATGGGTTGACCTTTTTAGGGTCACGTTAGGGGATAAGGGAAATGTTTTCTATCCCATGCAAATAGGAACCTTGTTTATTGTTTAGACCTGGTGGAATTAAATACCCAAGGTATTTAATTCCTTTGGCCCTTTGACCCTCTAAAATTGATTAGGAATATTTAACTATAATGTTAATTTAATTACTTATTAAGTTAACTCCTAAGAGAAATTTAACTATAATTGGATTAGGAAAATTTTCATTTTGCTTGAAGCTTGGTAGTAGACACACTTTTCAAAAAAAAAATCCATATTTTTTCTATCTAAACCTAGGTTGTTCTTGGGTCTCGAGTGGTCGTTTTTTGGGCGTTACATGAATGGTTATTTTGTTTCCTTTAAAAGAAAGTAAGTGGAAGTATTTTCAACTATGGATGTTATACTAAATTAGTTGAAGGGAGATAGTTGTCAAAATCCTTAGATTAAATAAAGACATTTTTTTACTACCATTATGTAAAATGAGTTGTGTATGGAATCATCTTATATTTCTCAACTTAGCCTTATATGTAATATGCAAAGGAAACACATATGTACATTTCCACTTAAATATGACTATGGTTATGTGAACTTCATAGGACTACTCCTCAAATTCCTTGGTTTTATATAAATCTAACTAGTGATTTCCCCTAAAAACAAAAAAAAGAAAGGAAAATTTAACTAAATGCAATCATTTGAATATTAGTAATATATTAACATTATTAATATATATCAATCTAATTCCTATTGCATTATCAATAACGTGTTTTAAATATTAAAACTATATATATATATATATATATATATATATATATATATATATATATATATATGTATATGTATATATGTACATATATATGTATATATATATATATATACATACATATACATACATATATATATATATATATATATATATATATATATATATATATATATATATATATATATATATATATTAGCTTTAATAATAAATATTATTGTTTGTAATATTATTAATAAGTATTATTGTTAGTAGTATTAATCATAAGTGATATTATTAATAAGAGTTTATACTATGCAAAAGTTACATGAAAATATATATAGTTAAAATTGAAACTGGGTGACCCGACCAAATGTTATTGCCTCAGTCGGGTGGGAGATTAATGTGGGTAGTGAGCTGGGCGAGGGGAACTGCTCCAACCCCAACCCATATTATATGGGTTAGGGTGGGGCGGTGCCCCCTCCACCAACCCACTCTATAAAAAAACTTACCAATAAAAATTAAACTTTGGTGGTGGCCGAGTAACCACCAATATTAAACTTTCCTCATTAAAACTTAAACTTCGGTGGGGCCGATCCCCACCAATATTAAACTTTCCTCATTAAAACTTAAACTTCGGTGGGGCCGATCCCCCACCAATATTAATCTTTCCTCAGCATTAAAAATAAACTGGTCACCAAAGTCCTTAATGTGGACTGGAAATTTGGCCATGGCCCTTTAAATATGAGTCATATACACATTTTGTGTGTGTATATATATTTATATACCATGTTTTCAAATAAAATTTTGGGTATTGTTATTTATAAAATTTTAATTTCAGATTTATTATTATTTATAAAATTTGTAAATGTATATATATAGTTATATATACACATATATTTGTATATACATGTATTTTTATACATTTGGAGATATGTATATTTATAGAAAAATAAAGGATAGTAATATAAGTGTATATATTACAAAAAGATAAAACCTAGATCTATTGGACAAATGCTTTTAAATAGACTATCAACAAATAGAAAATTTAAGATTTTTTTAGCAAAAGTCACATACATAAATGGGTATTTTTATTGAAACAAACTTACATAAATCATGAAATTTTACAAACCCCTTGAGTAGGGTAGATTAGATATCTAAAATCTTAAAATAAAATAATATGGGTTTGGGGATGTGTATATCCATCCCCAAGCTTGCAACCTCCTTCATCCATGGCTTCCTCCTCTTCCTTCATCCTTTAACCTGCAAAACAAAAACAAAGAATGAATGAAATGAACAAAAGAGAGAAGAATAAAAGACTCCCTTAAGGATTTTTAGGTTAGTTAGAATTTCCGCATGTAATGATCCATATTGTTTCCATCCAAGGGCCAAGATTGCCCCCTACAAAAGTTGGGTGGGGGTAGGTGGGGTGATCATTTGATCACATGGGTCTCCCTTTTTAAAGGGGCCACTAGTGTGTGTTGAAAGTAATTAATTTTATTGTATTTTAGCCTTGAATTTAATTAAATAAACTCTACCCTATTAGTTTAGTTTACTTTTGCAATGGAGAATTAATTGATTAGCTTAGTATAAATGAAAGAACTATTTTGACTTGAACTTTAATTATTCATTTTTGCTTGACCTTAGGAACTTGGTATTAAATTTATTTAGGATTAATGGAATGAAATATTCTTAAACTCAACTAGAGATTTAATCAATGCTTTTATCTAACATTATGCTTTAATTAATTTTGTGATGATCGTTTATTAACCTAGGGATTAGCTTAACGTTACATCCGTCTTTTAACACAAAAAAATTATTCCATAATTTTTCTATTATAACATTTACTTGTATTTGGGTTTCGTGTGTGAAAGTTTGCGGGCGTTACAGCGTAGGTAGTGTACTTCAACATGGACTTCTTTAACTGAGTTGGAATGGGCCACAAATTGGTCTATAACCGGAAAAGCATGGTTTCATTAATATTTTCCTCATTTTAAGCTAGTGTAAGAAAGGAATCATCGTGGCAAAGTGTCGATTAATAAGATGGGTATACTAGATCGAGAAATAAATTCCACTAATACGACCTTATTTGGATTTAAATATGAAAAGATAACTAAAATATTCCTCATTGAGCATAGGCCATGCGGAGAAAGAACATAACCCTTCCATATGGATTTAAAAATTCCAAAAGAATCATATTTGTTGTCATTGATGTTGATGTAAGATAAGTCATCAAAGAAGATTGTTTGCACTACCCCAATTAAGAATCCACTAAATCCTAAAGATTTTAACATAACGGGAAAAATAAAGGAATCTCAATGCGATCATGCACTTTTCCAAATTCTAATTTATGAAAAATGGTATACTTATGTGATATTTGATCCCTTCTATGCATTCCCAATAAATAATAAGATTATCCAATAAGTAACAACATTTGATAAAGCCAATTTTCTTGTCGACAAGGGTTGGGACATGGTGAAAGATGTGAAGAGAAAATCCTTGGTAATGTTTTTATATGAAACATTCAACAAGATAATCAGGTTCCAAATGGAAATTATGGTTACCACCTTTAGTTATGAATTTTTCATTTCCTTATAATATCTCCAATGGTATATTTGTAAAAATATTCTTTGGAAACCTACATAATATTTGGTCTAACAAATTGCTATCTAGATTTATAGAATTATGAGAAACCATCATCTCCAAGATCTTTATCATTTTCCATGTATTATTAGGTTTCATGAAGCCCCAAGGGCATGAGGGGCATCACATTGAATTGTAGCTACTACATAAATATTGTAGGGAAAACCATTATGGAATTGTTGAAGAACAATCATAATTACTTAAAATTAAATTGGAGATTCCTTAGTGTCTCCTCCATACCCATGTTTTCTATCGGTTAAGACAACTTTATTTGGAATGAAATGATTTGAAAGATGTGGCACTACGATTACCTAAATTGGTGAGCCCGAGATTCATGTCTCATGCTAAAATTTTGGTTATTTCTACAAGAAACTTATAAATTTGTTACAAGGATTTATCAAACTTATAACTAGTGTAATTACTTTTTGAATCTTGATTATTTAATTTAAATAAATTTTAAAATTATTATTTGATATGTATTTAATAATTTTGAATTTTTTCATATTTATTTTAGTTAAATTAATGAAAAGAAATTAACATTTTCATTTTTCTATAAAAAGATAATGTGTTGTTTAATCTTTGAACTATGAAGGACAAAGCTTAACCTAACCCGTCAAATTAAAACCTGGGAGCCCTTCAAATTTGATGACTGGCGCCATAGTAATTCAATTGTGAATGTGCAATTAAATGATGGGTAATGTGAATTTTAACGTTGAAGTTGTGAATTCGAGTCCCGGTGCAAAGTTGACAAGGATGGTCATGTTTTGCACAAGATCGCATTGTTTGCGAACCTGCTTAATGTTCCAGGCATGCCTCCAACTTGAAAAATAGGAGGGCACCTTCATTTTCTCAGTATTTTTAAGTCAAAAGACCAAATCGCGGAAAAGTAACAAGTCTGCTCTTCTACCAGACGTGAGACGTCTATAACCAGTGGAAAAGTACGGAGCTTCAATGGTATGACCGTGGAAAAGTATGAATGTATGACCGTTGAAAAGTATGAAGACCCGCGAGTATACATGGATTCAAATTATAAAAAGACGAGTTGAATGGAGGTGCTCCTTCAAAACGTTTATATCCCTCATCAACATGGCAAGAACTCGGCGGCACAGGCATGATCAGCTCGTTATGTTTACTCTCGGAGGCCGTTACAAGTGCAGTGGATGCAAACAAGACGGGGGCAATATTGGATACAGATGCACCGCCCAATCTTGTGCCGACTTCAAACTGCATCCAATTCAAAATCAATCTCTTACTGCAGGACAAGCTGCAGACATTGTTGTTGCCGTTGTTTCTAGCGGAAGCTAATTTTCATGTTATCTTAGTGATGGAGTGCGGTGGATTATTATTTATTATTATTCGAATTTGAGCGTAATTGTCGGGTTTAATCAAAACTCTTATTAACATAATCTTTTGTATTCTTAAAGTTCCTAGCCAATTATAGACTTTCATTTCCTCATAATTATTTTTTTAAATCTATTGAACAATGTGACTCGCCTTAGTTACATATGGAAAAAATTCATAACACCCTATTCAGATACTATTTTCTCTTATTTTGCAAAAACCTTTTAGCTCGTATCATGGTCCCCGCACATGGGCGAGAGGGGGATTAAGCCTTAGGCAAACTAGGCAGTTGCCTAGGGCGCCAACAGTCAGGGGGCGCTGAATCTAAAAATTTCTTTTTTGTTGGTTAATTTTAGAAGTTAACCTTAAAATAATTTATCTGAAGACTTAATATTGATCACCCCATTTATAGATATTATTGTATAGTAACATAAATTTCAAGTGTACACATAAAATTTTTTTGTAATATTTTTGCAAGTAAAAGAAAATATCACATATTTATAACCACATATGATTTTTTTGGTATTATTTTTCATTATCTGATGTAGCTCCAGATTATGTAGGTGTGTAATTTGTTATAGAAAAAGTTTAATGTATTTATATAATGTTGCTAGTGTATTTAGTAGAGGTGAGTATAATTAAAGGAAAAAAGTATTTGATTTTCTATTCTTAGTTTTTGCGGAAATTTTCTATTATTTTGTTATGGAGGAACCCGTAGGCCTGATCCAAATACAACTCTTCACAAAACCATGGGAGCTACATAAATGTGTTTGTTTCTTTGCAAAGAAATGGTGTTTTATTTTAGGATAAAGTTCATGTCACCTACTTGATATGGCTAAATCAGACTTGTAAGAAGCCTTGTATAAAATATTGTATTTTTTGCATTATGAGCATCTCCTATGACTAATGTATTCCATCCACAAAATATTTTTCATCCTTCCATGATAATTTATTAATATATTTTTATTATTATTTCAAGTATTTGAACATGTTATAAATTTAAAAACATAAAAAGATAGACAAATTTTATTTATTTATTTTATGGAAAAAATATTAAATAAATTTTTTGAGGAGGGCACCCACTCAAACTATTGCCTAGGGCGTTCCCAACCTTTAATTCGGCCCTGCACATGGGATGAAATATTGCGCTTTGAGCGTCGTAAGAGCGCGCTCGGGAGCAACCCGTGTGCATCCTTAGGCGCTATCCGAGCAAGAGATTGCTATCGAGGTGCACTCCACTTTGGACTTAATGCGTTGTGTTTTTTTCGACTACGGGTGTTGTTTTACGACCATTTTCAAACACATCTATAACCTTTTAAAAATATTTAGCAATCTACATATGCCACATAAACCATATTGCCATCTACGTACAATATTTAAAAAATATTTAATATTTATTTTTTGGTCCTTGCATAAGAGCGCCCTTATGTTCTGTCTTTGCATATACAGGAAAGGGGGTTTGAGTGTTCTTACATCATTGTAAAGTGCACTTCAACCCTTGCAATTTTTTTCCATGTGTGCGCATCTTCAATGATCAAATGTGAAGAGTCTCCCCATGTTTTAATTTCATAGGTTAGGTTAAGCAACACATTACCTTGCAATAGGAAAAAATGAAAATGTTAATTTTTTTCAATATATTTCGATCAATGTAAATAAAATAAATATGAAAAAGTCAAAATAATTAAATATAGCAAAGGTCCCTTGGTCTATTGGTGAAGATAATTAGCTCGGGCTTTGAATGCAAGACCTCGAGATACCTAACATTGAGAGTTAAAATGGTTGAGGCCCTATGTGTCTTTGATGGCATGAATGCCCCTTACTCATAGATATTTATGATTTAGTTGATCACTAGTTTTGTAGTGCCCAATCCTCTTCGACATTATTTTCATTAAGTTGTGATCTTGATGGATTGATACTTAGACATGTTGATTATATTTTTAGCAATAGATGATATACTATGCAGATGTTTGGACTATTGACATGTTGTGATTCACATTTTGATTATGATACACTAGATGACATTGGTAGACAATTCGATATATGTTGATTTACATTATTTAGATTTTATATTGACACATTATACTTTGGATGTTCTAAGTACAATTATAATCTCATGGATATTAGAATCAAATTATTTTATATGTTGATAGATGATAGAAGTACTTAATTTTTGATGACGATTATTGATTTCTATGTAGATGTATTATTTCTCGATGTTGTTGATGTGGTCGTGAGGCCAGAGAGGTATTTTATTTGCATTACAGGGATAATTTATCACACACATTGAAAGCGGATAGGGGACCAACCACGGAAGGATGTCGGGTATTTTGTGACATGGCCAAATTTGACTTGTGTCTAATGTTTATGTGGTGTTATTGCATGCCTAGTTAAGAGGTTTCCCATGGGGGTGACCTCACCTGTGTGGCCATGGGGTGTGATGTTTTCTCTTTTCTTTTAATTTTGTGTGTTCTTTATTTTGTGTTATATGTATTTTGTTATTGGAAATTGTTGTCACTTTATTAGAACTATTAATGTGTCTTAATTAACTAATCCAACTTAATTTGTTAACTAAAATAGCCATGTGACACTTGGATAGTTATGAGAGTAGATTTTCCTTTAAATCTTGTGGATGTAAGTGGGATTTGTGTTAGTTTTTATGTGGTGTACTCTTCCCTAGCTTCAAAATTCGGATTTTGACTTGGAAGGATTTTTTGGAGGCTTGTGAGACAATTTAAGTTTTCCTCATGCTTCTTAAATTCACCCAAAAACCATATCTATGGTATGAGGAATTTTAGGCTTATTTATGAATTTTGGAGTGTTCAAAAAGTGAAAATAATTTCATTTTCCTATTAAAAAGAATTAATTTTTCCTTGGTATGCTTGATGTGCAAGTTTGGGTGTCATGTGGGTTTGTCATAAGTCTTACATGTTCATTTATTGTCTTGGGCATGGTGTTGAATTGTGTGTTGGAATGGAGGAACTATGACATGACATCCTACATGGAGCCACCTCATCATCCTCACATCCCATTTCTATTTATTGATCAAATTTTATGGATTTGGGATTACTTGTTCATTTTATTTATTTTGCACTTTTGAAAGCGAGAGCTTGTTGGAGTTTATTTTGGAGTGTGCTTGGATTAAAGGTGTCAAAAATATTTAAGAGTGAAGCCTCTTGGAATCTTGATGGAGAGGTAGGATCTCCACCTTTTTTGTTTTCTTATTTATGTTTGTACATGTGAAAATTATGCTTGTTAAATACTATATGAGTGTTGTGAATGCGTTTTTGTGTGGTTGGATATTTTTCCTTAAGAAGGAGTGGGAGATGGAAGTATGTGACCATTTTGAGGGAAAAGGGAGTTGTGAGACATGTATTTTGAGGGAGTGTGATTGGGATTTTCACCTATGCAGAGTAAAAAGGAAAACATGCACATATTTTTGCATAGTTGCAAGGGGAGAGATAATGATGTTTTTTGTTTGTATTGTGGACATGGAGGCTTTGGGTGAAACTCCTACCTCACTTGGGAGGAAAAAGGAGGTGGTTCCCATATTCCTTGCTCCTTTTGTTTGATATCAAGCCTATGTGTTGTTTGAGAAAGTTTTAAATTTCGTTGAGTTTGTCCATTTAGACATGTTAAATGTTTTGGATTATTTGTTTTTGTGAAGCCATTCGTAAAAGTTGTCAAATGTTTCTCAAGATCCTTGATTGTTGTGTGGTTGGGGCTCAGGGGCCAATAAGGGGATGGCTTCTCCTCTTATTGGATTAAAGGTTGGACAAAGAACATCGCATATTGCCCTTTTTTTGTATTGTGATCCAATCTTTTTAAAGATTGAAGAATGTAAGATTGAAGCTACAAGTTAGGAGAAGACATGGAAAGAAAACGTGTTTTTTCCTTGTTGAAGAATCTATATTTTGTATTTTACCATACTATTATTCCCACTTTGAGTGGAAGTTTGTAAGATTTGTATGTTTGAAAAAAAGTTTATAATATGTCTCTTATTCAAAGTTGAAGTGATTGTAGTGAATGCGAAAGAAATCTAGTTTACTTACCTTGTTGGAAAGGATTAGTCTTAGTGAAAGAAAAGGATTTTAAGTCCTTTCATTGTAAAATAATGATTTGGTAACTTGTAGTTTTCCTATTTGTATTGTAATGCTATAGTGAAAGGGAAGCTTATGTTGTTTATTTATCTTGAAAAGAAACTCTCCTAAGGTTGTATGCATTTAAAGTTGCAATATAGATACATGTATATTTGGAAAAACAATGATATATTGAAAGGAAATGTGTTGCATTCTTGTTGTTTTTTCTTGGAAAAATTGGACATATGAAAGAGAATGAATTTTAGTAATGTTATACACAATTTTAAATTTTATTGGAAAGGAAAGAATAAAGAAGGAGTTGATGTTTGTAGTTGATTATAAAACTAAAAATGTTATCACTTTACCAACAATGTATGTGTTGATGCAAAATCACAAAGCACCCCTAAATGGCCTCGGATCTGAGTGGGGCATTTGGTGTGATTGCACAACATGGGACCATCTCTCAAGATGTGGGACTTGCGAACCTGGGATGGACCTCCAGAGAAAGTTGGTTCTTGTTCCTAAATTACCTGCCACAATCTACTCTAGTGCAGGAAAAACCTATCTATCCTAATCTAACCATTCCAAGGAAACAGGGAGAGAGAGAATGCAAGAAAAATAGAGCCTACACTAAAGTGGTGATACACTAGAAAAGGAAAGAGGTGAGATACTCTATTGAGGGAGGATGAAACAGGGAAAAAGGAGATGAGGGAGGTCAGACAGAAGTGACACAAACCCAGATCCTAATCCACCATCAAAACTCCATGAAACACGACATATTACACCTATAAACATGAAATACATGCACATAAAATAGATCTGAAAGGGAGAGGCATGAAGAAACAATAAAACATGAGAAAGGGTTGAAGAATGCCACAAAATCATGAGTTTATTTCTCTAGAAGGTGCATAGACCATTACATTTATGCTCAGAGGCACAAATACGCTTGTTAGGCGTAGGAGAAGGCTTATAGCTCAAATGGAGTTGAGAAACATATTTTACAGAGTTTTCCCACACCCAGAATGTCTCCCCCTTTTTCAAATGAGAAGTGTTTATAATATATAGAATGTCGAGGCGAGAGAGAAAGTGGAAAACTCGGACTCTACTCTGAAAGCTCAACCACCAACCGTTAATGCCCTGCAAATCTACCTATAATCTTTCAATTCTTGTTCCCCATGTTTTTTTGGAGCATTGGAGAAGGAAAGATGGAAAATCATATCAGATTTAGGTAGTTGAAGTAATCGGATCCCGTATTAATGGATTGAAATACTTTTTCCGATTTTCACCCATCCAAGCCTATTTAAAATAATAATTTATTCTTCCATGGCATAGAGGAGGTCGAGACCTTTTGCAACGGTACTAAATTTGTTAAAATTTAAGCAACTGGAATGAAATTTATTCCCATTTGAATATTTGAATCGAATCCATACAAAAATGGCAAAAACTAGTGTTGCAGTAAAAGCAGATCCACGAGGCCTGAAATTCATTTTGCACCTTTTACACAAAAATTACAAAAGTGCAAAAGTCCCCCACATCCTCATGCAAGCCCACAACCTTCTCATTTTCCATTTCTCATCCCTAGGCCCGCCAACCCGCATTTTCACATAGCAAAGGGATCCTTCTCGGGATCACAGCTGCAATTATAACATGTGACTTTTGTGAAAGCTGCAAAATGTGAAAATATCTCCCGCCACCCCGTCGGTCTATAATCTTCCCCTTTGGTGAAAATTCTTCCCCGGGCTGGAGACTTCTTTTGGAAAAAATTCCTTCCAAGGCCCTTTGGTCCATGATATTATTATACTTAATCGATTAAATGGTCAACTCTGTCCCTTTTTCAGACCTTGGACACGTGGAGGCTGGTCTAGTTCAGGGTCTTTCTTTGGGCCGTGCCTTTGAAGTTGTGCTGATGAGACATGTGGCACCTTCCATGGCTCTGCTCTACCTAAGTCCCTCCTATTGCGCAGAGCTACTCTTTGCGACCCGAGACAAGTGAAGAGCTGGTGCATGTTTTGGAAATGCCCCGATTTTACCTTTGAAGTTGTGCGGACGAGGCACATGGTGAGCTAGTGCATGTTTGGGGACCACCTCCAGATTTTAACTTTGAAGATGTCCTTGGCTGATTCATGGAGGCTTCCTTTGGCCTGTCTCGAGCTTCAAATTTTCAAGGGCCGACATCACCTTTTTAGACTCTAACCATGTGGTGGGTTAGCGCTCATTTGGGACTGCCTTTTGGGTCACACCTTTGAATTTGTGCAAAAGAGACATATGGGGGCTTCCTTTATTCCTTTTATACTTAACCGATTTGGGGTCAGTTCAACTTTCGGGCTTTGACCACGTGGTGGGTTGGCGCTAGTTCAGGGTCCTTCTTTGGGCCACATCTTTTGAAGTTGCGTCGATGAGACATGTGGAGGATTCTACTATCTTTGAGACTTTTCAACCTTGCGACTCTGTCTCCTTTTTGGACTGGGATACATGTAGAGATGGCACTTTTCTAGGGGACTACCTGCGGCTTCGAGCCTTGAAGATGCGCTTGAGTTGAGATACATGAAGGGTTTGCACACATTTGGAACCTCCATTTTTATGTGTCTTTTTGAATTGCACCAAGTGACTCCTATACGGCTAAGTCTCGAAAACCTCGAGCCTTTCCCTGTTTTCTTTCTGTCAAGATATATAATCCTTTGACGGTGTTCAACCTCATCTGCCGACCTTACCCCTTCATTCATTGTTGGATCGATTGTGAGCTCTTTGAGTGAAGAGACCGTTCTAATTTTCTTATACAAGGTCATTTTTGACCAATTTTATTGTGGGGAAAAATTGGGATAACAAATTAGCGACTCATAGGGACATCT
Organism: Taxus wallichiana var. yunnanensis; assembly: GCA_018340775.1. NCBI lineage: Eukaryota > Viridiplantae > Streptophyta > Pinopsida > Cupressales > Taxaceae > Taxus > Taxus wallichiana. The sequence goes on along the minus strand of CM031239.1, from coordinate 456,071,927 downwards.
ACCTCGCTTGATGAAGAGGCCGGTAGCCTTGGAAGTATCCATTGGGCATGGCGTCACTAATGAGGGCATGATATTGATCTTTTCCATGAAATGGACTATTATAACATTCACTCGGAGGTACATTAAACCACAATGATACAACCTTGGAGCAACAAAACCCCGGGACACCACTATGTACAAAATTGAAAATCATACACACCCCAAGTGGGATATGTAGAGTGTGTGAAAGAACTTCTTTACTAAAAGAAAATCTACTCCTACTCCTACTGATAACCCGAGAGAAAAAGGGAATTCTAACAAATCTGCAAAAGCGGCAGAGGAGAAGTAGCTTGCCTTTCTCAAAAAGGAAACCATGCAAATGATTTGACACTTAATATGGCTGCTTGTGGGTCAAAGCATATAATTGTGTCACACGTTTTACTGAGCTTTTTTACTTTGATAAAATATGTCCGACAACCAAAACATGACCAAACATGTATTTTTAAGAGCTTATAAAAATACCAAGGTGTAGGGCATCCATAATTTACCTAATTTTTAATGTTTTTATATTATTTTTAAATATTTATTTATTAGTTAGATTTTAAAATATTTTTGGCCACCAAGTGGGACACACTTATATTCTTTGACTCTTGTGTGAGTGAAAAACTAACAAGAGGTCGATCTTCCACCCAAATCATCATGGTATAAACATCAATCGAAAATACCTCCTCAAGTTGTTTGTCATTAGGCTCTTGGAGGTGTTGATGGTGACCCTTGGTGCTTTGATACTCAGCATCATGCCATGAAGTGGGCATGACTTGTTTTGTCTTCTCCCTTGGCTCTAATGAAGCCAAGTACCTGATAGGGCATGGTCTAGTCCTTTGAATGTGCCCATGGTTCTAAAATTAAACTCCAAGGATGGAGTCTTCTCGCGGAACTTCTTGGGTGGATGGTATGGAAGAGATGGGATCCTTGTCCTTTTCCCTTCCTCCTCCTGATAATAACATGGAACATTAAGATCCTCCAACCTTGGTTCTAGAGGGCCATTGTGAGATGTAGGTTGTTGTCCTTGGATGTTCTCCTCCCAAGAGCAAACTCATGTGCTTGGAAGGCGAGATGATGGAGGAGGAAATGATTTGATCTCCTCGGGCTCCTCCATCAATATAATCCTCTAAGTCCGGACAGACAATATACCTCCTTGTTGTCTTGTTGTGTGTGCTCGACATCCTCCATTGTTTCCTTTGGATCTACAATTTTCTCACCATGGTTCCCCTTATCTTCAAACATGGTTTGAAAGCTCAAACTCTTCTTCAACATTAGAGCTTGAAGGGGATGAAGTGGGGAGAAGAAGCGAAGGTTTTTTTGTGGCCGATCCACACTTGGAGCCTCTGAAACTACATGATCCTCCTCCACAACTGGAATGCACTCCTCTTCATTTGGATTTGGAGTAACTTCTTCTTCCAGGATTGTGTTGTAGGTGAAGCTTCCACCACTTGTGCCTTGACCATGACCTCCTTCATAGACTTAACCATGAATGGGATTTTTAATCCCAAATCGAGAAGCTAAGCTTACTAATTTTTTTATCATTTATTCTTTTCTTGGCTCTTCTTCTTTTTCTCCCCTTGGATGGGTTCTTGAGCTTCTTCCCAACATGGGATTGAGAAAGTAGGAGGAGTGGCGAGTGGGCTCTCCACTAGTTACTTGTTTATTTGTGGTGGAGGGGAAGGTATTTCCCTTGGATCTCATGGAGGGATTGAGCTTTGGAAGGGAAAAGGGTAGAGGAATTGAGACGGGATGGAAGACTAGAAGATGGAGAAGGGAAATCAACACTTGGGGAAGTAGATGGGAAGCTTGGAAATTTAAACCCAGTTGAGATGGTGTTGCTTGGGAAATGGGAAGGAAATCACTAGATGATGGTGCAAGACTTATCCATTGAAAAGGCTCCCTGAAACCAAGTTCGTAGGATTATATCTCCCCATCCCACTATGCAAGTTGGGGTAGCATCTCAATCATGAAGTCAAGCTTCTCCTGCGGGCTGTAGTATCTTGGAAAGGGCCAACCCATAGACAAGGTGCCCTACAACAAATCTGTATGCTTTCATTTATGCTGTAGCCCTTGAATGCACCATGCGTGCCTCCAATTTTTGAATCTTCCCCTACAAATCAACATTATCCATTTGGATTATCATTGTATGCATACCCTTGTTCCTGATAAGCTCCATAGCCAAACTTGTTTGAAACTACTCATATGGGTAAGCGTGATGATTGTGAATTTGATCATAATTCTGATCTAGAGGAGTTGAGAAATACATTAGAGGTGGATTGTACCCTTGTTGCTGCAAGTGTGAGTTCCAAGATGGAAATGAAGTCATGATTGCACAACTTCATTGGATGGAAGAAGATGGAAGATGTGGAAAGAAAATGGATGAAAATGGATGGGAGAAGGACTGCTGCAACTTCAAAGGATGGGTTTTTGAATAGATGGAGTCACCAAATGTGCTTTGCATGTGCCTCAAAAGGTTGGATCTCACCAAGAACACATCGAATTGATAAAATGAAGTGATAAGGTGCTTCAGACCTATCCCACCAGGGTGTGCCAAAACTATTGAGTGGTCACATGGTGGCTTAAGATTTTCTATTTGATAATGAGACACCTTAGAAAGATGAGAAAATATAACCTCAGTGTCCCACTAGGCATGCCAAAACTATTGAGTGTGGTCACACGGTGGCTTAAGATTTGTTGTATGAAAATGAGATACCTATGAAATATGGAACTCTAGATTTAGTGATGTCCCACCAGGGGTGCAAAAACTATTGATGCAAAATCATAGCACCCATAAATGGCCTCAGATCTGACTAGGGCATTTAGTGTGATTGCACAACATGGGACCATCTCTTAAGCTGTGGGACTTGCGAACCTGAGATGGAACTCCAGAGAAAGCTGGTTCTTGTTCCTAAACTACCTGCCACAATCTACTCTAGTTCCGGAAAAATATATCTTTCATAATCTAGCCATTCCAAGGAAACAGGGAGAGAGAGAATGCAAGAAAAATAGAGCCTACACTAAAGTGGTGATACACAAGAAAAGGAAAGAGGTGAGCTACTCTACTGAGGGAGGATGAAATAGGGAAAAAGGGGATGAGGGAGGTCAGATAGAAGTGACACAGACCCAGATCCTAATCCACCATCAAAACTACATGAAACACTGACATCTTACACTTGAAAACATGAAATACATGCACATAAAAAAATATGAAAGGGAGAGGCACGAAGAAACAATAAAACATGAGAAAGGGTTGAAGAATGCTACAAAATCATGAGTTTATTGCTCTAGAAGGTGCACAGACCATTAAATTTCTACTCAGAGGAACAAATATGCTTTTCAGGAGTAGGAGAAGGCTTATAGCTCAAATAGAGTCAAGAAACAAGTTTTACAGAGTTTCCCCACACCCAAAATGTCTCCCCATTTTTCAAATGAGAAGTGTTTATAATATATAGAACGTCAAGGTGAGAGAGGAAGAGGAAAACTTGGACTCTTCTCTGAAAGCTCAACCACCAACCATTAATGCCTTGTAAATCAGTCTACAATATTTTAATTATGGTTCCCCATGTTTGTTTGGCACGTTAGAGAAGGAAAGATGGAAAATCAGATCAGATCTGGGTAGTTGAAGCAATCGGATCCCGTATTAATGGATTGTAATAATTTTTCAATATTTTCACTCATTAAAGTCTACTGAAAATAATAATTTATGTTTCCATGGCATAGAGGAGGTTGAGACCTTTCCAACGGTACCAAATTTGTTGAATTTCGAGCTCGGATCGAAAGTTATGCCCATTTGAATATTTGAATCGAATCCATACAAAAATGGCAAAAAACTAGTTTTGTAAAATGGATCCATGGGCCCGAAATTCACTTTGTACCTTTTGCACAAACATTACAAAAGTAAAAATTCTCCCACATCCCTACAATCTCACAACCTTTTCATTTTCCATTTGTCATCCCCGGGCCCGCCGACTCGCATTTTCCACTTAGCAAAATGAATCCTTCCTGGTTCGCGGGCCCACAATTATAACTTGTGCCTTTTGTGAAAAGTGAAAAATGTGAAAATATCTCCTACCACCCAATCGGTCCACAATATTCCCCTTTTGTGAAAAGTCTTCTCGAGGCCCGCTGGCCCGATTTTGGCAAAAATCCTTCCAAGGCCCATTGTTCCGCAATCTTATTATACTTAGCCGAGTAAATGGCCGGCTTTGTCCCTTTTTGGACCTTAGACACGTGGAGGGTTGGCACTAGTTCAAGGTCTTTCCTTGGGCTGCACCTTTGAAGTTGTGTTGATGAGACACGTGGCACCTTCCATGGCTCTGCTCTACCTAAGTTCCTCTATTGGCGGAGACACTTTATGCTTGAGCCGAGACACATGGAGAGCTGGTGCATGTTTGGGAACCGACCCCAAATTTTACCTTTGAAGTTGTGTGGATGAGGCACGTGGCGAGCTGGTGCATGTTTGGGGACCGCCTCCAGATTTTAACTTTGAAGATGCACCGAGCTGATGCATGGAGGCTTCTTTCGACTGTCTCGAGCTTGGACTTTTTAAGGGTGACCTTTCCTTTTTGAACTTTGAGCACATGGCGGGTTGGCTCTCATTTGGGGCTGCCTTTTGAGAGTCATGCCTTTGAATTTGCACCAAAGAGACACATGGGGGCTTCCACTATTCCTTTTATAATTAACCGATTTGGGGCCAATTCAACTTTCGGGCTCTGACCACGTGGCAAGTTGGTGCTAGTTCAGGGTCCTTCTTTGTGCCGTGCCTTTTGAAGTTACTTCGATGAGACACGTGGAGGCTTCCCTTTGCCCTAAGAATTTTCAACTTCTGACTCTATCTCCTTTTCAGACTTGGGACATGTGGAGAGTGGTGCATGTCTAGGGGACCGCCTCTAGTTTCAACCCTTGAAGTTGCATCATTGAGACACGTGGAGGGTGGCGCACATTTGGGACCTCTGGTTTTTATGCACCTTTTGGAATTGCACCGAGCTGACACATAACACGTTCCACATGTCTATTGTTTTCCCTAATTCGACACGTATACGGCTAACTTTAAAAATCTTGAGGCTTTCCCTGTTTTCTTTCTTGTCAATCTCTATACTCCTTTGGCGTTGTTTGGTCTCATCTGTCGACCTTTCCCCTTCATTGTTGGATCGATTGTGAGCCCGTTGGAATGAAGAGACCCTTCTGATTTTCTTATGCAAGGTCATGTTCGTCTCGATTTTTCAAGGGGGAAAATTAGGATAATGATATGGAAGACACCCTCATTAAAATTAATATTGCATTAAAAATCAACTTAAGAAGAAAAGCGTAAAAAAGCTTTGTTGAAGGTTTATTTTTCGAGAACAAAACCTCGTCCCTATATGAAAGCGGTGGTTTAGAACCACCACCAAGTCTGAGTAGCGATCAATGAACCAACTTCCACATAGGGCATCGGTCACAAGACCATCCGCCTACATATGGCGGTGGTTTCATCACTTTTGATGGAAAAATAAAATTTCATCCGTGAAACCCCAGTTTTAAAATTAACTAAAATCTAAGCTTAAAACCACAACAAGGAATCTTCCAGCAACTAGGAATCAATTAAATTTAAAATTTTAAGCCCTCCTATCTCTTTTAAGGCACCCAATGTGTAAAACTCATGCATTTAAATGAAATGGGTTTTTTCCCAATTGTTGAGCGAAAACAAGAAAATGCCTTTATTAAATAAAAAAATAGATCCATGGTAGGATCTTTATATTAAATAATTGAGAAATATACAATAGTAAAATATTTACAACTAAAACCATGAAAATTTTACCATGGTTTCTCTTCTTACTCTCATGGCTCCTCCTCCTCTTCCAAAACCGTAAATAACAAAAGAGCAAATGCGGTTGTTTGGGGAAAATAGAAATTAAAAAGGGAACCAAACGGATGTTTAGGGAAACCTAAATCTAAGGGCTAGGATATATTTAATCTAATGGCCAAAATTAAACCCTACCTTACTTAAGTGGGAAGGCATTTTGTGGGAATGTAATTTTAAAATAAAAAAGAAAGAACATGGGTAATGGGGTGAATAGAGCCACTTAGTGGCTAGGTAAAACAATTAAAAATTTGTGTTAAAAATAAGGTAACCTTGGTTCTTGATAATTAATTAAACTAATGGAGCTTAGTAGATGCCTTAAACTATAAATATAGCTTAGGAAGTAAATTATAATATTTAATTATTAATTTAATTCTCGCTGTATACAAGCTTGTGTAGAAATTCTCTAACCGAGAATTTATTAGTTGTGAAAATTCCTAACATTGCAAACACTTTTTAAAAAATAATACCATAAAATTGACTATTAATTTATTAGTTCTCTTTGTTTTGAGAGTAGAAAATTATGGGTGTTACACTTGGTATCAGAGCCATGGGTTCAACACTTGACTCCATACACACTTGGAAACATAAACACAACAAGAAGACCTAGCGCAACTCTAAACCTAGAACTCACAACATTGCATGATGCTTTAAAACATAGAAAAATTAGAAAACTGATACGAATCCTAGATGATGATAAACTAACTCTTGTCTTGGTCTGTGTAGGAGGTGCGGACTAAACAAGGGTCCTTTCATATGATCCTAGATCTAGCACCCCTATATAAGGTAGTAGAAACAATATTTCCTCAGATACTATAGAAACTACAAGATGCTAATGTCACTTTACGTGGAGGATATTTAGGAGGGAAACCTAACAGACATGAAAAAGAGCTATTAGTGAAGACTCGTACACCATCACATCACGGTTTCGAGGATAAGACACAACACTCCCACGGAGTTAGTTGGATATGAGTCAACACTTAGAGAGAAAAGAGATGGAGCTTAGGGACACAGAGACAGATCTAGGAGCCTTAGGCTGAGGGATTTTTATATAGAGAGACCTAGGGGCCAACAGTCGATATCGATAAATCATATTAGAGAGATACTAAAGTTACACCCGCCACATTTTACTAGAGACACAAGAGGATTTCAGGCTGAGCCATGGTTGGTTAGCTTGAGTGGATGCTTCAAGCTATGTCCTTGTATTAGAAACATGAAAGCTCATGTTGCTATCCACCTTTTGAGAGACAGAGCCGGTTTTGGTGGAGGACTAAGGAGTAGAAGCTCCATATAGATTCTAAGACAATAACTTGGGAAATCTTAGAGGATCCCTTCAGGAGTAGATACATATCTAGGAGATTCATCTAGTAGTGGATCAATGAGTTTCATGATCTCATAATGAGGATTCCATGGCGCAATGTGCAGAGTATGAGGGTCGGTTTTTGGATCTGCTCCAGTATGTGGACTACATGTAGGATGAGAAGGTTAGGGTTCACATGTTCATCAGGGGCCTGAACTTAGACTTGGGTGGGGCAGTGTGCATTCATTTCCCATAGACTCTATTAGAGGTCGTGGAGAAGGCCTATATTATAGAGGAAACTAGGGGGAAGACTCAACAAGCTTATGAAAAATTGAGGAGCCACATATAGTATTTACAAGATAGTAGGTCAAGGGGATCAACTCCTCCTCCTCAAGGTAGACACACTTCAACATAGTCTTCCTTTAGGCCTCCTCCTCCTTAGTAGCAGCAATATACTTGACCACCCTTTCGACCTCCACAACACCATGATGTTGAGAGAGGGTGTAGTATGGGACCTCCAGCTAGGGGGGCAAAAAGGACACAAGCTCCACCTCGAGAAGAGTCAATAGGAGTACGTACACCGCATAAACCAAAGTGATCTATGGCAGGATCATTAGGTTCTACAACATGGAATATTGGGCCACCTAGAGGATTATCTAGTCAGTGGAGAGGACCAGATATTTTCTATGGGAGCGGTGTGCATGGTCATATTTGGAGTGAGTGCCCTCAGAACCCTACTAATCAAGGTAAGGCACTGGTTTCGAGACTACGATTTGGTGACATGGTCAAGAGCCACATGATTTATCTGCTTCCCAAGCACTAAGAAGACACCAACACCTGTACAATGATTGAGACCACATGTAGCATTTGTGGCACTCCTACCCCTATCTTATTTGATTCATGCTCATTAGATTATTTCATTTCTCCATCTTTAGTAAAGCGATGCAAGCTGGTGACAGTTAGGTAGGGCCTTAATTGCAAATTTGAGATGGCTTCTTGAGACAAAATCTAAGTGGAATCCTTATTTAAGGAGTGTTGTGGACCTAAGACCCTTCAATGACTTTGGATCTTCGTATCCTCCCTTGGGTTCATATGGAGTTATTTTCGGCATGGATTGGTTATCCAAGAAGAGAGCTAGAGTTGAGTTCCCCAACAAGGTTATATCTTGTGTAGATGATTTTGGAGTGGATTTAGTGATTGTTGGAGTCTTGAGACCCATCTCTATTCATAGCATATCCACTATATAGCTAAATAAGTGTGTGTGACATGGTTTTGAGTTGTTTGTGATCATTTTTAGTGACCAATCATAGGATGAGACTCATGGACCGTCACTTGATGACCACCCCATTTTGTAGGATTTCTCTTATGTCTTTTCTAGTGAGTTTTCAGGGTTGATTCCCCCACGTTAAATCAAATTTCATATTGATTTGGTTTTAGGAGTAGAGCCTATCTCACACACATCATACAGTATGACCACACCTAAGCTATGCGATCTCATGTTGCAGTTGGAGTGCCTTCTTGAGAAAGGCCTAATCTGTCATAGTGTATCTCCTTGGGGTGCACTAGTGATCTTTGTAAAGAAAAAGGACAGATCTTTGCATCTGTGTGTGGACTACAAACAACTGAACAAAGTTACGATCAATAATCATTACCCCATTCAATGGATAGATGATTTATTTGATCAGAATAAGGGTCATCATTGTATTTTCTAAGATTGATCTTAAGTCGAGGCTACCATCAGCCAAGGCTTGCGAGGAGATATCCATAAGAAAACTTTCCACATGAGATATGACCACTACGAGTTCATGGTGGTACCTTTTGGTGTGATGAACTCCCATGTAGTATTCATGAGCTTAATGAATCTTGTGATCATGTTGTTTTTGGATCGCTTCGTGATCTTTTTCTTCATGAAATTTGATATACTCACGTACTCATGAGGAGCACGAGGAGTGCCTTGACGGGTTTCTGTAGTGTCTTCATGAGCAGTAGTTATATGGGAACACGGAGAAGTGTAAATTTTTCCAATATGAGGTTTAGTACTTGGATCACATCATTTTGGGGAATGTATCACATTCGATCCTTACAAAATTAGAGCTATTATGGATTGGTCCTGCAACCAATGTGACCCCGAGGTGTATCTTTTCATGGGGTGACACCCCCAAGAATAGTTTTTTTCAAGACTTTCTCGGATTACACACCCCATCACTTCCTTCAAATGGAAAGGGAAGAAGTTTGGTTGGTCTAATGGATGTGAGTAGGCATTAAATACACTAAAGGAATTCCTTATGAAAACACCGATTCTTGTAGTGTGATGAATCCTCAGAGGATTTGTTCATGTGTGCATGGATGCTTCCTTGCGATATACTCAGGATTAGGTGGTGTTTTGATAAAGTAGGGTCATGTGGTTCCAATATGATTTGAGTCTCATTTCTGGGAATGTATCAAACTCAAGGATTATGAGCTCAATTATCGACTCATGACCTTGACTTCTTAGGCACTAAAGGAATTCCTTATGAAAACACCAATTCTTGTAGTAAGTAGTGCATGTTTTGGTGTTTGGTGTCATTTCCTTCTTGGCAGGAGGTTTATTCTCATAATATGGCATTTGAATTTACGTCATCGTTTCACCCAACCCAATCTCAATGATCATTATCGGAATTGAATGGAGTTCTATATGAGTACAACATAGAGATAGAGCATGTGAAGGGGAAGGAGAATGTGGTTGAGACACTGCTACGAGTAGACATATACATTTGGTGATGGCTACTTCGGTGGATACAAATTTGTGAGCAAGATTTTGTGACAACTTCCACATGACAACTTCTACCTTGCAACTAGATAAAAGATTGAGTCTTAGAGACCCCTTGAGGGGAATTTTGATGGATTTGCATTAGAGTTAGATGGAATTATCAGACATAGAGTCCGGATCTATATACCTAGGGATGGAGGTTTGAGATAGGATATCTTGGCAGAGGCTCATCGTGTACCTTATTCAGCCCATATAGGGGTGAAGAAGATGCATGCCACCTTGAGACAACTATACCATTGGAGAGGTCTTCAGAGATATGTAGCTTAGTTTGTGTCGCACATTTTGGAGTGTCAGAGGGTGAAGGCTGAGAATTAACATCTAGCTGGCCTTCTCTACCCGCATGATATACCGGAGTGGAAATGGGACACCATTTCCATGGATTTCATAGTAGGGCTACCAACGTTGAGATACCACCATGATGCCATCATGGTCACGGTGGATATATTAACAAAATTGGCTCCTTTTTCTCTGGTGAAGTCCACCTATATAGCTAGTGCAGTGGCACATGTATACTTATATGAGCTTTTTATAATGCATGAGATTCCATGAAAGATTATTTGTGACCCTGATCCCTTATACATGTCTCATTTCTAGACTACCATGCAACATGACCTTGGAATGAGTATCAAATTTAGTTTACCTTATCATCTAGAGATATATGGACAGACGAAGTTAGTGAATGAGATTTTAGAGTACAGCGACATCGGTTAATGCGTTATGGACTATCATTCAAGGTGGGAGGATTATTTGTACCTAGTGGAGTTTTCTTATAATAATAAATTTTAGAGACATATTGGTATGGCTCAATTTCAGGAACTTTATGGTAGGGAGTGTAGGACACCACTGAGTTGGGATAGATTGGAGAAAAAAGAATCTCTTGGGCTAGCCTTGTTACAGGACATGGAGAAGTAGGTTTTTATCGAGACAAATAATTTAGGAGGCACATGATAGACATAATAAATATTCCGATTAGAGGAGAGTTTCATGCAGCTATGAGGTGGGAAAAAGGTGTTTCTTCGTGTCATACCTCATAAGATCCATATCCATTATCGAAATGGTTTTAATTTAGCTCCTAGATTCATGGGTCTATTTGAGATCTCGGAGTGGATTGTTTCCTTAGCTTATAATCTAGCCTTACAACCCATATTGTCTTGCGTTCATGATGTATTTCATGTTTTTTTCTTAGGAGATATATTTCATATCCCTATCATGAATTGGATTGGACCACATTGTAGGTGTAGCGAAGGGATAGGTGACTATGGAGCCCATGTGCATCATAGAGCATAGGACCCTAGGCCTTTGAGTCCGTAAGATTAACCAGTGTGATTCTAGTGGGATAGGTATAATGAGACGTAGCCACATGGGATGATGCTACAATGTTATGGACCCAGATTTCACAGCTATTTCAATGACCTCCGGGAGGTAAGTCGAGTGTAAGGGGAAGGGGGGATATAGTGCCCACTCCTCTTCGACACTATTTTCATTATGTTGACATTAGTGATGGATTGATACTTAGACATTTTGATTATATTTGGAGCACTAGATGATAGACTATGTAGATATTTGAAGTATAGACATGATGTGATTCACATTTTGATTATGATACACTAGATGACATTAGTAGATAGTTTGATATATGTTGATTTGCATTATTTGAATTTTATACTGACACATTATACTTTGGATGTTCTGAGGAGAATTATAATCTCATTGATCTTAGAATCATATTATTTTATATGTTTATAAATAATAGAAGTACTTAATTTTTATGAATATTATTGATTTCTATGTAGATGTATTATTTTTCGATGTTGTTGATGCGATTGTGAGGCCGAAGAGATGTAATCTATTTGCATTACAGGATATTTTATCACATACATTGAAAGGGGATAGGGGACCAACCATGGAAGGATATCAAGTATTTTGCAACATGGAAAAATTTGACAACTTGTGTCTAATGTTTATGTGGTGTTATTACATGCCTAGTTAGGAGGTTTCACATGGGGGTGACCTCACATGTGTGGCCATGGGGTGTAATTTTTTTCCTTTTGATTTAATTTTGTGTGTGCTTTATGTTGTGTTATATGTATTTAATTATTAGAAATTTTTGTCACTTTATTAGCAATTATTAATGTATCTTAAGTAACTAATCCAACTAAATTTGTTAACTAAAATAAGGATGTGACACTTAGATAGTTATGAGGGTACATGTTCCTTGAAATCTTGTAAACGTAAGTGGGATTTGTGTTCATTTTTGTGTGGTGTACTCTTCCCCAAATTCAAAATTTTTATTTTGACTTGGGAAAATTTTGTAGAGGCTTCATGGGACAAGTTAAGCTTGTCCCATGCTTCACCCAACAACCATACCTATGGTATTGGGAGTTAATTTTAGGCTTATTTATGCATTTTAGAGTATAAAAAGCCAAAATAATTGAACTTTCCTACTTACCACATTAATTTGTCCTTGGTAGGCTTGGTGTGTAAGTTTGAGTTTCATGTGTGCTTGTCATAAGTATTACATGTTCATTTATTGTCTTGGGCATGGTATTGACTTGAGTGTTGGAATGGAGTAATTATGAAGTGGCATTCTACATGGAGCCACCTCATCATCCTCACATCCCATTTATATTTATTGATTGAATTTGATGGATTTGAGATTAATTGTACATTTTATTTCTTTTTCACATTTGAAATTTGGAGCTTGTTGGAGTTGCTCTTACAGTGTTCTTTGCTTGAAGGTGTCAAAAATATTGTGTATTGAAGACTCTTGGAAGCTTGATTGAGAGGTAGGATCTCCACATTTTTGTTTTCTTATTTATGTTTGTAGATGTTAAAATTGTGTTTGTTAAATATTTTTGAGTGTTGTGAATGTGTTTTTGTGTGGTTGGGTATTTTTGTTAAGAAGAGAGACAGAGATGGAAATATGAGACCATTGGGGAGGAAAAGGGAGTTGTGAGGAATGCATTTTCAAGGGATTGTTATTGGGAGTTTTACCTATGGGGAGTGAAAAATAAAACATGGATATATTTTTTCATACTCACAAGGGAAGATATACAAATATTCTTTTGTTTGTATTGTTCACATGGAGGACTTGGGGGTAAAACTCCTACTTCACTTGGGAGGAAAAAGGAGGTGATTCCCATATTCCTTGCTCCTTTTGGTTTGATATCAATCCTATGTGTTCTTTAAGAAAGTTGTAAATTTTTTTGAGAGTGCCCATTTAGATGTGTTGAATGTTTTCGATTGTAAGTTTTTATGGAATTCATTCTTGTAGAAAAATTCAAAAGTTACTCAAGATCCCTCATTGTTCTTTGTTTGGGACTCAGGGGCCAAGAAGGGGGTGGCTTCTCCTCTTGTTGGATTAAAGGTTGGGTAGAGAGCGTTTCCTATTCCCCCTTTTCTTTGTATTGTGATCCAAGCTTTTGAAATATTTAAGAATGGAAGATTGAAGCTACAAGTTGGGAGAAGACATGCAAAGAATAATTGTGATTTATCCTTGTTGAAGAATATCTATGTTGTATTTGATCATATTATTATTCCCACTTTGAGTGGAAGTTTGTAACATTTGTATGTTTAAAAGAAATCTATGTAATATGTCTCTTATTAAAAGTTGAAGTGGTTGTAGTGAATGTAGAAATAACTCTTGGTTGCTTACCTTGTTGGAAAGGATTAGTCTTAGTGAAAGAAAAGGATTTGAAGTCCTTGCATTGTAAAAGAATGATATGGTAACTTGTAGTTTTCCTATTTGTATTGTAATGTTATAGTGAAAGGGAAGCTTAAGTTGTTTATTTGTCTTGAAATGAAACTCTCCTAAAGTTGTATGCATTTAAAGTTGCAATATATATACATGTATATTTGGAAAAACAAATATGTATTGAAAGGAAGTGTGTTGAATTCTTGTTGTTTTTTGTTGGCAAAATTGAATATATGAAAGAGAATGAATTGTAGTAATGTTATACTCAATTTTACATTTTATTGCAAAGGAAAGAATAGAGAATGAGTTGATGTATGTAGTTGAGTATAAAACTAGAAATTTTATCACTTTACCAACAAATGAATGGAAGAAACCCTCATTAAAATTAATAGTGCATTAAAAATCAACTTAAGAGGAAAAATTGTAAAAAATAAATCTTTTTTGAAGGTTATGGTTTTGGAGAACAAAACCACCTCCATGTGCACAACGGCGGTCGATGAACCAGCCCCTAGGTAGGGCGGTGGTCATAGGACCGATGCCCTACATACGGCCACAGTTTCCTCACTTTTGACGAAAAAATAAAATTTAGTCCATGAAAAGCCTAGTTTTAAAATTAAGTAAACTCTTAGCTTAAAACCACAACCAGGAATCTTCCAGCAACTAGGAATCAATTAAATTTAAAATTTTAAGCCCTCCAATCTATTTTATGGAATCCAATATGTAAACTACATAGATTTAAATGAAATTTGGTTTTCCCCAATTTTTGAACTCAAAACAAGGAAATGCTTTTATTAAATAAGAAAATTGATCCATGTTAGATCTCCATATTAAACAAATGAGAAATCTACAATATTAAAATCTTTACAACTAAAACCATGAAAAAATTTCCATGGTTTCTCTTCTTACTCTCATGGCTCCTCCTCCTTCTCCTCTTCCAAAACCTCGTAAATAAGAAAAGAGCAAACAAGGTTGTTTGGGGCAAATAGAAATTAAAATGGGAACCATAAGGACATTTAGGAAAATCTAAATCTAAGGGATAGGATATATTTAATCTAATGGTTTAAATTAAACCCTAACTCACTAAAGTGGGAAGACATTTTGTGGGAATGTAATTTTAAATAAAAAGGAAAGAACATGGGTAATGGAGTGAATGGGGCCACTTAGTGGCTACATAAAACAATTGAACCTTTGAGTTAAAAATAAGGTAACCTTGGTGCTTGATAATTACATAAAATAATGGAGTTTAGTAGATGAGTAAAACTATAAATGTAGCTTAGGAAGTAAATTATAATATGTAATTTTTAATTTAATTCTTTTGTACACAAGCTTGTGTAGAAAGTCTCTAACCAAGAAATTTATTAATTGTGAAAATGCCTAACCTTGCAAACACTTTTTAAAAAATAATTACCATAAAATTGAGTAATAATTTATTAGTTATCTTTGTTTTGAGAGTAGAAAATCATGGGTGTTACAAGTATAGTTTTATGCTTACTTGTAATTGTAAATCAACAATATGCTTCTTCTAAAGTATGAGCAAGATGCAAACAATCGATGTAATCTAGTGCCAAATTGAATGCACTTCTCAAAAATGTTTTTAAAAAATATATAACATCTAATAATGATTTTGAAATTTATATAAATCAAATAATAAAGATAAATAATTTAAATGACATGTTTACAAAATAAATAAGGGCACCAAAAATAAAACACCAAATTCCAAACACGATTTACAAGAGCAATAAATGACTAAAAAAACATATCACTATTTTGAAAATAGAAAGAGTAAGGAAATTGCTTACTTTATAGAGTTTGTCCTTTTTCCTAGTGATTTTGTGAATGATTTGTGTGAAGTGAGTGAAGATTTTTAATAGAGAAAACTAAAAGCTAGCAAGCATGAAGTTTGTTGCGCTAATTATTATTTAATATTTTATTTATTAAATTTTTTTAACAAATGATAAAAATTAACATGGCATACAATTTACATGACAACTTTTTTTTTTTTTTTTATTATCCCTTCTAATGAAAATTTATAATATTTCAATGCCTTTTAGTATTGAAGTGTAGTTTTAATTTTATATTTATTTTTGAATTGTAAATTTTTAATCTTCTTTTCTATGAAAAGATGAAAAACATTTGAAGGAATTTACGACTTCAAATTTGATTCCGAATGTCTTTGGCTTGGCGATGATAAAGAAAGGTGGACTATAAGTTTCATGTTTCACAATCTCGAATACCACAAACATTGTTTTTAAATACAATAGACTTTCCTCAAATGTTTCATCATCTTGCACATCAATCTCAGCGAGTAGATAATAAAGTAACATCAAGGTAGGGATGTCACTAATCAAAGCCATACATATTTCAATCTTAGTATTTGATACGACATACAAATTGTAGCCTCTAGCTATTATTTAAATTAGTTACAAAGGTCCCATATATCTATTATTTTAGGAGAGAACGGAGAGCCATATAGATCTATATGGGCCTCGCCTTGCCCAGATAGAGAGTCTCGATGCGAATATATATATATATATATATATATATATATATATATATATATATATATATATATATATATATATATATATATATATATATATATATATATATATATGTAGACTAGACTAGGCTAGACCATAATAGGTCCTAACCTTTCGTCGAACGGTTATAGATAGATGGGATAGATGGCCAAAACATAACCATACCTCCCTTTTCGTAGAGCATTAATATTTCGCAAGGAATTTTAGAAAAATCTAAAGAAACTAAATTAAAGTGTTCTTGGGAGGGTTTATTTTATTATTGGTAGTATTAATCATCATACTTATAATGTGGGATGTTTTTTATTTATTGGAACGCAACAACATAAGAATAACTCAATACAAAATATTTACAATGAAAAGGCTAAATTCATTGCCAAAAATCATGTAGAAAAATTACATGGCCACCAAATGAATGTCTTAAATGGAAAGCATAAAATATAAGCACTGGGGGCCAATCATCATACCAATATAAAAAAGGTAAAAATGAAAAGTTTAGACTATATAAACATTGTACTGCAAAATGAAGTTCACTCCCAGTTAACACTAGAGGGATGTGATGGATCATCCATAGGAATGAGACACCCACCAAAAGGTTCCTCTGTAGGTATATCAATTTATGTTTTCCTGTCAAGGATCTATATATTATTATGTATAGTGAGAGAAATGGTGGTAGTGAATCTACTATAAATATATGAATTTATGTACCTATTGTTTCACCTAGTATTGAATATGAAAATAAATACAACAAATCAAAAGAACTTTATCATTAGTTAAAAATTTCCAAACATTATCTTCATTTTAAAATATAATCGCATTTTTCTCTCTTCACAACTTTAATATAAAATTGTAGCTCTAATATAATTCCTCAGTAAAGCTATATATATCGGTTGATATGATCGATCACTAAAAACAGATAAATTATCGGTGAACAATTCAAAATGAAAGGGTTGAAACAAATAATATATCTAAGACCGTGATAATTGTGCATTGGCATATGAGAAAAAAATATTCTTTAGGATCTAAGTTCCTAAACATAAAGGAAACATGGGGTCAAATATGATAATGTCCTTCAATCTCTCTCTTATAGGAAGGCATGTTGACCAAAATAAGCTCACACTTATTTTGGGTCAACTGACACCATTTTCCCCTTTGTGCTTCAATCTGAATTTTTACATATTTTAAGAACTTAAGGCCTTTGAAAGCATTTCTATTAGATAGGAAATTTCTTCCCCTTTCCAAGGATATAAATAAGTCCTTCTAACTCTTCTTATTTTTCAAATTACGGGACGACGACCCTAGGACTTTTTGCCAAAAGCAGGCCGGTGGGCCTAGGGAAGATTTTTTGCCAATGGAAAATTAAAGACCGGTAGGACAACAAGAGATATTTTGTCATTTTTCCACTTTTCACAAAGGGGCATAAGTATAATTGCGAGCCCGTAGGTCTCGAAGTGATTTATTTTTGTCCAAGTGGAAAATGTAGGCGACAGGCCTGAGGATGACTTTTTGCCAAAAGCGGGTCTACAAGGCTGAGGAGGAAATTTTACCCAAGTCTAAAAGTGGGCCGGAGTGTCTATAGGGAACTTTGGAACTTTTTCACTTCTCATAAAATGCTACAATTTTCAAGAGTGGGCCCTTGAGCCCACGGGGTCTTATTGGACATTGAAAAGTCATAGAGCCGCGAGAGGGTACCACATGCCTCATCGGTGCAACTCCAAGGATAGAATCCAAAATAGAGAACCCAAAGAAAATCCAAGCTTCCACGTGTCCCGTGTCGACTAAGGGACATAGTTGATAGTTGAAAATTCAAAATGGGACAGAGCCAGTGGAAGGTGCCATGTGTTGACTCGGCCTAACTTCAAATACCAACTCGAGGGAAGTTCCCCAAACAAGCGCTAGCTCACCATGCGGTCATAGTAAAAATGGGGGATAGAGCTAGCCATTCAAATCGACTAAGTATAAGATTGTCAGTGGAATCCCCCACGTGTCTCAACGATGCAACACCAAGGCTGGGTCCAAAGAGAGTGTTCCCAAACATGTGCAAAATCTCCACGTGTCTTGTGTCCAACAGAAGTCAAATGGATCGAGACTCGAATCAGCTAAGTATAGAGAGCTAGAAGATGGAACCACGTGTCACATCAGTGTAATTTCAAAGGCACGACCCAAAGTAGAGACTCAAACAAGCACTGGCCCTCAATGTGTCTAGAGTGCAAAAAGGAAGAGGCGGTCATTAAACAAGTATAAGTAGAGATAGGCCGGTGAAAGGAGCCAAGTGTCAGCATGGCGTAACTTCAAAAGTAAAATTCGGAGTGGGTTCCCAAATGCATGCTAATCCTCCACTTGTCGAGTGGTCGACATATGGCCCCGCCAAGAAAAGGAGACTTAGCCGAAATATAAAGAAAGGAACAAGCCAGTGGAAGGAGCCAGATGTCTCTTCAACGCACTTTCAAGAGGTGAATCAAGACGGTCCCAAAACATGCGCTAGCTCACCATGTGTCTCATCAACACAATTTCAAAGGCATGGCCCAAAAGGCAGTCCCAAACAAGCACAAACTTGCCATGTGTTCAAAGTCTGAAAAGGAAAGGTCAACCGTTGAAAAGTCCAAAATCTGGAAGCCTCCACATGTCTCAACCATGCAACTTCAAAGGTAAAAATTGGGGGTAGTTTCCAAACAAGCATGAAGCCTCCATGTGTCTTGGGTTAGGCACAACATCTCCGCCAATAGGAGAGACCTAGGTAGAATAAAAGGAAACAAATGAGCTCGCGAAGCTGCCATGTGTAAATTTGACGCAATTTTAAGAGTGAGAGGAAGGGGTTGAATCTTCAAGATGTGTGAGGCTGCCACATGGATATTACATACTGAGACTCTTTCAAATATTGCGCGCCCGCAACCCTAATTTTTAGACAGCCATATATTTCGATTTGAAACCCACATTTGGGTGCGAGAGGAATTTTGGAAAGATCTCAGCGCTGACTTCTCACCTTCCTTCATTAATGTTTCGGCCCACTATTTTCGGGGATTGTCAAGTCTCCCACCTACCGCCATGATGAAGAATGGGCCTCTTTCTTGCCCAGTAAGGGACAACGATAAGGCATGGGTCTTGCAGTAAAGCCCATCATTGTTATAGGTGGATTTCAATGCTTTCTAGAGTGGTTGGAGTAGGTGGAATTCAATGCATATCTTAAGGTGGTTAAAGCAGGATTCAAATTTTCCTTCTCTCCTTCTCTTTCTTCTATATATTGTAAAGGAGAGGCAATGTTAATCTTTTCTCTCCTGCTCCCCTCTCTCTTTCTTCCTTAGGGTAGAACGTGGAGTCTAAGCCTCCTTTCATGGCTCTGTAATGGAATTTTCTTGCCCCTTGCCCACTGATGATGTACCGTGTGAATTTTGGAGCAATAGAATATGTTTCGTGATGTATTTGTCCATCCTTTTCTTATTTTGTTGTCTCTTCTCACCTCTCATCATTGCATGGTATACTGTGCATACTCTTATGTTTATTGCAGGTTCCGGAGCTGTGTTTAATGGGTTTTGAAGTGGTGTTCCATGTGAACTTCATCTTTGGTTTATGGTGCATCTTTTCCACCCCTCCTCTGCTCACCTCTCTCCACTTCATGCAGTTTGGATATGTGATCAGCCACTTCCTTTTCGGTGTATCACATGACTTATTATAGGATCTCTTTCACTCTCTCTCTCTCTCTCTCTCTCTCTCTCTCTCTCTCTCTCCTATCCCCTTGGAATGGTTAGATTAGGATAGATTATCATTCCTACATAGGAGTAGCTTATGGTAGGAAGTAGGAACCAACCTTCTCTAGAGGTCCATCTCAAGTTTTACAAGTCCCATAGCTTGAGATATGGTCCAATGTTGTGTAATCACACCGAATGCCCCATTTCAAACTCAGGCCATATGGGGGTGTTGTGATTCTGCACTAATAGTTTTGGCACACCCAGTGGGACACTGAGGTTATATTTGTATCATCTTTTTGAGGTGTCTCATTATCAATAGTAAATATTAAGCCACCGTGTGACCCATCGGTTTTGGCACACCCAGTGGGGACAGTCTAAAGCACCTTACCACTTCATCTTAGTAGGTTGGTGTGTTCCTATTAAGATTCAACCTTTTGAGGCACATGCAAAGCACATCTAGTGACTCCATCTAGTCAACGACCCATTCTCTGAGTTGGAGACCTTATCCATCCATTTTCATCCATTCTCTTTCCATATCATTCATTTCCATCCATTCTATGAAGTTGTGTAACAATAACTTCATTTCAATCTTGGAACTCACATTTTGCTGCGGTAGTGCAAAGACACCTCTAATGTATTTCACGACTCCTTCAGATCAACATTATGATTAGATCCAAAACCATTATGCTTACCCATATGAGTAGTCTTAGAGCCTGTTTGGCTATGGAGCTTATCAGGAACAAGGGTATCCATACAGTGACAATAGTCAAACCGAGAATGCTGGCTTGTTGGAGAAGATCCAAAGAACGGAGACTAGAATGGTGTACTCCAGGGCTACAACATAGATGAAGGCATTAAATATTGGTTGCAAGGCACCTTTTCCATGGGGAGACCATTTTCCAAGACATTACAACCCACATGAGAAGCTGGACTTCATGATTGAGATGTTTCCCCAACTTGCGCAATGGACTGAGGATATTGAGGCTTATGATTTGGACACAAGAAAACCTTGTCAATGGGTAATTCTAGCACCTCCTAGCTTTTCTTTTCCACTTCCTCAATTAGTATCATTGTAGCAGTGTCATGAGTCTAGCTCCCCATTTTTTTCCCCAAGTGTTGATTTCCCTTCTCCATCTCCTAATATTCCATCCCATCCCAACTCTTATGCACTTTTCCCTTCTAAGAAGTCATCCCCTCTAAAAAAAATAAGTCCCACTCCGCTCTCCACCACAATTAATAGCAAAACTAGTTGAACCTCAACCTATGAATCCTGCTTTCCCAAGTCCATGTTGGGAAGAGACTCAAGGATCCCGTCAAGGAGAACAACAAAGAAAGGAGGAACCCAATAGAGAAGAAATGATAGAAAATATGAAGAGTTGGGCTTCCAGATTTGGATTTACAAAAATCCCCTTGATGTTTAAGCCTACTAAGGAGGTTAGAGTTGAAGAGCCAGTGGTGGCTGAGGCTAAGTTTGCAGTAGAACAAGAACAAGAACAAGAGGGAGAAGATCAACATTTTTTTTTCTCTGAATGCAGTGTCCATAATGGTACTCTATCGAAAAGGATGTTGATATAATCCAAGTTACACAACTAGTTAAACAGAAGAACAACCAGGTCCAAGTACCATTGAAGAGGAGAAAATGGGAGAGATCAAATTAGAGTTGAGGCCACTTAATGAAGAAAGCATCATTGAATTTTTTTTTTTTCATTTCGGGGGCCTGATTTGATTGATGAACCCATGTAGGAGGAGGACCATATAGTTCTAGAGGCTCCGAGTGTAGAGTAGACCACATAAGAACCTTCATTTCTTCCTCCCACTTCACCCCTCCAAGATATGATGTTGAAGAGGAGTTTGATATTTCAAACTTCATGTTTGAGGAAGAAGGGAACCATGATGATAAATTTTTAGATTAGGAGGACACCATGGATGATTTCGAGCACATGCAGCAGGATAACTAGGAGGTAGTATGTCATCGGACTTGGAAGATTTTTTTGATGGAGAGGAGCCTAAGGAGATAACATCCAACTTCCAAGTTGATGATCTTGCTGCCATGAAGGAGAGTATTCAAGTACAATAACATGTACTTCATAGCAGCCATCTATAACCAAGGTTGAAAGATATGAATCTTCCATGTTCTTCATAGGAGAAGGAAGGGAAAGAGAAAGAGGATGTCATCATCTCTCCCACACCGTCCACCTAGGAAGGTCAGTAGGAAGAATCCATTCTTGGAGTTGAAATTTAGAGCAAGGGGCACATTCAAAAGATCAAACCGTGCCCAATCGGTGTTGGTACCAAAATTTGTTCTCCTTTTCAAGCCAAGAAGCAACACAGATTCAACAGGAGCTTAGAGGTAAATAGATCATAAATGTATCCATTTTTAGTCAAGGATAAATCAAGCTATCCCTTTGTTACTTGGATTTGAGGAGAGATGGATAGCACCTCAAAAGGATATGATCTTATCCTAACTATTTTCAGTTGTGCCTTTCAACCAAGGTAAGAGAACCTATTGTGCAACCTCTATCATTTCAAAGGAGATACAAGTACCTTTATTTTGCATAAATTTTGTAAAGAAGACCTTGGGGAAAATATGATCAACACACCAGATCTGACTCTCACGAGTTGTCACTTCCAGATCATGGAGATATCTTCATAACAAGGCAAAGGTTACTAAAGACATTTTGAGACCGTGATCGTTATGCATGCTTTAGTAAGAGGATTTTGGTCTTGTGTGGGTATGCGAGAGATAAAACAGGGGTAGTATGGATAGGATTGGTTGTTGTTAAATGGATTTTTGTAGGAGGGGGAGACAGGTGAACTTGACTCACTAGATCCTTGAGAGCTTATGCAAAATGGAAACATTCAATCAATAAAATGCCACAAGAAGTTAAACTATTTCCTCAACTAGAATATGTGCTTCAATGGAGGCCCAGATCAACACTCTTTCACATAATCTGTGGGATTCTATCATGAAGGCTCGAATCGGAGGACCCAATAAAGCACAAATATTTAAACCAAGTCACACCTAATGTACACCTAGAGGCTTACAGAGAATCTCTATCAACAAAATGAAAGAAAAGTGAATTTAAACCATTTATCTCATTCCTGAATGAAGGATCTTCTAAGAAATTAAATTACAGATGCCACTAAACTATCACAAGGACTAAGACCTATGTGATTGGACTATATTTTGGTACAATATTGCACTAGAAACAAGAAAAGCTACTTGCATGCATTCAAAGATGAAATAAATACACTTTACTCAAGATTGACACATAATAACTCAAAGTTTGATCAAATTTATCAGCAAGGGAAAGTTTCCAGATCAATCTCAAAGCTTTTCAATGGCTTTACACTTGCAGCCACCTTGACACGATCAAATTTGACACAAAGAGAGATATACAGGATTCTCTAGACGAATTCTCAAAATGGATGGGCTCTATCAAGCTTTTTCTTCTGGAGAAAATCACTCCTGATCTTTCCAAAAACTCCCAACCATTTGCACGATGAATTCGTGTCATTTATAGCATTTCCAATGGAGCCCTTTCCTCAAAAAAGACAAAAAATTTAAATGCATCAGTGCTTGCCATGATTCTTTCATGATTCATAGAATTAGATCTACAAAAGTCTTTGGGTGCTTGAGGGAAAATATCCTTGATTTCTTCCCGCATTCAACTCTTTCCTAGGGAAAAACATGCCTTCATACATTCACCAACCACTTCCATCCCATATCAATCAAATCTAGCCCCTTGCATGCTCGGAGACAAAAATCGAGAAAATGAGATCAGTGTCTTAATGTCAAACCGCTTTAATGGCAAAAGACGTCTCAGATCTCTCCCACCAAACTCTAGATATCAAAATTAACTCACTCCTCTATTTGACGTGTAGAAAATAGCAAGAAATCATGAAAATTCATACTCCCAGGAGTTTTACAGAAAAAATGGGGGAAAATTTTGTTTAGATGCTTAGCAGCCATTGATCTTTGACTTTGAATGTGGGCCATCCATGTGGAAGATACAAAAACAAGCTCGGGAGCTTCCTTTGACCTTTACCCGACCCTTTCGAAAAAATGGAAAAATTTCACATTTTCCTCCACACCTACACTTCTTAAAATGGGCACGACACGTGTCTTGAGGTGGGCCCGGTGGAACAAATGGAGAAATTCTCGCCATTTGAATCTCTTTTGGAAAAAGGAAAATTTTCTAAGTTTTCCCTACAACTCCGCCTTTGAGAAAAAAATTTGACACGTGTCCGATGTGGGTCCCAATGGAATCATGGATTGATTCTACACATTTCCACCTTTTTTGGAAAAAGGAAAATTTTCCAAATTATTCCCACGAACCCACATCTTCGATTCTATCCCTAACATGTGGCGCAATATGACTAGATACGGAGTTGCGGCTCAATTTTAAGCATTTTACATCTTTTTGGACAAAGGAAAAAATTTCAAGTTTCCTCTGCGGCTCCGCCTCCTACTGAGGACACATGTTCTCACCTGATTGGTTGTGGGGCAACGCTCTTATTTCATACTTTAACTCCATTCTCCACAAATGAAAATTTTCACCATTTCCTCCGCCACCCGCACCTCCACCTTTCCCGCCACGTGTCACCTTCGATTAGCTAAGGGCCTATACACTTATTTCATACTTTAACTCCATTTTCCACAAAGGAAAATTTTCATCATTCCTCCACCACCCCACACCTCCGCCTCTAAGCCTACTACCGACACATTTTTTCATCCCATTGGTTGTGGGTCTCTGCGGTCCAATTTCATACTTTAACTCTTTTTCATCAAAGGGTGAAAAGTATCAAACTCCTCCACCTTTCCATCTCGTTGTCAGCACGTGTCCTTCTTTAGGGCTGCGCAGAGCTGTGAGGGCAACTTGCACATTATTCCAAAAACACAAAAATGTTAAGTTTTTAGAATTGACCTGCCAATCCTTGTCCAATTAGAACAAGCCACACTATCGATGAATGTTGAAGAAGAAATTAATGGGAAAATGATGCCCGTCTGACCGTCAAAACACGAAAATGCCAGGGATGCCCTAGAATTTGATTTTTTCGCTAAGGACGAAAAATTTCTCAAAATTGAACCAACTGAAACATGTTTTCAAAGAATTTTTGATCATGGAATTGGATTTTCAATGGCATACAAGTGAAAATCGATCAATTTTAAACTTCCACGATCGGGCAAAAAGGAAAAACAAGCAGAGCCCACATATTTTGGAAAAATTAGGGCACAAAATAGGGCACACATGTAGATTTCTTTCAAATTGGGGCAAAACAACAAGTTTGTGAGCATTTTGAAGCATCCAAGCAAGAGGGGAAAATTTGTAGACCACTAATTTGAGAGAAAAATGTTTCAGAGCATGTAGAATGAAGGAAAATTTAGGGCAAAATGATGCAAGCTCAAAAATGGCACCAACATCGGCTCCTGCTTGGGGATGGGCACTCCCAGCGAGTGCCACAAGAACAAAAGAAGTAGACCAAGTGCCAAAAATAACCATTAGGCAATGGATTCAAAAATACGAGGTACAAAAAATAGACCTAGTCAACAAAAATGGCTGCCAAGAACAGGCAAACCACAAACCAACAAAAACAGCAAAAACAGAGCCAAAAACAAAGACTATACACTATACAAGTGGTGCATACCTCAAATTTGGGGATTAATCCAAGAAATTCTTTAGATGCCTGCCATTAACAGGAAGTTCAAGCAATTCCCCATCTAAGTCCTTGAGAAAAAGGTATTTTCACCAATTCTGATATCAATGGAGTAAGGGCCCATCCACAATGCATCAAATTTACCATGTTTTCCCTTATCTTCATGCCTATTATCCCACAAAAAAACTAGATCTCCAACATTGAAATCCCTAGGAGTGACCTTCTTATCAAACAACCTCTTCAACTTCTCTCTAAATCTGACATGCCTTTAGTGGGATGCTCTTCTTTCTTCATCCAGCTCAATAATTTGATTAATCCTTGCTTCTATAGACTAACCTCTTGATCTTCAAGTTGTTAAAAAAACTAAAATGAAGATAATTGTAGATGTAAGGGCAGCAGAGCTTGAGTTCCATACACCAACTCAAATGGACTCTTACTAGTAGCTATTTTGACAGTGATTCTATCAGCCCAAACTGTAAATTTTAGTTGTTCACCCCATCTTCTCTTGTTCAACTCCAAGGTTATCCTAATGATATTCAACAAGTTCTTATTGCTGGAATCAGCTTGTCCATTTCTTTGAGGGTTATAGTTTGAAGCATAAGTCAGATTGGTTCCATACTCCCTGCACATTGCCATCAAGGGCTTAGCTTTGAAACACATGGAATTATCAATAATAATCTTGACTGGCACACCAAATCTACATATGATATGATTTAACAAGAAGTTCATAACAAATTTGTGTGTTGCCTTCTTGGTGGGATTGCTTCTACCCACTTGGTGAAGTAATTTGTGGCTACAAGAATCCGCTTATGGCAAGAACTGGAAGGGTCTGAAATCTCACCAATGAAGTCCATTCCCCATTGTTTAAACGGAGCCTCAATTGATACAGGATGCAAAGGAAGGGAGCTCGAAGCTTTCATTCTTCTAGAGAATCGCTGACAATGTTCACATTTTCTAAATAGCAGGGTTGCATCTTTGAAGAGAGTAGGCCACCAATAACCAAATCTCAAAATTTTGTGTGTTGTAACCCTTCTAACAAAGTGTCCTCCACAAAATCCCCCATGGAAATCAGAAACTATTTTGGGAGATTCATATTCAGTTATACATTTCAAGAGGACACCTTCAAGGTTCTTCCAAGCCAGCCCAAAGTTAGTGATGATGTATTTTTTAGAAGCCAGCTTGAGGGCTCTTTTCTAATTTTTATTCAAATAATCACGGTAGCATAGGTTTCTAAGGTAAAAGATTACATCCTTGTACCACTTAGAACTTACCAACTTCTCAAAAACATCTGTCCTTTCTCCCTCTACTTCATTCACTTCCACAATCTACAAGTTGCTCTCACCATGTGCTTAGAAGGCCCAAACCTCTCACCAAATTTGTGGTTTGGATATCCATGTCATATTCTTGTAGTTTGTTCACCCATCCACATATTTTTCTTGAGATCTCCATCTACGATAAGATGTCTTTTACCATGGTGTGGGGAACATAAGAAACCATTTTTGAACTTAAAATATAAGGCCTAAAAACCTTTGTTTCTTTGACCAAGGAAAATGCCTACTTTTCCATGATGGTGTATTTCAGTTCTGCTCCTTGCAAAGCCTTACTGAAAAAGGAAATGGGCCTCTCAGCCCCTTCATCATCCTTTTGTAGCAGGATATAAGCAATAGTGTTTTCTGAAGTGAAAGAAAACAACTAGAAAGGTTTCTTGTAATCTGGGGCTGCTAAAACAGGGGCATGCTTCAATGCCTCTTTGATTCCATTGAAATCTTGGATGGCATCCTCTTCCCATTTGCTGATCTGATCCTTCTTTAACATAAAATTGATTGGAATAGTCAACTCAACAAAGTTTGATATAAACCTTCTAATGAAGTTTATCTGCCCAAAGAAGGACTGAATTCCTTTTTTGGTTCTTGGAATTGGAAATTTGCTAATGGCCTCCACTCTTTCTGGATCAATCATCACTCCTTCTTGTGACACAATGTGACCGAGAAATTTTTCCTTCTGCACTCCAAAATGGAATTTCTTTGGATTGAGTGAGATGCCATATTCCCTACATCTGATCAACATCTTCTCTAAGTGCAGCAAATGGTCACTTTTCCTTCTTGAAAACACTGTTACATCATCTTGGTAAACAACAAGAAAGTCATTGATGTAACAAGAAAAAGCAACATCGATTCTCTCTCGAAATGTGGCTCCAACATTCATCAGACCAAAATTCATTCTAAAATATACATACATTCCCCATGGAGTAGTGAACGGTTGTCTTGATCCTTTCGATTATTTCACCACGACTTGATTATAACCAGAGAAGCCATCTAAAGTAGAAAGCAACTCAGAACTAGTCACCAACTGCAACATGTGTTCCATGTTAGGTAAAGGATAGTTGTCCTTCATTGAGGCCTTATTTAGATTCCTAAAGTCCACACACAACCTGATGTCACCATTCTTCTTTCTTACTAGCACTAGGTTGGAAATCCAAGAAGAATATCTTATGGGCTGGATAATTCCTCCATCCCTTAGCTTCTTCATCTCCTCTTTCATTTTGAGAGATAACAGAGGATTAATTGGCCTCTGCTTCTACCTAAAGGGTTTTGCACTGAGCTCCAAGGGAATCTCATCCTGCAACAAGTCTTCTCTGTATGCTTTGAGCTCGAATATGTCTAAGCCATGCAATCTTGGTCTTTCTTTAACAACTGGATGTATGACTTCTTTCATCTTTGCTGAGACTGTTTCCCAACCAAATTTTCCTTGGTTTCTCCATCATGCCAATGTCATGCTCCTCAACATACCTCAAGGATGCCATATGCCTATTAATAATGCAGTCAACATTATAAAAATTTGATTCAAGAGCAACCAGCCCTCTAGGAAAGGTGTTGGTATTTATCTGGATGATGCCTTTTCCTAACAAGGTTTCCTTCCCCTCTGTTGTACAAACCATTGGCTCCCAATCAATGTTTTCATCAACAAACTCTCCATTTTTTGAAGGAACCTTATGACCTGATCCTTATCATCCAAGACATGCCAATGTTTTATATTGTCGGGGACATAGGGTCTTGTCACTACCTCCACCTCATATTCACAATAAGGGGATGTTGTAGAACTATCAAACCGAGTCCCCAACACTGCAATATTTTCTGGCAATTCATTGAACCTCCTCTCATGATGCACAATGTTTAAGGAGTCAAACATCTCAATGAAGTCCCAAATCGCATGCTTTTTCTTGTTTATTCGTTGATTCTTTGTGGCATATAGTTTTCTAAATTTCTTAAAAACTAGCTCGAGTCTCCTTTGATGATAATGTCCCTGACACCATACTTCCAAGAAATTCTTAAACCTAACAACAATACCTCATACTCAGCAATATTTTTAGTACACTCGAAGTTAAGCTTAAAGGAAAAAACAAACCTTTCTGGCTTGGAGAAATTAAGATCGCACCGTAACATTTCCAAATTTGGAGCAAGCTCCATCAAACAATAGAGTCCAAGGAGAGCATGCCTACTCAAAACACTTATACTCCTCAATATTGTGCTCTTTACCCTCAGCAAATCCCATAAAGTTGTCAGCATCAACATTTGTATATAATACTTCATAGGACGCATTGTTGGGATCCTCAATGAGGTGCAACATTTTCTTCTCCCCATATAACCTGACAAGGATGCCCTCAACTAGGATGGTGGCATAAGACATGTCCATTTGGACACTACCACCAACACTTATCGCCCACTTTCTTGATCAGAAACATACCCCACTTGGTGGGAAATCAACTATGAAAACATCAAGTTTTAAATTTTTTTTTACTCGGGTAGGCGTGCAAGCTGCACCACCAAACCCTTCACACATCCCACTACTGGCACCTCTCTGGAGTCCATGGTAGTGCACTTCCCATATGTTGTTGTTACCTTAATATTCAGCTCTTTCATGACCTCCAAAGGCATGACATTACATGATGCCCCTAAGTCAAACATGTAGTTATGGAGCATCCTATCCTTGTTGATCAAAGTAGTGAAGAATGGATCCACATTCAGTTGAGAGTCTACCAAGGATGTCCCCAAATAAACCTCAGGTGGTTCAGCTAGATCTTTTGATGCTAATGGTGTCTTAGACTCTTCAATGACTAGAGGATTCTCCACAATGTTCACATTTCTTCCTAGGGTTGTCTTCTCTTCACTCAATCCTAAGTATTCAAATGATCTCCTCTTGTGCTCAGCAATCCTAAGCAACTCAACAAATGGAATAGAGACTTTTGATTTGACTCAAAACTTGGGAAATGTCATATGGGACATTCTTGGGCAAGGCAGTATTGGAAGGAAAGATGATACATTCATTGGGTGGCACAGGATTCTTGATAGCTTTAGCATAAGGAGGGGTATGATTTTGGTTGGGAATGCAAGGCTTTTGGCAGATGGATCTTTCCTAGGAGCCTCTTCAGGAATGTTAGAAAGTAAGGGAGATTTTGGCTTGGCCTAAGGCCTTGCCCCTTTGACAGCCTTACTTTTTGTGTTATATTCCTTCTCTTGAGCCACAACAACATTAATTAATAATTTCCTATCCTCCTCAGATGGGATTCCTCCATCATACTTTTTTTTTCAATAAAGACCTTAAATACTCAAAGTCGTTATTGGGCAATTCAAAAGCTTATACATTATCTACTTATAAAGTATGAGAGGGAGGGGGAATATGTACTCTATGAATGCAGTCCCAAAAGGTGGCAGCAGTTCTGGCACGTATCACCTCAGTCAAAGTTACCCCTTGTTGTGAACTAGTGGAGCAATCCATCATGTAGACATCATCATCATTGTCATCAACTTCTTCTTCTTCCTGCTGATCTTCTTCACAAGGCGCATGGGGCATGAAACATTTCTCACACCAATCAATGACTTTTGTTTCTTCCACCATAGCAAATCTATCTAGCAAACCCAAAGGATCAGTACCATTCTAATTTCTCTACCTTGAGTCCGCCTACTCCCAAATCCAATAGCTCCATTTCCTCTGTCATCAATTCTTTAATGATTTGTAAATTTATCTTGGCCTTGTTGCTTGTGTTTTCCTTGTGAGCTCTGCCCAACTCCTTTCTCATCTCGGGATAACTTGTAGGAGATCTCCTTGACATCCCCCACCAAAGTCTTCACAACTTCCTCCAAATCAGCACCCTTGCTTGTTTGGGGATTTTCTGGGTTAACCAACTTTACACCTTCCCTATTTGAAGGTTTTCCAATTGCCTTTATATTTTTATCTATTTGTAAAGACATGGTGAATGCACGCCTTAAGTTGGTAGGGTTCTTGTCCCTCAAGTAGTAAGAAACCTTTTTATTAAATGCATCAGTATATTTGATCAAACATGAATCATCACATGGCCTTATCCTAACAGGAAATCTCCTCAAGGTATTATTGAACCTTGTATTGAAGTCATGTAATGACTCATTGGGATTCTTCTTGATGTTTTCAAATTCTAATAGAAGAAACCTAGGGTCATTCCTATCACCATATTATAATCTGAATGCATTGCTCATCTCAACCCAAGAATCAATGGATTTGTCTAGAAATGATTTGTACCAATCCCTTGCATCCTCCTCTAGAGTGTGAACAAACAATTTGATGTATACATCTTCATCGGGGATAATTTTAGTGGCGAATATTCGTAATATGGCGAATATTCCATTTTTGAAAAATTTGAAAAGGTGAATTTTCCAAAGCGCGGGTCTTGACTGTTCGCCTAAAAATTACACTATTTTTTTAGGGTCAAAGCCTTCGCCTACCCTTGAAAAATATCCCCTATATAATCCTAGATTATTCGCCAGGTAGAACACTTCTACTTCACATTTGTCAACAATATGATATATCCCGTATTGTAGATGCATGACAATGGGGTTATTTGTTGACGCGCAACACTGACGGATAGTTGACACGTGATAAGGAGGTACTGCAGA
Source organism: Taxus wallichiana var. yunnanensis (assembly GCA_018340775.1). Taxonomy (NCBI): domain Eukaryota; kingdom Viridiplantae; phylum Streptophyta; class Pinopsida; order Cupressales; family Taxaceae; genus Taxus; species Taxus wallichiana. Next base: position 456,040,453 of record CM031239.1, on the reverse strand, counting down.
TATTGATGCATAGTAGACGCATGACAAAGAGTTTGTTGATGAGCGACACGAAGATTTTTTTGATGCGCAAAAGCATCTAATTGAGGCTGCGGCAGTGCGCGACAGGGAGATTTCGCCGCGCGTCAATAAATAACCCTCATCATTTGAAGCGTCAATAGACCTCGTGACGCGCGCATCAACAACCTTGTTGACAGCGCGTCAATGAGTGCTGTTGACAGCCGCCAATGAGGGTTATTGTTGCCCACGACGTGTCAATGGAGACCTCATTGACCGCGTCAACAAGGTTGTTGACACGCGCCAATAAGTGCTGACGCGCGTCAAAAAAGGTTATTGGCGCGACGTCAATGAGGTCTATTGACGCATTGACACGCATCAACAAGTTTTTTGACACGCGTCAATAGACCTCATTGACGCGTGTCAATAACCTTGTCTTGGTGCCAACGCGTCGATGTCAAAATGCGTTGATGCATGTCAATGAGGGTTATTTGTTGACGCGTGACACTGACAGATAGTTGACACATGACAAGGAGGTACAATAGATATTGATGCATAGCAGATGCATGACAAAGAGTTTATTGACGTGTGACATGGAGATTTTTTCGATGAAAAAGCAGAGGCGGAGGCTGCAGATCCACGCGCGATAGAAGATTTTGCTGTCACGCGTAAAAAAAATGCATTGACCTCATTGATGCGCGTCAACAACCTTGTTGATGTGCATCAAAGAGGTCGGTTGATGCGCGTCAAAATCTCTGTCGCGTCAAATACGCAGCCTTCTGTCTCACCACTTGACAATCAGGTGAAATTTTTTCATAAAACCCCCAAAAAATTCACCTTTCCACGAAACCGGTTCCAAGGATATTCGCCAGGTATTTTCCACCTCCGATTTCCAAGAGGTCTCTTAAAATGAACCCCCGATCTTCATGCTTGATCTCAAAATATTCCATCATATTGAGGAAGAGCTTTAGATGCTGGTCACTAGTAATAGCATTGTTTCCCCGAACTTTGGCATTTTGTTCCGTACATCTTGAGGCGGTGCATTTGGATAACCAACCATCCCCACAAAATTTATAGGTGCAAAAGTGTTTACAACAAAAAGTGGGGTTGAGCCATATTGATTCGAGTAGGTGATCATGGAGGGGTGACAAACTGATTAGGGGCAGAAGGTTCTTGGAACACAGGAGTGTAGTCTTCAAAATGGAGATCCCCCGAAGGCATTGCTTCTTGGAAATCCATATCTACTTTAGAAAAGACAGGTGCAGAATGTGAAGAAAATATTTCAAAATCAAAAGAAGGCCCTTCTCTAGCTAGAGAATTTGGTTCCACAAAGAGGCTACCTGATTTAGAGTCACTTGAATGGCAGTCTTCAATGATAGGCCATTCACTTTCATCAATGGAGATCCCTCTTCTTGTCTGCTGATCTCCCACAACTCTCCAGGATTTTCTTCCTTACGAATTTGCTTTTCCTAACTCTGAAACAATTTCCTAGAAGCATCCCTAGCAAAGAAAGATCTTCTTCCTTCCATCTTTGTAAATGTTAGTAAAAATCTTACTTGACAGAGAGGTTTAAGACAAGGGTTTTATCAGAATCAAATCAACAAGGAATTGTGACTAAGGATTTTCACCTTATTTGTGCAAATGCACTAAAAATGTTCATCACATGTCCATCAAAGCACTAGAAACTAGAAATGAAAAAATCGACCTTTCTCTACCAATTTTTTTCAAAGAGTACCATTGCAAAACTTGTGGAAAGCTGGAGAAGTTACATACGGAACTTGGAGCATACAAGAAGTGCTTTACCCTGGAGGTTAGAATGTGAACTGTAAAATTAATGAACAAATCAGTTCTCAACAACTTTCAAAATGTCCCCAGCAATGGTGCCACAAGTGTTGGTGTTGTTAATGGGATAAATATATGTGAATGGTAGTGAGTCAGCAAATCAATCTCAATAATGCAAATTATTTCCTAGGAATTCAAAAACAATCCCCGGAAATGGCACCACAAGTGTTGGTACCCAAATTTGTTCTCCTTTTCAAGCCAAGTAGCAACACATATTCAACAAGGAGCTTAGAGGTAGATAGATCATAAATTTATGTCATTTTGTAGCTGGGCAGAAATCTAGTTGTCCTTTTGTTACTTGGATTTGTGGAGAGATGGATAACACCTCAAAAGGATATGATCTTATCCTAACGATTTTAGGTTATGCCTTTCAACCAAGGTAAGAGAACCTATTGTGTAACCTCTGTCATTTGAAATGAGATACATGTACCTTTCTTTTTCATAAATTTTGTAAAGAAGACCTTGGGGAAAATATGATCAACACACCAAATCTGACTCTCACGAGTTGTCACTTCCAGATCATAGAGATATCTTCACAACAAGGCAAAGGTTACTAAAGATATTTTGAGACCTTGATCTATTCTTATGCATGCTTTAGTAAAAGGATTTTGATCTTACGTCGGTATATACAGAGAAAAATAGGGGTAGTATGGATAGGATTGGTTGTTGTTAAATGAATTTTTGTAGGAGGGGAGACAGGTGAACATGACTCAATAGATCCTTGAGAGCTTATGCTAAATGGATAGATTCAATCAACAAAATGCCAAAAAAGAGAAATTGTTTCCTCAACTAGAATATGTTCTTCAATGGAGGCCTAGATCAACACTCTTTCACACAATATTTGGGATTTCATCACGAAGGCTCGAGTCATAGGACCTAATAAAGCGCCAAGATTTAAACCAAGTCACGCCCGAGGTACACCTTGAGGCTTATAGAGAATCTCTATCAACAAAATGAAAGAAAAGTGAATTTAAACCGTTTATCGCCATTCCCATATGAAGGTTCTTATGAGAAATGAAATTTTAGATGCCACTAAACTATCACAAGGACTGAGACCTATGTGATTGGACTATATTTTGATACAATATTGCAATAGAAATAAGAAAAGCTACTTGCATGCCTTATGAGATGAAATAAATACACTTTACTCAAGATTTACAAAGAATAACTCAAATTTTGATCAAATTTATCAGCCAGGGAAAGTTTCGAGAACAATTTCAAAGCTTTTCAATGTCTGTATACTTGCAACCACCTTCACACGATCAAATTTGACACAAAGAGAGATATACAGATTCTCTAGACAACTTCTCAAAATGGATGGGCTCTATCAAGCTTTTTCTTTGGAGAAAATCAGTCTGATATTTCCAAAACTCCCAACCATTTACACAATGAATTCATGTCATTTATAGCATTTCCAATAGATCCCTTTCCTCAAAAAAGAAAAAAAATTTAAATGCATCAATGCTTGGCATGATTCTTTCATGATTCATAGAATAATATCTACAAAAGTATATGTGTGCTCGAGGGAAAATCACCTCAATTACTTCCGCGTTCAACTATTTTCTCGGGAAAAACATGCCTCCATCCATTCACCAACCACTTCCACCCCATATCAATCAAATCTGGTCCCTTGCACGCTTAGGAGAAGAAAAATAGAAAACTAGATCAAGCCCTAAAGTCAAACTACTTTAATGGAGAAAGACATCTCCAGATCTCTCCCACCAAACTCTAGATATCAAAATTAACTCACACCTTTGTTCGGCATGTAGAAGATAGCAAGAAATCATAAAGATTCACCCTCCCATGAGTTTTACGAAAAAAATTGGGGAAAATTCAGTTTAGATGCTCGGTAGTCATTGATCTTTGACTTTGAATGTAGTTTTTCCACGTGGAAGATGCAAAAACAAGCTTGGGGGCTTCCTTTGACCTTTTTTGACCCTTTTGAAAAAAATGAAAAAAATTCCATTTTGCTCCGCACATCCGCTTCGAAAATGGGCACGACACGAGTCCCAAGGTGGGCCTTAGCGGAACCACGGAGAAATTCTACCATTTGACTCTCTTTTGGAAAAAGGAAAATTTTCCAAGTTTTCCCCGCAGCTACGCCTTTGAGAAAAAATTTTGACACGTGTCCCAATGTTGGTCCCAATGGAATCGCAGCTTGATTCTACACATTTCCACCTTTTTTGGAAAAAGAAATTTTTTCCAAATTATCCCCGCCGACCCACATCTCTGATTCTGTCCCTGACACATGTCGTAATATGACTGGATACAGAGTCACAGCTCAATTTTAGACATTTTGCATCTTTTTAGACAAAGGAAAAATTTTCAATTTTCTTTTGCGGCTCCACCCTCCCGCAAGACACGTGTCCTCACCCGATTGGTTGTGCGGCAAAACTTTTATTTCATACTTTAACTCAATTTTCCACAAAGGAAATTTTTCACCATTTCCTCCGCCAACCCACACCTCCACTTTTCCCTACCACATGTCACCTTCTGATTGGCTGAGGGCCTGCAGACTTATTTCATACTTTAACTCCATTTTCCACAAAGGAAAATTTTCACCATTTCCTCTGCCAGCTCACACCTCCACCTCGAGCCTCCGCTAACACGTGTCTTAATCCCATTGGCTGTGGGTTTGTGGTCTAATTTCATACTTTAACTCTTTTACACCAAAGGGTGAAAAGTATCAAACTCCTTCACCTTTCCATCTCCCTGCCTAGCATGTGTCCTCCTTTAGGGCCTACGGAGTTGCGGGGGCAACTTGCACATTTTTCCAAAAACACAAAAACATTAAGTTTTTAGAATTGACCTACCAATCCTTGTCCAATTAGAACAAGCCACGCTATCGATGAATGTTGAAGAAGAAATTGATGGGAAAATGACGCCCGTTTGACCATCAAAACACTAGAAAATGCTAGGGATGCCCTAGAATTTGATTTTTTCACTAAGGACGACAAATTTCTCAAAATTGAACCAACTGAAACATGTTTTCAAAGCATTTTTATCATGGAATTGGATTTTCAATGGCATACAAGTGAAAATCGATCAATTTTAAAATTCCACGATCGGAGTAAAAAGGAAAAATGGTAGAGCCCACAGATTTTGGAAAAATTAGGGCACAAAATAGGGCACACATGTAGATTTCTTTCAAATTGGGGCAAAACAACAAGTTTGTGAGCATTTTGAAGCATCCAAGAAAGAGGGGAAAATTTGTAGACCACTAATTTGAGAGAAAAACATTTCAAAACATGTAGAATGAAGGAAAAATTTAGGGAAAAATGATCCAAGCTCAAAAATGGCACTAACATCAAGTACTTGCCTTCACCTGGAGCCAAGGGAGAAACAAAACTAGTCATGCCTAGTTCAGGGCATGAGGACGAGCTCCAAAATACCAAGGATCAACTGCAATGCCTCTTCAATCCAAATAAAGAGAAACTAAAAGAGGCATTTGTCTTGTTCCTAGTTGACACCTTGATGATTTGGGTGGAAGACCAACTTATAGTCAGTTTTTCACTTGTACAAGCAGCCATATTCAGTGTCAAATCATTTTCATGGCTGCCCCTTTAGAGGAAGGGAAGCTACTTCTCCCTTCTAGCTGCGGGATTTGTTTGAGTCCCCTTTCTCTCTAGTTAGTGTAGGAGTAGTTTTAGGTTTGTTTTTAGCAAAAGCAGTGCTTGTGGAAACTCTGCATGTTCCACTTAGAACATGTATGATTTCCAGTTTTGTACATAGTGTGTTGTGGTATTTTGTTTCTCGTACATAGGACATTGGAAATAGCATTTGGTGAGTCCACTATGGTTCCGATAGGTTTCAAGTGGGTCGTGGATCGTATTTTCAAAGATCATATTAGATTTGTGTTTACTAGACAGAATCCATGCCTAAAGGATTCTTCAAGGTAAGCTGGTCATTCCACCTAGCAGTGAGATGATCCCCATGAGTCGCCAATTGTTCACAAAAATAACCTCACACTTATTTTTGATCCGACACCATTTTTCCCCTTTTTGCTTCAATCTAAATTTTTACATATTTTAATAACTTAAGGCCTCTCAAAGCACTTCTATCGATAGGAAATTTATTTCCCTTTATAGGGATATAAATAAATCCTTCTAACTCTTCGTATTTTTCAAGTTACGGGATAACGGGCCTTAGAAGGATTTTTTTTCCAAAATGGGTAGTGAACCTAGGGAATATTTTTTACCAATGGGAAATTGGGGACCAGTGGGGTAGCGGTAGATATTTTGACATTTTTCCACTTTTTAGAAAGGAGCACAAGTATAATTGTGGGCCCATGGGTCCGAGAATGATTTATTTTTGTCCAAGTGGAAAACGTGGGGCAATGCGGAGACCCGATGATGAATTTTTGCATGCGGGTGCAGGGGCCGAGGAGGAAATTTTCCCAAGTCTAAAAGTGGGTGGCGGGTCTACGGGGCACTTTGGAAATTTTTCACTTCTCACAAAATGGTGTAATTTTCAAGAGTGGGCCCATGAGCCCACGGTGTCTTATCGGTCGTTGAAAAGTCACAGAGCCACAGAGGGTGCCACGTGCCTCATCAACACAACTCCAAGGATAGAATCCAAACAAGAAACCCAAAACACACACCAACCTTCCACGTGTCCTGGGAAGGACTAAGAGACATAGTCGATAGTTGAAAAGTCAAAATGGGACATAGCCAGTGGAAGGCGCCACGTGTCAACTTGGCGTAACTTCAAAGACCAACTCCGAGGGTGGTTCTCCAAACAAGCACAGGGTCAGAGTAAAAAATGGGGGATATAGTCGGTCATTCAAATTGACTAATTATAAAAGTGTTGGAGGAAGTCCCCACGTGTCCCAACAGTGAAACACCAAGGTTGGGTCCAAAGAGTGGGTTCCCAAACATGTGTAGAATATCCACGTGTCTTGGGTCCAATGAAGTCAAATGGATCGAGACCTAAATCGGCTAAGTATAGAGAGCCAGCGGATGGGGCCATGTGTCACATCAGGGAAATTTCAAAGGCATGACCCAAAGTGGAGACTCAAACAAGCGTTGACCCTCCACAGGTCTAGAGCTTGAAAAGGAAGAGGTGGTCATTGAAAATTCTAAGCAGAGGCAGGCCAGCGGAAGGAACCAAGTGTCAACATGATGCAACTTCAAATGAAAAACTTGGAGTGGGTTCCCAAATGCACGCTTAGAATTATCCAAAATACAAAGAAAGGAACAGGCTAGTGGAAGGAGCCACTTATCTCTTCGGTGCACTTTCAAGAGGTGAATCCAAAGATGGCCCCCAAACATGCACTAGCTCACCATGTGTCTCATCGACGTAATTTTAAATGCATAGCCCAAAAGCAGACCCAGACGAATGCCAACTCGCCACGTGTTCAGAGTTTGAAAAGGAAAGTTTGGCCATTGAAAAGTGTGTCTCTACCATGCAACTTCAAAGGTAAAAACTGGGGGCATTTTCCAAACAAGTTCCAAGCCTCAGTGTGTCTCGGGTCAGGCACAATGTTTTCGCAATAGAGAGACCCGGGCACAATACAAAGGAAACAAAGGAGCCCAAGGAAGTTGCCATGTGTCATTTCGGTGTAGTTTTAAGAGTGAAAGGAAGGGGCTAAATCTTCAAGATGTGCAAGGTTGCCACGTGGATCTCATACATACAAACTCTTTCAAATATTGCGCACTTTGTGACCCTTATTTTTAGACAGACCATATCTTTTGACCTGAAACCCATATTTTGATGGGAGAGGATTTTTGGAAATATCTCGACATCGATTCTCACCTGAATCCATTAATGTTTCAGCCCGCTATTTTTGGGGATTGTCAAGTTTCCCACCTACCACCATGATGAAGAATGGGCCTCTTTCTTACGTAATAAGGTACAACGACAAGGCATGGGTCTCGCAAAGTAAATCCCATCACATTACGGGTGGATTTCAATGCTTTTCGGAGTGGTTAGAGTAGGCAAAATAAAATTCATATCTTAAGGTGGTTGAAGTAGGATTTGGATTTTCCCTCTCTCCTTCTCTCTTTCTTCTATATATTATAAAGGAGAGGCATATTCAAAGGGTTATTTATCTTTTCTCTTATGACCCCCTAACTCTTTCTTCCTTAGGGTAGAATGTGGAGTCTAAGCGTCCCCCTTTGCTCTATAATGACATTTTCTTGCCCCTTACCTATTGATGATGTATCGTGTAACTTTTGGAGCAATAGAATCTATTTCATGATGCATCTGTCCATCCTTGGCTAATTTTATCATCTCTTATTACCTCTCCTCGTTGCAGGGTATATTGTGCATACTCTTATGTTTATTGCACATTCGGGAGCTGTTCTTAATGGATTTTGAAGTGGTGTTATGTGTGAACTTCACCTTTGGTTTGTGGTGCATCCTGTCCACCCCTTCCTTTTCTCACCTCTCTCCACTTCAGCAGTTTAGATCTTTGATCAGCCACTTCCTTTTCTGGTGTATCACCACTTATTGTAGGCTCTCTTTCACTCTCTCTCTCTCTCTCTCTCTCTCCTCTCTCTCCCTGTCCCCTTGGAATGGTTAGATTAGGATATATTAGCATGCATGCACATGAGTAGCTTGTGGTAGGTAGATTAGGAATCGGGGACTAGCCTTCTCTTGAGGTCCATCTCAAGTTTCGTAAGTCCACATGACTTGAGATATGGTCCAACGTTGTGCAATCACACCGAATGCCCCATTTTCAAACTCGGGCCATTCGGGAGTATTGTGATTCTACACTAACAAGGCCATGGTATATTAAAAACACCATTGAATGTGATAATGTTTTGGCTTAGGTATGGAATTTTAAACCCTATTGAGATGAAAAATATTACTTTTGGGTGAGGAATCAAAACATGGCATGCATTGAGCTCTTAAAGTGAAGGATAAAGTAGATACATCACGTAATAAAGAAACCCCAAATTTTAGTGTTTAAAGGTTGTTTCAATGTTTCATCTGCAATCACATTACCACATAATTAGGGTTATAAACCTAGTTTTCAAGGATGACATCCAACATAAGTTTAAAAAGTTTAAGTAGAAATGGGATATCTAAATTGTTCAAGTTAATTTTTTGTTGAGATCCTACAAGGGAGTCTAATTTATGAATGATAACGAATCCCAAATTTTTGAAATCCCTTTGCAATACAATCTAAGGGATTTCATTCCCAACATATCAATAAGTGGGACATCATTACCTATCACAATGGGTGACCAATATATGCTATGGTCATTAAATGGAAATATAAATATGAAACCATCAAAAACCAACTCAAAAAAGGGCTTGAGAATATCAAAGGCTTTCCAAATACTCTATAAAAAATGAAGGAGTTTTCAATATTTTTGGGAGATGAAGATATTATTACGATATGTATCCCATTATGTTTCTAACATTCCTTCCATAAAAAGCGATTGAATCAATGCAAATTATAAGAAATAGTTTTGAAGCCTCCTTACCTTTAGTGTATTTCACCACTCATTTGGCACACAAGGTAATGATATTCATGTATACATAAATCATACCCTTACCACCTTTACCCGAGGAAAGCAAAAATTTCCCGTGTCACTCCTTGAAAGCCTCTAGTTTTCCAGCCATTGGCCGAAATAAAATATCCTAGAAGTTTGGATAATTTATTGAACAAATCCTTAGAAGAGTATCACTAAGAAGATATATAAACATTCATATGTGTGAGAGTTTTAGTACATACGTAGAATTTTACAAGAAAATAAAGAAGCTTATACATGTACAAATGATTTTTTTCTAGATCTTGCCAAGCACATATTTCCATAAATCGAAGAGATGTTTTCAAAATCAAAAGAAATACACTAGAATTTAAGTTTTCTTATACAAGTAATATACTTCAAGAGGGGCTTATTTAAATAAGCTAGAATGGGACACTAACTATTTCTATAACTTGATGTTTTCAACCATTGAATATTAGAACCAGAGAAGGCTTTGAAACAATATTAGCACAAAAAAATAGTTTCATCAAATGTTTTGTCATTTTAAGCTAGTGTAAGAAAGGAATCATCTATGAAGTTTCAATTAAGAACCCAGGTAGACTAGATCAAGAAATACATTCAAATAATGTGATATTGTTTGGATTTCAATATAAAAATATAACTAAAAGCTTCTTCTATGAGAATAAACCATGGAAGATAATGAACATAGCCCTTCCATATGGATTTTAAAATGCCAAAAGAATAATATTTGTTGTCATTGATGTTAAGGTAAGATGAGTCATCAAAGAAGAGAGTTTGAATTTCCCCAATAAATAATTCACTGAATCCAAAAGAATTTATTATATGAGGAAAAAAGGATACTCATTGCGATCATGTAGTTTTCCAAAGTACAATTTGTGAAAAATAGTTTACTACTATGATTATTTGTCTTTTCCATGCCCTCCCAAAAAAATAAGATTATCTAATATGTAACAACATTTGATAAAGCCATTTTTCTCTTATACGTGAAGAGTAAAACATTGGTGATGATTTTATATGAAACTTTCAATAAGGTAATCAGGTTCCAATTGGAAATGACTTTAATGTTACCACCCTTAGTTATGAACTTTATCATTTCCTTAAAATAGCTCAAATGGTATGTTTGTTTAAATATTATTTGGAAAACTATAGAACAATTGTTCCCACAAATTTCTATGTTGATTTATATAATTCATAAGGGAAACCATCATCTCGAACACTTTTTCCATTTTCTATGTATTACTGAGGGTTTGTAAATGTTAGTTCTTTATAGAGCGGCATCACATATATTGTTATCTGCTAGATAAATATTTTACGGAAAATCATTATGGAATTGTTGAAGAACAATCACAAGTACTTAAAATATAGGTATTGTAAGCTTTTTTAAAAAGGTAACACTAAAATACAATGGGTATTGTATCCACAATATTTCACCAAGCTATTTGTTTATAGAAAGATTAAAGTTATGAATATGATTTTTTTAATTCCACCCATGGTTTTTTAATGAAAAAAGAAAATTTTGAAAAAATGTGGATGGAAATTTCTACGTTTTCAGTTATTTAGAATCTACAAGAATATTAAAATGTAGAAATTACCTCATTGTTTGTTACTTTTTTGGTTTTCACAATAAAATTGTGGGTGCAATCCACAAAACCATATTCATAATTTTAAACTTTCAATTTACAAAACAAGAATATTTTTGTGTATGCATAATTGTCTTATTAACTATAACAATTTCAATATTGAGCCACCACTAAACACTTATGCAAACAATAAAATAAAATATATATTTTTATATTTAAAAATTGTGATGAAAACCAGATTTTAAATTTATGTATATAATTTATAAAAATATATTTATAAATACAATTGATCAAATTTATGATAATTTAACTTTTGAAAAATGAAAATTGTCGGGATAATAATATCACTTAAACCTATAAGACTTAAAATAAGTGTAATATGTAACTCCCACAAATTTCCATGTTCAAAACAACATTAAACCTTAAATAATTATCTAGAAAGTTGTGGAATTTTTTTGTTTAAAAGATTGCAAGGGTGTCAAACCCTATAATACGTTTAATTAATTCCTACCAAAATCTGCTACATTACATTGGATGGATCAGGTCTAGATTAATAATTAAATATTCTTAACCCATTTCTAAAGTTAATTTCAGTTACAATCCTCTAGAAATGTGTCCATTAATTCTTTTACTTGGTTAAATATTTTTCCCTCTCAAATTAACATTCAAACCCACATTTATTAAACCCTTATCCTTAGTTACCTTAGTCCCCTTAAATTATTATCTTTAATTTCCATTGAATCATTTACTAAAACATACTAGGAGAGTTACATAACTAACTTAACATACTAGGGTACTAAGTGCCCCATTCACCCATTTTCACATACATTTAAATTATTTAAAAGCCCATAATATATATTCTCACCTAAAAATTGTAGGGTTGATTCCTAACCCTTGGATCAAATAAATTGTGGCCACTAGATCCTAGATTTCCAACCTAACCCTAACCATCCTTATGAAATTTTATTAAACCTTTTTCCTTGCTCTAGCCTCCTCATTTGGTCTCTTTTCTTTTCTTTGATTTGTAAGTTGGATGAGTGGAAGCCATGAAATAAAGGAGGGAAGCCATGGAGGGATTCATTTGGATCAAGCTTATTTTAGTTTATTCATGGATATTTATTGTAATGCCTTCTATTTGTTGATTGTAGAAGTTTCCACCCTAAATCTGGAGTAGTTATTTAGTTATTTACATTCTTGATTTTTTTATTTGAGAAAAACCCTATTTCCATTTAATCTATGAGATTTAATACATTTTAATTCCTATTCAAGGATTGAAATGCTTAAAACAATGAGTTTACTCCCTTATGGTTTGCTGGTGGTTTCCTTTTTACATTTTATAGGCTTATATTTTAATTAAATCAAGTTCAAATTTGCACCATCACGGATTTTATTTTTTGATGAGAGAGATGAAAGCGCCACCCGAGTAGGTTGGTGGTCCTATTACTACCTCCCTACCATGGTGATGATTCAGAAACAACCTCCTTTCTTGGGTGGTAGTTTAGAGACTACCACTATTCACTGGGTGGTGGTCATATTCTTCTGAAATAGAGCCATCATTTCATCAATTTTTCCAAAATAAAATTTTAGTACGTTGATTTATAGTTTAACCTTAGCTTAAATTTTTATGCCTAAATTCACTAGTTGATAAGTTAACAACATTTATTCATTCCATGACTTAAATCACTAATTACATAGATTTTCTATTTCAATAACATATAAGAAAAACAACCACAAGAATACTTTTCTAATAAAATTTCTTTCAAGCTCAAATGAAGGAATGAAATTCAATCTATTTCTAAGTATTATTGCTTTCTTTTCCACAACAAGAATGTAATCCTTCAACAAGGTAATTCACTATAACTTAGTGCATTCTTCCATTACAACCACAACTATTTATTCAAAGAAAACACAAGCAACTATATTACATTTCAGATTTGCTAAGAATACATTCTCAATGATTTACAACTTCCAAGTTTTCCCTTCATTCTTACAATAATGCAAACTCCTACAAGTAACAATGAACTTTCCTTTTCTTTTGAGCATAGCTCATTTTCTTACAATGAAAAATATTTCTTTCCAACAATACATTACAACTTGATAAATAAAATATACAATACAACTTTTATTTAAAATTCAAGATTACTAGCCTTCCACCTTAAGTGGAAACTACATGGAAGGTTATTAAAAAAATGATTTTTTTACTTCTTCAAATGCTCTAAGTCCCAAATATTCAACAAGAGCTCCATAATTTTATTCACTTAAAACAGAATAACAAAAATGCAGTAGTAAACAACACTCTCCACCCAATCAATAATCCAATGAGGAGAAGAAGTTATCCTCCTCATTGGCCACCGCACTACTGAAAAGAATGTAATAGGAAATGGAGACAACCCATGGAAAATAAAACAATGCTTCCACATCACAATACACATTTTCATAACCATTTAACACACATTAAAGCACAAGATAACAATCACAAGAATGCAACTTTAAAAAATACACAAGGCTTGAAAACTCAAAGTCAATGGAGAAAGGAACTATGGGGAGATCACTTATGCCTCCCAATGGGATTAGGTGCCCACCTTAAAACCCTCCAAAACACAACTCAAAACCCCTAAACAACTCTTATGCCTCCCTCAAGATCCTCTTATGCCTCCCACATTCTCTTATGACTCCATACAATCTCTTAAGTCTCCCTTAAAAGAACCATGTAAGAAAATGAAGCATTTTTTATTATCAAAATGTGGGGAACCCATCCCAACGCCCTCCAAAAACATGAAACAAAAGTCTTATGCCTCCCTAAAAAAGAAAATTCCCATAGTTTTCTCCTACACAACACTTAGGAATTCTACCCAATATCCCACCAAGCACACAAAAGATTCACTTTCATGAAATACACACATATAAAAACAATCAAGTAAAACAAGGGTGTAGTTCCTACCTTTCCATAGTACAAACTTGCTCAAACAATCAAACTCCAAGATCCTTCAAGCTCAATACAACACCAACAAGCTCCCAGGACTTCAGCAAGCACTCCAAAACTTTCTATCTCCAAAAGACAAGTACACAAATAAAATGAAGTGACCCCAAACAAACAAATAAACTTACATATATAGAAAAGAGAAGAAGAGGGTGAGGTGGCTCCAAGTAGGATGCCACATCCCTTATCCTCAACTCCACATAATAAGTCAAACCTAAAAAAAAAAGGCACCCAAAAGTTGTGGTTAAGAGAAATGAAAATCATCTTACACACACAACCCAAACCCACGCTCCCTAAGGACATAATTTAAAAATCATGTTAGAAAAGTGAATTAAATGTCACATTTTGCCTTACAAAACATTGGTATATCTATGGGTTGGTACCAATTATAATTATGTGTACCTATGGGTTGGGTCTATTTTTTACCCCCCAACCCATAGGTATAGTTGGTAGATGAAATTAAGAGGTGTGGGACAAGCTTAACTTGTCCCACAAGCCTCTAAAAATGGCTCTTAAGCCCAAAATCCAAATTTCCCAAGTAAGGTAGAGTCCACCACACTCAAATTCAAATACACTCAACTTAAATAACAAGATCCAAAGGACCAACTACTCTAATAAATGGACCCTTTTTTCACATCCCTAAATAACTTAATAAACATGATTAATCCACTTAATTAAGGCACATTAATCAATAATGATTAAATGAATTACATCACAAAATAAATCACATACTCCACAATAAATAAAATAAAAGGGAAATAATTACACACATATCCCATGGTCACATTTGGAGGTCATTCCCCCATGGGGACCCCCTAACAAACTAATAAAAAAACATCAAACATTACATAAGTTGCCATGGTGACCGTCATTGTATCCATCTAGTATTCATTGTGGTTGGTCTCCTAACCCCCTTTTGTTTGTTGTGATACAATTACTTGTAAAATCACACAATACCTCCTTCGGCCTCATGGCCGCATCAAATACATAAAAGATAAAATATGTGTACATCCATTAACAAAAATCCTCATATAACTAATCATCATCTAAACTAAACAATGCTATCATTTGTCTATAATTTCAACAACATCTCAATTCTACCATTTCATTGATATCAATGAGATCACGAGATTAGTTCAAACGCTAAATCATAGTCAACATGACGAGAATTCCGAATGTTAGTAAATATATATGCTAACAACACATCATCATAATCAATATAAAATGTCTCTCTATGTCTCTAAGAATCTGAACAAATCATACTATGAATCACAATCTATCAATAGTCGAATATCTCTATCATCTAACATCATTTTATAACCAAAATGCTATGATAATATCCATGTCTATAGTCAATGAAATCAAAATCAAAATATAATAAGTTTCAAGAGGAGTGGGCACTATACAATGATTCCTCTCATAAAAATGGACCATGTCAAAGTATGGGTACGAGAATTAAAAAAGTTATGTGAAGCTATTGTTTTATTTATCATAAAACATTGTTGTCCCTTTAGTGACATCCTTTTCCTGTTTTTGAAAATTATGATGAAAACAATTAGTATAGCCATGTTAGTAGTTATTACATTTCGAAAAAGAGTGAAAAAGTAGAAATATCTTCCCAAACACACACATAACTAACACATTTTTCATGCTTAGATACCTTTAGTTCCATATAAAAATTGAATTTCACAACCTTAAAATTTTAAATATCATGTTTTGTGTTCCTCAAATATCCTATAGACAAACCTTCGTAAAATTCTACAATATTATACAATATCACATAGCTTAGTGTTTTACTAACTTTGTGAAAGTTACATTCATGTAAACTTGTTGACTATCATCCGCACTAATGTACAAATAAATGCAAACAAAGAAGAAGCCAAGATAATATATATAAAACTCCTTATATTGTCCATTGTTTGTGCCTTTTGGCTCTATTAAGGCCGAGATAAATGAAACTCAAGGTAGTTAATACCTAAGGAGGTCATACGTTATTCCAATCAATTCATTCCTTATTAGATAATGACGGATAATCTACATTAAAATTATATCTTTAGGAGAAATAAATAAAAATAACCTCGATAAAAATGAAACCATTATTTACATTTGTATTTGTAAATCATTCTTGGAAAGAAGATGTTTCAAGGCATTGTGCGGTCATTTTTAAACTCTACAAATCCATCATTTTTATTCGAATTACATTCTAAATGTTATTACATTTTCAAATCTAAGCATAGAAAATTACACAAAAATAATTATTATTTATGTAAAACTATATTAGAATTATATGATTTCAAAATGAAACGAGTATTCAAGGGCCCTTTATTATTGGTGATGTTAAACCTTCATTGTATTTGGTTGAGGAAAGGATCGTGTCCTCGGTTATGTTTATGGCGTGGATGCCCCTTACTCAACTACTTAAGCTGAAGGTGATAACTAGTTTGGTTGTACGCTTACTTGGAATTGAAAATTCACTATATACATCCTTCTAAATATGAGAAGACATGATGACGATCTATGTAATATAGTTCCTATAGAAATTAGGCATATCAAATAACAACTTACGAAATAAAATAAAGAATTGCGAATAAAAAAATTATTACAAACTCAAATCAACACTTTTGTGCATATATTTATTCTTTCTTGCTAGAGCTTCACTCAATACAATGTCATAATGTGTAAAACCATTTGCAATACCCTCTTATATGTAGCTAAATTTTTTAACAATAAAACACTGAACTCTCCTAAAATTAGCACATGCTTTTGTGCAATACAAATATTTTTTATTTACTTTCTTTATTAGCTTTTCCTAAAAGTAGGAATCTAAAGTTGAATTGTTTATAAATAAAAGCATATAAAAAACAAACTACTTTTTTCTTTTCTAGGGACAAAATTAAACTCTTTTTCTAACACTCCGCTCTAATTTTTACCTTCACACTTTTATTCTTATAGAGATAAGTGTGCACTTTCATATCTACCATATTCCTGATCAAAAATATTAAACAACTTATAAAATACTTCAAAACTTCATTTCCCAAAGCTTTTGTAAAAATATCAGCAAAATGATCTTTGGATCTGTAAAATTCAATACTAATTTCTGGTTGTTAACCAACTCCACGATGAAGTGATACCTATTGTATATGTGCTTTCTACACTTGTGAAAGACATGATTTTTGGAAAATGTTATTGTTGAATTATTTTTACAAAAACTTATGTAGCATCCTCTTGATTCGCCTCAAATATTTCAACACTCTTCTCATCCAAACTGTTGGTATCCAAATTCGTTCTCCTTTTCAAGCTAAAAAAGCATCTGATTTGACATGGAGCTTAGAGAGAGATAGATGATAATGTGTGTCATTTTGTATCTATTGATGATATCTAACTAGCCCTTTGTCACTCAAATTTGTGGAGAGATGGATAACACCTTCAAGAGGATTTGATCTATCCTCACTACTTTAGGTCGTGCCTTTTAACTAGGGTGAGAAGACCCTTAGTGTAACCTCTGTTTTATGAAGGAGATGGAGATATCACTCTTTTGCACACATTTTATGAATAAAAATTGGGAAAGTATGATCAATACTCCATAATTTAACTCTCAAGAGTTCTCACTTCTAGCCGATGGAAATACTTTCAAAAAAAAGGCTAAGGTTATGAAGACATTATGGGATCTTGATTGTTACGCATATTTTAGTAAATAGATTTTGTTCTTTTGTGGATATATGGGGAAAATAGGGGTGGTTTAGGATGAATTCATGGATTTTTGAATGATTTTGGTGGGAGATTAAGCAAGATAAAGTTGATTATACCAAATCTCTAAGAAACTTCACAACAATGGACAACTCAAAAACACAAAGCTTAAGAATAGTTAAGATGTTCCTTTAACCTGAAGGTGTGCTTCAATGGAGGCCCAGATCAGCACATTTTCACACAATCTTTGAGAATCTAGAACAAAGGCTCGAGTTAAAATACTCAATTAAATACCAAAATTTCTTATCAATCATGCCTAACGTACACCCAAAGACTTACAGACAATATTTATCAATAAATGATAGTAGAGTGATTTTAAATTTATTTATTTCATCACAGGATGAAGGCTCTTCTTGAAATGAAATTGCAAATGCCACTAAATTGTCATAGGGACGAGATCCTATGTGATTTCACAAAGATTTCAATGTAAGATTGCAATAGGAACAAAAGAAACCATTTGCAGACATTCTGAAACAAAGCAGACACAAATTGCTAGAGATTGAACATAAATTAATTTCAAAATTGCTTAGATTCATCAGCAGGGGAAAGATTCCAGAGAAATCTCAGTGCTTATCAATGGCTATACATCTATAACCAACTTGACATGATAGAAAATCTAACACAGAAGGAATTAACTAGGTATCTCGGATTGGTCTCTCAGGAAGATGGCTTTCTCAAATTTTCTCTTAAGAATTCAACCCCTAACCCTTTGCAAGAGTATTATCATTGCATTTATACATTTTAATCACTCAATTTTCACCCCAAAAAAGAAGAATATTCTAGGGACCTTTTCTTGTTACTAATTTTCTTCAGAAAGTGGTGTTTAACAAATTCCCATCCGAAAGCTTCTAGGTGGACCAATTATGAAATGATCACATTTCTCAGACTCTCGACTAATGACTAGGATGTCATACCACAACCATTTTTATTGTCCCTTTAATCATTCTCGATACTTTCATGCGCGAAATCCTTGTTTTAATCATTTTACGGAGGTTTTGTACAGTTGGATCTGACAGGTAATCCTTTTTTCTCTTGAGGCAACACATTCTTCATCTTTTATGCCTGTAACCTCCATCATTTCATTATTTTACCTCTTTTTCCTCTACAATTATGCCCCGCATCCATCTTCTCTAGTGATTTATGTTTTTGTAAGTGCCGAGAAATTCCAACTTCAAAATATCAAGATTAACAATCCTTGGAATCACAAATTAAGTTCTAAATCCATTCAATGGCACTTTTGAGACAAAAATGACAAGGAATTTCATCAATGATGGAAAAAAGTGCATATTCACATCTCTAGGAATCTTGGAGAATAAATGGCGAGAAAAATAGGTGAAATACATAACAACCGTTAATTATGTCCCTTCTCTACTTTATTTTATAGTTTTCCATGTGTTTCCTTAGCATAACTACAAAGGAGAAGTATAGGGGTAAGTTTTCAAACAAGCGTGAGCCTTCCATGTGCCCTAGGCCCAAGAAAAACACCTTTTGGTCTCTCGACAAAGTCTCGAGTAAAAAAGGAGCCAGGGGAAGCCTCCATGTGTCTCAATGGCACATTTTGAGATGGTCCTCAAAAGTGGAGACCCCAAACAAGCATGGGCTCACCATGTGTCTTAGTCTGAAAGAGTTGTTAAAAAATTTGAAGGATCAGAGGAAGGTGCCATGTGTCTAGGGTCCAAGATAGTTTTCCTTGGTCTTTAAAAAATCTAAGAAAGGGTAGAGTGAGGGAAGCCTCCAAGTTTCCTCCAGTACTTCTTCGAAAAAAAAATTAGGGCCGGTCCCAAAACAAGTGCGGTCCCTCCACGTGTCCTAGGCCTTTCAAAATTACTTTGAAAAATTTAAGTATAAAGCGGAGCCGATGGAATCCTCCACATGTCTCCCTGTTGCAATTGTTAAGGTGGGACCCTGAGGTGGATATTCAAATGAGCGCCAACCCTCCACGTGTCCATGGTCTACCAATCTGTCGCCACATGAAAAAAATGTCTAAGTCTGGGGCAAGGTAATGGAAACCTCCACATGTCCCCTGTGTAACTCCAAGGCCAAACCAAAAGGTGATTTTTCAGATGAGCGCCGGCCCTCCATGTGGACAAGTTTTGAGTTGAAGTGAGCCTTAGAGTTTTCAAAGTTCCCCAAGTCCTGTATCTAACTAAAAAGGGCCATGTTTCCACAGATCTTTGAGGTGTAAATTTTACGGGAAAAACATACACAATCAAACCGTAAAATGTAGGAAAATCACCATTTGAGCCCGGAAATGAATCTTTCTTTCAAGACAAAGAATTTGGAAATGATATAATGGCAAAATATGCTCTTCGAGCTGCATCCAATCACGTTTCCGTAGATATTTGGGACAAAAATTATAGGGACAACAAAACTTGGTGTGGAAAATCGAAGGAAGGGAAAACCACGAGTTTTTGCCCAAGTTACAAATTCTTTTCACATGGAAAAAGGGACGAAAAAAATTAATTACGGATTTTAAGTGATCCTCGAACAAGAAAGGGACTATTCATGGCAACCAAATGGAGGAAAAAAATTATGCATCAATATGGGGAGATAGAGAAAATGACACACACCACAAACCGAAGAATTTCAAGGACAAACGGGGCAAGATCAAATTCAGCACCAACATCGGCTCCGACTCGGGAATGGGCACTCCCTATGAGTGCCACAAGAAAAAATTGTAGAACAAGTGCAAAAATAAACCATTAGGTAATGGAGTCAAATAATGAGCATGCAGAGCAGAATAATAATAACTAACTCCCCAAGGATGAACCAAAAGAACACGAAAGCGTAAAGAGAACCAAAGACTATACATTGCAGAATGGAGTATACCTTGATTCGAGAAATCAATCAAGGAAATGTTTCAATTGTCTACCATTAACAGGTAATTCAAGTAGTTCCATGTCTAAGTCTTTTAGGAAGAAGGTATTTTCACCAATTCAAATGTCAATCGAATAGGGACCCATTCACAATACATCAAATTTACCATGCTTGCCCTTATCTTCATATCTCTGCTTTATCCCATAAGAGAAAAAGATCCCCATTGCTTTGAAAGCTCTTGAGTCACCTTCTTGTCAAATAACTTCTTCAACTTTTCTCTAAACTTCACATGTCGCTGATGGGATGCCCTTCTTTCTTCATCCAACTTAATAATCTGATTGATTCAAGCATCATATAGACTATCTTCTTGATCTTCAATTTTTTTAACAAACTGAAAATGAGGACAATTGCAAATGAAGGGGCAACAAAGCTTGAGTTCTATATACCAACTGAAATGGGCTTTTACCAAAGTAGCTCTTTTGATAGTGATTTTATCAACCCAAACAACAAACTTTAATTGCTCACCCCACTTCTTTTTGTTCAGCTCCAAGGTCCTTCTAATGATATTCAACAATTTTTATCTTTGGACTCGGTTTGTCCATTTCCTTGGGGATTGTAGTTAAAAGCATATGTCAAATTTATTCCATACTCTTTGCACATTGCCACAAAAGTTTTGGCTCAAACTCATGGAATTATTAGCAACAATCTTAATTGGTACTCCAAATCTACATATGATTTGATTTAGCATGAAGTCCATGATAACTTGGTGTGTTTCCTTCTTGATGGGGATTGCTTGCACCCACTTAGTGAAATAATCAGTGGCTACAAGAATCTATTTATGACCAGCATTGGAAGGATCAGAAATTTTGCCAATGAAATTCATTCCCCATTGCTTAAATGGGGCTTCAATTTACACATTTTGTAAAGGAAGGGAGTTTGAAGCTTTGAGTCTTCCAAAAATGCCGACAACTTTCACATTGCCTAACCAATAGAGTTGTATATTTGAAGAGAGTTGGCCACTAATAACCAACCCTCAAGATTTTATGTGATATAATGTTTCCAACAAAATGTCCCCACAAAATTCTTTATGGAGATCAGCAATTACCTTTGGGGATTCATCCTCAAGAATGCATATTAAGAGCACTCCCCTGGGTTATTCCAAGCTAACCCAAAATCAGTAATGACATATTTTTGAGAGGCTAACTTAAGAGAAATTTTCTTATTTTTACTCAAATGGTCAGGGCATCATAGATGTCCGAGATAAAATATTATATCTTTGTACCATTCGAGCTCACCAAATTTTCAAGGACATCCACCCTTTCTCCTTCTACTTCATTCACCTCAATATTTTAAAAGTTTCTCTTTGCCATAATCTTAGCTAGGACCAAACCTCTTATTAATTTCGTGGTTTTGATATCCATGTCATATTCCTACAACTTTTTAGCCATCTGCATCTTTTGCTTGAGACCTCCATCTACGATAAGATGTCTTTCACCATGGTGTGGGAACATAAGAAACAACTTCAGAGCTCAAGATGTAGGGTCTGAAAACCTTTGTTGCTTTCACGAAGGAAAATGCTTGCTTCTCCATGATGGTGTACTTCTTCCCATTTGATAACTTGGTCCTTCTTCAACATGCTAGTAATGGGGATGGTCAAGTGAGAAACATTAGACATAAATATTTTGATCAATTTTATTTTTCCAAAGAAGGATCAAACTCCCTTCTTATTTCTTGGAATTGGAACCTTGTTGATAGCTTCCACTCTCTTGGGATCAATCATGACCCCTTCTTTTGATACAATGTGACCAAGCAACTTTTCCTTTTGCACTCCAAAATGGCACTTCTTGGGATTCAATGATATGTCATACTCTCTACACCTTAACAACATTCTCTCTTATCCAAGTGTTACAAGTGATCATTTATTTTTCTGGAAAACAAAGTTACATCATCTTGATAAATAGCAATGAAATCATTAATATACCTAGCAAATGCTACATCCATTACTCTTTGGAAATTTTCTCCAACATTCATTAAGCCAAAAGGCATCATGACATAGACATAATTTCCCCAAGGATTGGTAAAGGAAATCTTTATTCTTTCTGACTCCTTCACAATAACTTGATTATATCCGAAACCATCCAGTGGATAAAAATTCAGAACTAGTTACCAATTGTAGCATATTATCCATGTTTGGCAGAGGGTAATTATCTTTCAATGATGCTTTATTCAAGTTCCTGAAGTCTATGCACAACCTTATATCACCATTCTTTTTCGAAAGGCACTGGGTTTTGCAACCTAAGATGAGTACCTTATGGGCTGAATGATCCCTCCATCCCTCAACTTCTTCGGTTCTTCTTTCATCTTCAAAGAAAGGAGTAGATTGATGGGCCTTTTTGTTTTTTTGCTTAGAAGGCTTGGCATTAGATTTAAGAGGAATTTCATGTTGGAATAAATCTTCCCTCTTTTCCTTCAACTCGAGTAAGACCAAGCTAGGCGAGTCTTAATATTTCTTCGAAATTGAAGATAGGATTGCTTCTCTTCCTTTCTAAGATTGCTTCCTAACCAGATTTTACGTGGTTTTTCCTTTGTGCCTAGGTCATGCTCTTCCACATCTCTTGAAACCAACATACTTCTATTAATAATGAAATCAACATTATCAAAATTTGATTCAAGTGCCACTAAACCTCTGGGAATTGTGTTCGTCTTCAGTTGGATGATTTATTTTCCAAATAAAGTTTCCTTTCCTTCAACAACACACATCATTGGTTCCCAATCTATATTTTGGTTAGAAAAATCACCTTGGTTCTGCAAAAACCATTTCACCTGGGCATCATCATCAAAAAATTTCCAATTTTTAATGTTGTTAGGGAGAACTGGCCTTGTTAGTATTTCAACATCATACTCACAAAATGGAGACACTATACAATTCCCAAATCTGGATCCTAGCACTGCTAAATTTTCTGCAAAAACATTAAACTTTCTATCATGGTGCACAATATTAAATGAGTCAAACATTTCAATCAAATCCCAGACTGCATGCTTGTATTGTTTCATTCTTTGATTATTAATAGCATATAATTTTCTAATCTTCTTGACAATTTCCTTACAAGTTTTCTTAATTAAATTTCCTCCTATTATGACAAGACAATTTTGTGTTAAAAGGACCACTAATGGGGGGGCATGATATCTCGCCATTCTCAGTAAAGGCGAGAAGAAGAAAAATTATTTATTTTACTCCTTGGGAAGGTAGATGGACAATGTGTTGGTACCCAATTTTGTTCTCCTTTTCATACCAAACAAGAACACCGATTCAACATGGAGCTTAGAGGTAGCGGATCATAGATATATGTCATTTTGTAGCGGGGAGGAGGTTTGCTTGTCCCTTTGTCACTTAGATTTGTGGAGAGATGGGTAAGACCTTAAAAGGATATGATATTATCCTAACTATTTTAGGTTGTGCCTTTCAACCAAGGTAAGAGAACCTATTTTGTAACTTTTGTTATCATAAAGTGAGATACAGTGTACCCTTCTTTTGCATAAATTTTGTAGAGAAGACCTTGGGGAAAATATGATCAACACACTAGATCTGACTCTCACGAGTTGTCACTTCTAGATCATGGAGATACTTTAACAACAAGGCAAAGGTTACTAAAGACATTTGAGACCCTGATTTATCCTGCATACTTTGGAAAATGGATTTTGGTCTTGTGTGGGTATACAGAGAAAACAGGGGGTAGTGTGGATGGGATTGGTTATTGCTAAATGAAATTTTGTGGGATGAGAGACAGGAGACTTGACTCACCAGATCCTCGGAGGGCTTATGCAAAATAGAAATATTCAATCAACAAAATGCCACAAAAAGTTAAATTATTTCCTCAACTAGAATACGTGCTTCAATGGAGGCCCAAATTAGCACTCTTTCACACAACTGTGGGATTATATCATGAAGGCTCTAGTTAGAGAACCCAATAAATAACCAAGATTTAAACCAAGTCATGCTTGAGGTACACCCATAGGCTTACAGAGAATATCTATCAACAAAATGAAAGAAAAGTATTTTTAAACCATTTATCCCACTCCCGGATGAAGGCTCGTCTAGGAAATGAAATTGCAGATGCACTAAACTATCACAAGGATGAGACCTATGTGATTGGACCCTAGTTTGGTACAAGATTGCAATAGAAACAAGAAAAATACTCGTATGTAATCAAATTTTAAATGAATACACTTTACTCAAGATTAACATAGAATAACTCAAGTCTTATCAAATTTATCGGCAAGGAAATTTTTATAGAAAAATATGAAAGCTTTTGAATGGATGTACACTTGCAACCACCTTCAAACGATTGAATTTGATACAAAGAGAGATATACAGGCTTCTTAGATGACCTCTCAAAATGGATGGGCTCACCAAGATTTTTCTTGAGAGAATTAGTCCTGATCTTTCCAAAAACTCCCAACCATTTGCACAATGAATTCGTGCCCTTTATAGAATTTCCAACATAGCCCCTTCCTCCCAAAATAAAAAAAAATTAAATGCACCAATGCTTCCCATGATTCTTTTGTGATTCGCAGAATCAAATCAGTAAAAGTCTCTAGGTTCTCGAGTGAAAATATCTTCGATTTCATCCTACATTCAACTCCTTTCTCAGAAAAACATGCCTCCATCCATTCTCCAACCACTTCTGCCCCATATCAATCAAATATGGCCCCTTGCATGCTCAGGAGAAGAAAAATAGAAAACCATATCGGGCTTGAGAGTCAGACCATTTTAATGGTGAAAGATGTCTCTAGATCTCTCCCACAAAACTCTAGATATCAAAATTAACTTGCTCCTCTGTTTGGCATGTATAAAATAGAAAGAAATCATGAAGACTCGCACTCCCAATAGTTTACTAACAAAAATTAGGGGAAAATAAGATTTAGATGCTCAACAACTGTTGATCTTTGATTTTGAATGTGAGCCATCCACATGGAAGATGCAAAAATAGGCTTGGGGGATTCCTTTGACCTTTTCTGACCCTTTTGAAAAAATGGAAAAATTTCCCATTTTTCTCCGCACCTCTCGCTTCTGAAAAATGGGCCTGACACGTGTCCTGAGGTGGGTCCTAAATAAACCGTGGAAAAATTCTTTCATTTGACTCTCTTTTCGAAAAAGGAAAATTTTCCAAGTTTCCCCCATAGCTCCGTCCTTCCGCTTCAAGTCCCTAATGTGGTTCCAATGGAACCCTGGGTCCTTTTATGCCTTTAACTCCTTTTCCCTCAAAGGGAAATTTTTTCACTTTTCCTCCGAAAGCCCGCATCTCTGCCGTTGACCTGGGAAAAAAATGACTATTTACCATCGGGCTTGCATGCCATTTTTCATATTTTAACCTTTACGAGGAAAAAGGAAATTTTTTTAAGTTGCCTCCAATGGTCCACTTCCCGCCCTTATGTATGACTTTCCATATTACCACATGTCATAATGGCGCACCTTGAGGCGGCCCAAAAAATTTGATACCTTGAACGAGTGTGGGCTCGCCACGTGTCCTACTCCAGAAAAATTTGTTTGAAGGCTTGAAGCTCTACGGAGGGCACCACATGTCAAGCTCGAGGTAGTCTTCCTTGGTCGTTGAAAAGTCCAAGAAAATATGCAAAGTGAGTGGAATGCCCCACGTGTCCTCATGGCACTTCTTCAAAATGGTGCCCAAGTTGAAGACCCTAAACGAGCGGCTCGCCACGTGTCCCTATTCCACCAAACTATTTCCATCTGCATAAATTTTTTTCTAAGTATGGGAAAGTAGCAGAAGCCTCCATGTGTCCTCCCGGCACTACTCCAAGGCAAAGCCCAAAAGTAGATCTTCAAATGAGCGTCATTCCTCCACGTGTCCTAGACTTCTCGAAAACCTTTTGAAATTTGTCTAAGTATGGGAAACCCAGCGGAAGCCTCCACATGTCTCTTTCCTGCCAACCCTCCACGTGTCCTCCCGGCGCTACTTCAAAGCTAGACCAAAAAGTTGATTCTCAAACGAGCATCGTTCCTCCACATGGAAACATTTTAAAGTTGAGGCTTTTTATAGAATTTTTGAAGTGTCCGACCAAGACACATCCAACCAAAGGTTGCCACATTTCCCTGTTAATGAAAGGATACATGTTTGACCAGGGGAAACACCCGTCAAACCGTAAAACACAGAGAAACAACCATTTGAGCCTGAAAGTGAAATTTTCTGCAAGGACAGATTTTAAAAATGTTGCAAGACTCAAATAAAATCCTTGGAGACACATTAATTCATTTCTATTTGAGTATTTAGGGAAAAAATGGTAGGGAAAATAGATCTTAACTGTGGAAAATGGAGGAAACGGGAAAACGTGGGTTTTGAAGGAACAAAGCATGGGAGACTCAAAATATAGAGATTTTTAGAGGAACAAAGGAACCATGAGACAAATACGGACCCATACATGATCTTCAACAAAGGATAAGATTAAAATGGGAATAAAGACTTTCCAAACACAATACATGGAAGGATAAAAAGATACGGGCCATGAATCAATAAATATTCAAGGGCACAAATGGGGCGAGACAATTCTGAGCACAAACATTGGCTCAGACTCGGGGATGGGCACTCCCTACAAGTGCCTCAAGAAAAATAGTAGACCAAGTGCCAAAATATCCCTTGGGTGATAGAGTCAGCTCATAGAGCAGAGAAACAAAGCCATCTCCAAAAAAAATAAAGAAGCCAACAAAAACAGGTCACCACGGACCAGGACGAGCAAAAACACAAAAAATAGGATGCAAACAACAAACTATACACTGTATAAGAGGTTTTTACCTTGATTCAGAGGAATGAATCCAAGAAATGCTTCATATTCCTACCATTAATAGGTAGTTCGAGCAATTCACCATCTAGATCCTTCAAGAAGAAGGTGTGCTCACCAATTCTGATGTCAATGGAGTAAGGGCCCATCCAAAATGAATCAAACTTTCCATGCTTGCCCTTATCCTCATACCTACTATCCCATAGTAGCAAAATATCTTCAATATTGAAGGCTCTTGGAGTAACCTTCTGTCAAATATTTTCTTCATCTTTCTCCGAGATTTATATGCCTCGGTGGGATGCCCTCCTCTCTTCATCAAGCTCAACAACTGTTAATGTGGGCATCATAAGGACCTACCTCTTGATCTTTTAACTGTTGCATAAACCGATATGAAGACAATTAAATATGAAGGTGTAGCAAGGCCTAATTCCCATACACCAACTCGAATGTGCTCTTTCAAGTGACCCCTGTTGACAAAGTGTTCCTATCTCGCCTGCAGATAATAAACTTCAACTATTCACCCCACCTTCTCTTGTTCAACTCCAAGTTTCTTTTGATAATATTTAGCAAATTATTATTGTGGACTCATCTTGTCCATTTCATTGGGGATTATTATTAGATGCATATGTCGATTGATTCCATATCCTTTACACATTGCCACCGAGAGGTCTAGCCTCGAAATTCATGACATTATCGCCTATGATTTTGATTGGTACTCCAAACCTCGTAAACAATATTGTTTAGAAAAAATCAATGACAACTTGGTGTGTAGCCTTCTTGGTGAGGATTGTTTCTACCCACTTAGTAAAGTAGTCAAGTGGCTATAAGAATCCACTTATGACCAGCACTTGGAGGGTCTAAAATCTCACCAATGAAGTCCATTCCCATTTCCGAATGGGACCTCAATTGACACAAGATGCAAAGGCAAGGAGCCTGAAGCTTTGGGTCTTCCAGAGAACTGTGGGAAACTCTCACATCTTCTGACCAACATGGTTACATCCTTGAAAATAATTTTCCACCAATAACCATCCCTTAGGATCTTATGTGTTGTGACTCTTGCAGCAAAATGCCCCCAAAACTCCTCCATGGAGATCAACAATTATTTTGGGGGATTCATCTTCATTGATGCATCTTAAGAGGACTCCTAGGTTCTTCCATGCCAACCCAAAATCAAAAATGACATATTTCGGGAAGCCAACTTAAGAGCTATTTTTGGTTCTTATTCAAATTATCAAGTCAGTTTAAGTGTCCGAGATAGAACATTAGATCCTTGTACCACTCGGAATTTAACAATTTTCAAAAATAGCTACCCTTTCCTCTTCAACCTCATTTAACTCAATGGTGTTCAAGTTTATTTTATCCATAAGCTTAGCTAACCCCAAACATCTCACCAACTTTGTGGTTTGGATGTCCATATCATACTTTTGTAACTTGTTCACCCATCTACATCTTCTAGTTGAGACTTCCGTCTCTCGACAAGATGTCGTTTACCATGCTATGGGGAACATTAACAAAAACTTTTGAACTTAAAATATAAGGCTTGAAAACCTTTGTTGCTTTGACCAAGGAAAATGCCTAATTTTTCATGATGGTGTATTTTAATTCTTCCCCTTGTAGTGCCTTACTGAAAAAGGCAATTGGCCTCTCAACCCCTTCATTATCCTTCTCGTAACAGACATAAGTAATAATGTTTTTCAAGCAAAGGAAAACAAGCTGGAAAGGGATCTTATAATCTGGGGCTGGCAAAACAAGGGCATGCTTCAATGCCTTTTTGATTCCATTGAAAGATTGGATGACATCCTCCTCCCATTTGATGATCTGATCATTCTTCAACATGGAAGTGATTGGGATAGTCAACTCAACAAAGTTTGATATAAACCTTCCAATGAAGTTTATCTGCCCGAAAAAGGACTGAATTCATTTTTTGGTTCTTGGAATTAGGACCTTGCTGATGACCTCCACTCTTGTTGAATCAATCATCACTCCTTCTTGTGACATAATGTGACCAAGAAATTTTACCTTCTACACTCCAAAATGGCATTTCTTTGGATTGAGTGAGATGCCATATTCCCTATATCTCGATCAACATCTTTCTAAGTGCAGCAAGTGGTCACTTCTTTTTTGAAAACACTTGTTACATCATCTTGGTAAACAAAAATAAAGTCATTAATGTAACTAGTAAAAGAAAAATCCATTGCTCCCTGAAAAGTGGCTCCAACATTCATTAGACCAAAGGGCATCCTGACATATACATATGTTTCCCATGGAGTAGTGAAGGTTGTCTTGATCCTTTCTGATTCTTTTACCATGACTTGGTTATAACCAGAGAAGCCATCTAAATTAGAAAGCAACTCAGAACCAGTCACCAACTAAAGCATGTGCTCCATGTTAGGTAAAGGATAATTGTCCTTCATTGAGGCCTTGTTTAGATTCCTGAAGTCCACACATAACCTGATGTCACAATTCTTCTTTCTTACTGGCACTAGGTTGGAAACCCAAGAAGAATACCTTGTGGGCTAGATAATTCCTCCATCTCTTAGCTTCTTTAGCTCCTCTTGCATTTTGAGAGATAATAGAGGATTAATTGGCCTCTGCTTCTACCTGAATGGTTTAGCACTGGGCTCCAAGGGAATCTCATGCTAGAACAAGTCTTCTTTGTATGCTTTGAGCTCAGAATAGGTCCAAGCCATGCAATCTTGGTATTTTTTCAACAACTGGATGTAAGAATGCTTTTCCTCTTTGCTGAGATTGCTGCCCAACCAAATCTTCCTTGGTTTTTTCTTTATGCCAAGGTCATGCTCCTCAACATACATCAAGGCTTCCATATGCCTCGTTAATAATGCATTCGGTATTATTAAAATTCGATTCAAGAGCAACCAGCCCTCTAGGAATGGTATTAGTCTTTAATCTGGATGAATCCTTTTCCAAACAAGGTTTATTTCCCTCTATTGCATAGACCATTGGATCTCAATCATTGTTTTGATCGAGAAAACTCTCCACTATTTTGTAGGAACCTTTTGATCCGAGCATCATCATCAAAACCTCGCCGAGTGTTTTATATTTTCAGGGACAAAGGGTCTTGTCAATACCTCCACCGCATATTCACAATAAGGGGATTTTGTATAGTTATCAAAGTGAGAACCCAACACTGCAAGCCTATCACCAATTCATTGAAACTTCTGTCATGATGCACAATGTTGAAGGAGTTAAACATCTCAATGAAATCCCAAACTGCATGCTTGTGTACTTTTCGCTGCTTATTCTTTGTGGCATACAGTTTTCTAACTTGCTTGAAAACTAACTCGAGTCTCCTTTGGCAATGATGTCCTTGACACCATACTTCCAAGCAATTCTTAAACCCAAAAAAATGCCTCATACTTGGCAATGTTGTTGGTTCACTCAAACTTGAGTTTGACGGAGAAGTTTTGTTTTCCGACTAGGAGATAGTAGAACAACACCATCACCATTCCCAAACTTGGAGCAAGATCCATCAAACAACATAGTCCAAGGAGATCCTATCTGTTCAAGACACTGTATTCTTCAATTTTTTTCTCCTTCCCATTAGAAAATCCAACAAATTTATCCGCATCAACACTTGTGTACAATACTTCATAGGATGCATTGTTGGGATCCTCAATAAGATGAAAAATTTTCTTTTCCCCATACAACCTGACAAGGCTGCCCTCAATTTGGATGGTGGCATAAGATATGTCCATTTGGACACTCCCACCAACACTTGCGGCCCATTTTCTTGACAGCAACATACAACACTTGGTTGGGCAATCAACTATGACAACATCAAGTTTTAAATTTTTACCTGAGTAGGCTGCAAGTTGTACAACTAGACCCTTCACACATCCCACTACTGAAACCTCTCTAGATTCCATGGAAGTGCACTTCCCATAGGCTACTATCACTTTGATGTCTATCTCATTCATTACTTCCAAAGGAATGACATTGCATGATGCCCCGAGTCAAACATGTAGTTATGCAACAATCTATCCTTGATGATCAAAGTGGTGAAGAATGGATCCAAATTCATCCAAGAGTCCACCAAGGATGTCCCCAAGTAGACCTCGGCTCTTCATCTAGCTCTTCCGATGTTGGTGGTGCTTCGGTTCTTGATGATTGGAGGAGTCTCCACAATATTTATATTTATACCTAGGGCAGTCTTCTCTTCTTTCAACCCCAAGTATTCAAATGCTCTCTTTTTTTGCTTAGGGATCCTAAACAACTCAATAATTGCAATAGAGACTTTGATTTGACTTAATACTTGGGAAATATCATATGGGGAATTTTTTTGGCAAGGTAAAGCACTCGAAGGGAAGACAATACAACTTGGGCATGGGGAGGGGTGTAATTTTTGTTTGAGTCAGTAAGGTTTTTAGCAAGTGCATCTTTCCTAGGAGCCTCTTTAGGAATGTTTGAAAGTAAGGGATATTTTGGCTTAGCTTGAGGCCCTACCCCTTTGACATCCTTACGTCTTGTATTATATTCCTTCTCTTGAGCCAAAACAACTTTCATTACTAACTATCTATCTTCCTCGGAGGATGCCTCCATCATACTTCGTATCATTAAATCCCTTAAAGATTCAAAGTCATTATTGGGCAATTCAAAAGCTTATACAATATCTACTTGTAAAGTATGAGAGAGAAATAATGGGTACCCTAAGAATGAAGTCCCAAAAGGTGGCAACAAAGATGGACACTTATCACCTCGACCAAAGTTGCTCCTTGTGAGTTTGTGGAGCAACCCATCATGCGCACATCATCATCGCCTTCTTCTTCTTGTTGCTGATCTTCTTCACAAGGAGCATGGGGCATGAAATAATTGTCACACCAATAAATGACATCTGTCTCCTCCACAATAGAAACTCTAGCAGCCAAAGGATCGTGTACCATTCTATTTTCTCTATTTTGGGACTACCTGTTTCCAAATCCAGAGGTCCTTTTCCTCTATCATCGTTCTTTGGTGATTTGTGAACCTGTCTTGGCCTTTCTTGCTTGTGTTGACCTTCAGGCTCGCCCACTTCCTTTCTCATCCTAGGCTAGTTTGTAAGAAATTTCTTTGATAGCCCATGCCAAAGTCTTCACAACTTCTTCCAAATCGAAGCCTTGCTTGTTCCTGGGATTTTCTCGGGTTAACCAACTTTACACCTTCTCTCTTTCAAGGCATTACAATTTCCTTGATATTATTTTCTATTTGAAACTCCATGGTGAAGGCCTGCCTCAAAATTTTGGGGTTTTTGTCTCTTAAATAATATGTAGCCTTTTTATCAAATGCATCAAGTATATTTGATCAAACATGACTCATCGAAGGCCTTATTCTAAGAGGAAATCTTCTCAAGGTATTATTAAACCTTGAGTTGAAATCATGTCTTGACTCATTAGTGTTCTTTTTGATATTTTCAAATTCTGTCAAAAGAAACCTAGGGTAAGTCCTATCACCATCGTAGTCTAAATGCATTACTCATCTCATTCTAGAAAACAATAGAGTTATCCGGAAATGCTTTATACTAGTCCCTAACACCCTCTTCCAAGGTATGGATAAATAGATTGATATAGACATCTTCATGTTCAATCTCAAATTATTCCATCATATTGATAAAAATCTTTAGATTTCGATCACCAAGAATAGCATCGTTTCCCGGAACTTTGGTATTTTGTTCCTTACATCTTGAGGCACCGCATTTGGGCAATCGACATTCCCAAAAAATTTATAGGTCTAAAGGTGTTTACAACAAATGGAGGCCTGGGTTGAGCCATATTTATTTGAGGAGGTGATCCTAGAGGGGTGACAAACTGATGGGGGTAGAAGGTTCTTGGAACACAGGAGTATAATTTTCAAAATGGATACCCCCCAAAGGCATTGTTTTTTAGAGATCTCTATCAACCTTAGAAAAAATAGGAGTAGAGTGTGAAGCAAACCTTTCAAAGTCAAAAGAAGGCCCTCTCTAGCTAGAGGGTTTAGTTCCACAAAGAGGCTACCCGATTCAAAGTCACTAGAATGGAAGTATTCAATGATAAGCCATTCAATTTCATCAATAGAGATCCATCTTCTTGTCTCGTTGATCTCGAACAACTCTCCAATATTTTCTTCTTTCTAATTTTGCTTTTCCTAGCTCTAGAAATAATGTCCTAATAGGATCCCTAGCGAAGAAAGATATTCTTCCCTCCACTTTGCAAATATTAGTAACAGATCTTACTTTGATGATTTTTAAGACACTCGGTACTTTTTAATAATTAGAACAACATGGAGTCACTACTAAGGATTTCCACCTTAGTTGTGCTTATGCACTAAATGATTTGTCAAAGGTCTGTCAATGCTAGAAACTAGAAATGGAAATATTTTAACCCTTCTTTACCCAGACTTATCAAATGAAAGCTAGTGCACTAGGTGTGGGAACTGAAAGAATTACACACAACACTTGGAGCATATAAGAAGTGTTTTACTAGGTTCTTGATTTTGACCGAGAATCCCCGACAATGACGCAACTAATGTTGGTACCCAAATTTGTTCTCCTTTTGAGCAAGAATCAACACGATTCAACATGGAGCTTATAGGAAACCGGATCATATATATATATATATATATATATATATATATATATATATATATATATATATATATATATATATGTATTTTGTAGCCAAGGAGGAGGTCCGACTTTCCCTTTGTTAGTTGGATTTGTTGAGAAATGGGTAAAGCACCTTAAAAGGATATGATGTTATCCTAACTATTTGAGGTTGTGCCTTTCAACCAAGGTAAGAGAACCTATTTTGTAACCTCTTTTATCGAAAGGAGATACAGGTACCCTTCTTTTGCATAAATTTTGTAGAGAAGACCTTGGGGAAAATATGATCAACACACCAGATTTGACTCTCATGAGTTGTCACTTCTAGATCATGGAGATACTTTCACAACAAGGCAAAGGTTACTAAAGACATTTGAGACCCCGATTTATCCCGCATACTTTGGGAAATGGGTTTTAGTCTTGTGTGGGTATACAGAGAAAAACATGAGTAGTGTGGATGGGATTGGTTGTTGCTAAATGAATTTTTGTGGGAGGAGAGATAGGAAAGAGTTGACTCACCAAATCCTTGAGGGATTATGCAAAATGGAAAGATTCAATCAACAAAATGCCCCAAAAAGTTAAATTGTTTCCTCAACTAGAATATGTGCTTCAATGGAGGCCCAGATTAGCACTCTTTCATAGTACTTGTGGGATTATCTTAGGAAGGCTTGAGTTAGATAACCCAATAAAGAACGAAGATTTAAACCAAGTCACGCTTGAGGTACACCCAGAGGCTTACAGAGAATATCTATCAACAAAATGTATGAAAAGTATTTTTAGACCATTTATCCCTCTCCCAAATGAAGGCTTGTTTGAGAAATGAAATTACAGATGCCAATAAAATATCAAAAGGACTAAGACCTATGTGATTGGACCCTAGTTTGGTACAAGATTGCAATAGAAACAAGAAAAACTACTCGTATGCATTCAAAGATGAAATGAATACACTTTACTCAAGATTAACATAGAATAACTCAAGTCCGATCAAATTTATCAACAAGGGAAATTTTACAGAACAATATGAAAGATTTTCAATGGTCAGTACACTTGCAACCACCTTGAAACGTTTGAATTTGATACAAAGAGAGATATAAAGGCTTCTTAGACGACCTCTCAAAATGGATGGGCTCTGTCAAGCTTTTCTCATTGGAGAGAATCGATTCGATCTTTCAAAAACTATCAACCATTTACACGATGAATTCGTTCCCTTTATACCATTTCCACTAGAGCCCCTTCCTCTCAAAAGATAAAAAAATTAAATGTACCAGTTCTTGCCATGATTATTTAGTGATTCGCAGAATCAGATCTGTAAAAGTATCGAGGTGCTCAAGGGAAAATATCTTCGATTTCTTCCCTCATTCAACTCCTTTCTCGGGAAAAACATGCCTCCATCAATTCGCCAAGCACTTCTACCCCATATCAATCAAATCTGACCCCTTGTTCGCTCAGGAGAATAAAAATAGAAAACTAGATCGGGCTTGAGAGTCATAATGTTTTAATGGTGAAAGATGTCTCAGATCTGTCCCACCAAACTCGGATATCAAAATTAACTCTCTCCTTTATTTGGCGTGTATAAAATAGCAATAAATCATGAAGAATCACACTCCTAGTAGTTTTACAAAAAAATGGGGGGAAAATCAAATTTAGACGCTCAGTAGTCATTGATCTTTGATTTTGAATGTGGGCTGTCCATGTGGAAGATGCAAAAATAGGCTTGGGGGATTCCTTTGAAATTTTCTGACCCTTTTGAAAAAATGGAAAATTTCCCATTTTTCTCCACACCTCTTCTTCTGAAAAAAGGGCTTGACACAAGTCCCGAGGTGGGTCCCAAAGGAACCGCGGAAAAATTCTAAGTATGAGAAAGCAACGAAAGCTTCCACGTGTCCTCCCGGCGCTACTCCAAGGTAAATCCCAAAAGAAGATATTCAAATGAGCATCATTCCTCCACATGTCCTAGACTTCCTAAAAACCTTTTGAAATTTTTCTAAGTATGGGAAACCCAATGGAAGCCTCCATGTGTCCTCCCGCTACTTCAAATCCAAACCAAAAAGTTGATTCTCAAACGAGCGTCGTTCCTCCACGTGGACACATTTTAAAGTTGAGGCTTTTTATAGAATTTTTGAAGTGTTTGGCCAAGCTGCGTCCAACCAAAGGATGCCACATTTCCCTATTGATGCAAGGATGTAATTTTGACCAGGGGAAACACCATCGAGACCATACAAAAATGGAGAAACAACCATTTGAGCCTAAAAGTGAAATTTTCTTCAAGGATAGAGATTTTAGAAATGTTGTAAGACTCAAATACATTCTTCGGGGACACATCAATTCATTTATAATTTAGTATTTAGGGCAAAAATGGAAGGGACAACATATCTTCACCGTGAAAATGGAGGAAATGGGAAAAACAAGTTTTGAAGGAACAAAGCACGGGAGACTCAAAATAAAGAGATTTTCCAGAGGAACAAAGAAACCATGAGACAAATACGGACCCACACATGATCTTTGACCCAAGAGAATATTAAAATGGCAACAAAGACTAGCCAAACACAATATGGGGAAGGATAAAATGACAGAGGCTATGAATCAATAAATCTTTAAAGGCACAAATGGGGCGAGACAATTCTGAGCTCCAACACAATGTTTCCTTTCTATTCTTCTACAAATTTTTTTTTTTAATTTTATTTCTTCTATTAATCTACCAAGGTTAAAGAAATGACCATTTTTCTTTTTATGTTCTAGTTTATTTTTTAAGCTTTTAGGCCAAATCTCCTCAATTATAGTTTTATGATGTTTGGGTAAGTCAACTTGTCAATTAAAATTTTAATGAGAAGGAAGGGTAAACATATCACACTATTAATTTAATGGGAGAGAGAGGTAAATCAACACATCACATTTTTAATTATAAGGAAACAAGGTACATTCAACATAGAAACACATTATTAATTTTGTAAGAGATAGGACACAATCAAACAACATGGATCACAACAACATTTCTAGATTATTTTTCCACTAATTAAAAGTATCTTAAAACATTCCTAGTCGGTCTCCCTAAGTCTCAAAATAAGTTACGAGAAAAGAACCAATATGGAGGCATATTTACTTTTATGAATTCTAGATGTTTACTAGTTTTTGTTGATTAGGCTCAAACATTTTACTCTCATACTAAGACAAGGATGGTTTTCAAATCAAAACTCATATTTCCACAAGATACCACTAACCAAGCAACCAAAATGACAAGGAGAGATTTTACTCTAAGGACACCATATCCCCCACTATAAATCATCAAAAGCAAGTGGACAATCAGATAATCTATTCAACATGTACTTTACGACCAATAGTCACAGTTTTTTTCCTAAAGACGAAGCATAGTATAAGCACCACCGAGATTAAAATATCAAAATCTACCAAACTATCTCTAATAGCAAGGTCCAAAAGACCCAAAAGCATCCATAAGTGTCTCCACGTAACCCAAAGATTAATAGGTCATAGAGTGTTATTCATAGCAATTTAAAATGTTAAGGAAAGGGTAGGCTCATTTATAGGTCAACGTGAGAAAAACAACCATACTTAATTAAACACATTGCTTGAATGGGCTTAAACCTAACCATAATTACCAAGATGCATACAATCAACAAGTCAATACTTTTTATAATGAAACAAGGAAATCATGATAAAGCTTAGCATGCCATCGATGAAATGCCACTACCAAACAAACCCTTTTCCACTAACATCCATGGTCAACCAAAATCAATCTAATCCTAACACAATCCAAAATCCCATAACCAAATACATCTACTCTAGCGAGAATAAAAGATCTTACCAAATTGTAAGAGAATCACTACTACTACTATCAAACCGCCGAGAGGACCGCACGACACAAAGAAATCCTTTTTGCAAGGTCAAGTAATAAAATAGCCACTCTGAAGATCCTAAACACACTCAAGGTTCTGTGCACCCAAAACCAAGGCATAACTTAAAGCACCTAAGAAGACATTCCAGGGACCTAGGATGTACCCCCATATGACAAAATGTCACAAGAAAAATAGCGTAGAACCAGCTCAACAACATACAAGTGAGGACAACGTAACATTTAGCTAAGTAGCCCATGATAAATGAACTTCGAGTCATCAATCAAAATAAAATCCAAGAAATATCGAAAATCAAGGAAAGTGGCTAAGTAGTTGCAT
Organism: Taxus wallichiana var. yunnanensis; assembly: GCA_018340775.1. Lineage (NCBI taxonomy): Eukaryota > Viridiplantae > Streptophyta > Pinopsida > Cupressales > Taxaceae > Taxus > Taxus wallichiana. The sequence continues at coordinate 456,002,477 of CM031239.1, read as the reverse complement.
TACAAAGTATGAAAATTATCACAAAAATAATAATAGCTAAAAGAGCCTCAGAGCTTCTCAATCCAATCATAAAATAAGATGCTGGTCCTTGATCAAATAACACAAGTTTACGAATATAAAATACATAAGTAAACATCATAGTCACTTCGCAGCCCTTCATGGCCGCCAATAGGGGTACTATACCTCGAGCTCAGTTCTAAGAATCACATACACAAAGTTGAATCAAAAGTGACACCAAGACCTAATATCCCACTTACTCATACGGGTATCAGAAAGACAACTAACAACCAGGCCATCTCTCCTGACCACTGAAGGAAGGAAGTTCTAAACATCTTTTGATTTACTTTGTTGGACTCCTGAACATAACCACTACCACTAAGTCACCGAGTAACACCATACAATTTATCATTCCAAACAAATCCAATAAGGGAGAGTCCTAAAGGGTTTATCGCATCATATAATTTAAAATAAGGGTTAGGATTCCTCAAACAACATCTTTTCAAAGTAGAAACATGTTCCTCTATACTATAAGTTCATAAAAATATCAATTTAATTTAACATTTTTAGTTACGTGGGTTTTGACAAAACTTCACCGAGCGAGTACAACTTTATTATTTTATTAATATATATCTATATTTTAAACATGGAGGTTCAAAATCTACCAACTGGTTTTATTTAGTTTTCCATGTTTACTAAAATATGCAATTTTCAAACAAGGTTGTTTTCTAGATTAAAAGTGTGCTAGGTTTAGAGTTCATGTCTCAAATTTTATAGCAGCCGAAGGGTCTAAGATTTTGAACCACTTCTTTGATACCAAGTGTAATGCCCATAAAAACAACCCACTTGAGACCCAAGAACAACCTGGATTAGTTAGGAAAAATATGGAATATTTTTTATTTTTGTTTAGGAGAGTCTACAATGGGTTACAAGACAACAATTATACTAACAAGTTCGGAACCATTCTAATCGACCGAATATACTTTTCTTTTATTAACAATTATAAGAGGTCACAAGGTACCAAAATTAACACTCTTAAAACTTCTCTAAAACATTCCCAATGGATAGGAAATTTCCTCACCTTTCCAAAGTGGTATAAAGAAGTCCTCCTAACTCCTCATATTTCTCAAGTTATGGGCGGCAGCCCAGGGTGAAAATTTTCCTCAAGAGCGGGCTTGTAGGATGAAGGAAAAAAATTGACTAGGGGTGGGTCTCGGGCTGGGAGAAATATTTCTAGGAGGATAAGTCAGGTTGGTGGGGCCATGGTAGACATTTTGTAAATTTCCCACGTGGGGTGAAAAGCCACCTTTGCGCCCACGCTCCCGCGAGTCTGAAAGACCGTAAGGGACATGAGGCACCTCCTAAGCCAACGCGGGGAAAGCGGAACGGTGGGGATAAAATATTTTTAATGCCCCAAAGGTGAAAAGGGTAAAATTCACCCACACCTCCACCGATGCCTCACAATGCCACGTGGCAGCTCCTGATTGGCTGCGGGTCGACAGGGAAAAAGTAGAAAATTTTCTTAAAATTTTTCAAAACGCAAAATACAAAAAGACCCCTCTCATCTGTCGATGCCTCACGACGCCACATGACTGCCTTCCGATTGGGTTTGTAGGCCGGTGGGGAAAATTCAGAAAATTTTCTCAAAATTTTTGAAAATGAAAAAGGAAAAAAGGAACCCACTCCTCTCTTGATGCCTTCGATGCCATGTGGCAGCTCCCGATTAGGTCGTGGGCCGGCGGAGCGATGGGGAAAATTTAGAAAATTTTCCTTCAATTTTTCTCAAGCACTAAGTTAAAAAGGGAACCGCCCCTCCACCAACACCTCGTGATGTCACATGGTAGCCTCCGATTAGCTACATGTTGGTGGGGGTGGGAAAATTAGGAAAATTTTCCCAAAAATTTTATGAATTGCTAAGGGAAAATTCGGGCCCGCGGGTCCACCAAGGAAATTTTTCCCAATTTTTTTTTTTTTTTTGACACCAAATGAAGAAAAACTTTAGAAGGCCATAACTTTTGATAGAGAGCTTAGTTTTGGGAAAACAAGGACTTTATGGAAATATCTCGATGTCCTCTTTACTCAAGAATCATTAAATTTTGATTTTGATAAATTTTAAGGAGTCAATTTCAAGAAAATTATTTGCAGGCTTTTATAGTGTAAACTGGTAAATTTTAACTTATAAGATTTGTTCAATTTGATCTTCTTCCTCTCTCAACATGTCAAATAGACATGGAGAATTGTTCTTAGATGGATTTAAGAAGGATTTCAAGATTCAATTTGTCTGATTGATTTGCAATTTGAAAATTTACATCTCTTGACAGCAAAACGACTGTAAGAGGGTTGAGCTCATTTTTCCTAAGTTTTCTAAGAAGTTCCTTAAGTATTTATATCTAGATGAATTTTTTAGTTATTATTATCTCCAATTTAAAGTTTAATTTATTATTTCTTTGTTGTAGGTTCGATCTGTGCATTTTGGATTAAATATTTTCTAGTTAAAAACATAAAACAAAGATCAATTTGAATAGATTTATCTTCAGTTTTTTTGTCTTCTAAGTATTATAATACAATGCCATTCAAATCTATTACATCTAGTTGATTCAAAACAAAGTATTCAAATACAATACTCAACTCTGATTTCCGAGTTCACTCCATTCAAAAGACAAAGTATTACATTTTCTTCATACACATTTTTTTTTCATTCAAACAGAGATTTCAAATAAATTTAAGTGATCGGGTTCAATTCAATAAAGTGAAATTTGAGAATGGTAACACAATCATTTATTGATTACAAAAGACAACTTACAACTTCTTTCTTTCAATATTCAATTTCATCATGTAGAACACAACTTCTTACTTTCAAAAGAACAAAGCAGAGTATGTCTCTTTCACATTTCAATTTACTCTTTCATAACCACTACAAAATATTTCCATTACAAAACATATACAAGTTCATCTACTTCAAGTGGGAAATGTTACAATAAGATTTCATTTCACAAGGGATCACAAACCGCCTTTATCTCAGCTCCGAACAGCAACATGCATATTTCTCATTCTTCCAAATTGTGATCACAACAAGAGCAGGGAACGACAATGCTCTCCACCCAATCTAGACATCCTTCTTCATTGGCCCCTAAGCTCCAACCAAAATTCAATAAAATATGTGATCCAACTAATGGCACAACAAAGCTTCTACAAACAAACAAGCAACATTTTCACAAAAGAAACACAGTCCAAAACAAAATGTAGTTTACAACTACATTAAATCATGAAAAACATTACTGAGGCTTCATCAAGCAAGTCAAAGGAGCAAGAAACTATGGGTGATTCTTCTTATGCCTCCCAAAATGGGGAATGGGTATCACCACTTTGAATTATAAACCACCAAAATATAGCATATCAAATCCCCGACATTTGTTATGCCTCCCCCAAGTACCCCTTATTCCTCACATTTCCTTATGCCTCCCCAACCTCTTATGGCACCCCATAACAAGTAAATAAATGAAAACTATTTATTTTTAAGGTGGAACCCAAATCCCAACTTCCTCCACCCTTATACCTCCCTAAAACACACTTGTGCCTCCCACAAAATAAACCCCATAGTATTCTCCTACACCATTCCTAGGCCATCTACCCAACATCCCACAAACATGCCAAAACATTCACATATTAACAATTACATTCATAAAAGAAGAGCATTTCAAGAGCCAAGCTCTTACCTCTCCATTAAGGAGTTTCCCAAGTTCCAAACAACAGTTGTTTCCAAGAAAACAATACAAAAATCAACCAAGCACAAGTATTCCACAATCTTCAAAAAAACTTCTTCAAGCAAGAGCTCCCAAAACAACAAGGAATTCACCCAAGAATGAAGTCTCCAATATGAGGCAACCCCAAAACAAGGCAAGGAAATCGAATTTAATAGAAGAGGGAAGGGAAGAGGATGAGGTGGGTCCATGTAGGATGCCACATCATGCCTCCTCAACTCCAACCCCCAAAGTCAACATCATTCTCCAATGCATAATAAATAGGTGGGTGAATAATATGACAATCAACTTACACACTCAAATCCAACCCACACCCCAAAGGACTGAAATTAAATTATGTAAGAAAATTTCAATTAAAACCTTAGTCTAATCTCAACTCTCCAACCATAGGTATTGTTGGTAATTAAATTTAGGAGGTATGGGACAAGTTTAACTTGTCCCAAAAGCCTCCAAAATCAGTCTTCAAGGAAAATTTCTAATTTCCAAGAAGGTGGAGTGTTTCACCGTCAAAGGTAACTTACACATCACTTACACATCCTTACAACACTTAAATCATGGCCAAGAACTCTATTAATTACAATCTTATGACATCCTCTAATTAAATAACTTAGCAACATGATTACTCACAACATTTAATAATTAATGAAAGGGTAAAAGCACCACAAAATAAACACACGAAAACATAAACAAAGGGACCAAATAAAATAAATACATAAAACCCATTGGTCACATTTAAAGGTGATCCCCCATGGGATTTCCTAACACACACACAACACGAACAAACAAATACTAGTTACCATGATGACCTTGTTGAATTCATCTATAATTATAATGTGGTTGGTCTCCAATCCTCGATGTTTGTTGTGGTATTTTAACCCGCAAAACACAAATACCTCCTTTGGCCTTGTGTCCATATCAGAACATCCAAAAAATTATATAAACATAATGTCATATTCATCTATACATATTAATCACAACAATCGTCAAAGCAATCCAACAATATCATTTACAATTTATATCAACAACTATATCATCATCAAATAATGTCCATTTTCTAGGTCTACTCACAATATCCAAATATCACATGTCTGAACAACATCCATGACATATCCATGTCAAACAATATATCATCATACACATATAAAATGTCTCTAATAATCATCGTACATCATAACTGAATCAAGATTAACAATGATCCATGGTCTAAGATCTAACATCATATTAAATCAAAACCATAATAATGTTCATAATATAATCACGAGTATCAAGATCAATATCAAAAGGTGTTAGAGGGAAGTGGGCACTACATTATGTCCTTATAGATCCTGCTCTCTAATGGTATAGCCATTCACTTAATGGATTTATTAGTACTTATGTTGATATGGAAATTTTCTTTTGTTATACGTTTTATTTCTAACGATGGTCCTAAAGCTATATATGAATTCTTTCCTTCTTTACATCAAGGTTATAATGAACCAAATTTATATTACATTTTACACTTTAATTCTTATAGAGAAAATATGACTTAGATTCTGATAATGATACTACACATGTTAATGATGATGTTTCTTCCATTAAAATTGTGGAATGTGATTCTATATATACTCTTTCTTCTACATCTAAAGTTTTTTCCAATAATAGTCATGCGACACCAATATTTCCCCTTATATACCTCTTACTATGTCTCAAGATCCTACATCTATTACATCTATACAAATTCCACATTCATATCCTACTCTCTCAACTCCATCCCCTCCTTACACATCTAATCCCCCTTATCCAACTCTCATGATCTCTTATAATGGCAAGATTCAACCCTCAACTTCTCACTTCCCAAAACATCCTATCGAAGATATCATTTCTCTCATGCATGTTATTAGTAATTTTGAAACTCAATTTCATACGCTTACCCTTGAGATTAAATCTTATTATTCCTCCAATGACAATAATTCCTTTCCTAAATATCCCATTCCTAAGTGTTAGAAGATTCAAAATTCAATTTTTCCCAAGGGTTTCATCATGCATACTTTCTCATGTTTTTATCGCAGAAGAAATCCCTATTTTCATCAAAAATATTACCAATTAACCACAACTTCTGATTCTAATGATTTATTGTTACTCAAATCCTTTTTAGAACCTTGTTGATGACGGTATCAAATGGTAAACTCACCCTACTAATGTATATATTTATTACGATTATGAAATAGAGGATGATTTTCTTGGATATTTATTTCTAATAATGGTCCTAAAGTTACATATGAATGATTTACTTTTTTGTATCCGGAAAGAAATAAATAATTTTATATTAAATTTTACACTTTATTTCTTTATTAAATCAGTTATAGTTTCATCCTATTGATATAGAAATGTAATATTTTTTTCTTCATGGCGATATTCCCTATTAAAGTAAAATATATTCTATGATACATGTGTTTCATTTAAACTTTTGTGCTATAAATTTATGGATTTATAGAAATAATTTATTACGGATCATTTTATAACACCTCCTCTTATTTCTTCTCAGTAACTCCCTTGTTTACTAAGTCATATCCTCCCTTAGCTATTAACCCCTCTCGAAGGATGCCAAATCCTCCTCCATGTAAGTGTCTTCCTTCCCCATAAGTGTGCATCAACATTCACCGAACACTTCCCCACCTCCTACCCATGAATCATTTCACTTTTCACATAATGCTAAACCAAAATAAGTCTAACAAACCTTACTCGATAAGTGGCTAATATATTTCCTCCCAACAAACATCACCCCCTCACTTGTTGCACCTCCATCGTGAACACATTTTTGCAATTTCCACCAAATTAATGGCCACTTTGTGATATGTATTGTTATGATTTTCATGATAGACTACATCAATTAGAAGGTAAATGTTTCATTTCCTTCCACTCCTACTCTTGTGAGTGCTATCTTTCTCATATTCCCTATAAGAAATCATCTTCCACTATTAGCTTGTCTCATTCACATCCTCCTAAGGTTATTATGCATCCACCTCATAAGGTCATCATTCATCCAAATCCTCTAGTTTTCCCATCGATAGCCGCATCATCTATTCCTACACATTACTATTACATCTCATTTACTTCTTAAGTATCATGCATCTCTACTTCCCAATCGTCACACCTTCCATTATTGGCATTATTTCATCTTACATAAAATTCAGCACCTATACTCACATTATTTTTGTTCCACATGATCCTACCATGCATCACATGCCTCTTCGCCTTTGGTAGATGATATCCATTTCCATTTCATTGACCGATGGCACACTCTTGTTCTTATGGTTCATACATGAATTTTGAGGGAATCAAGTACTAAAATAAATCTCATTATTACATTGGTGGGAAATCACTCTTCTTTCCCCATCATACTAATCACACATGATTACAAAAATTATTTTACATCTCCTCATTATACAATTATCAATGCATTATTATTTTATTCTTTTATCTTATCTAAATCACATTTCCATTTCTACTTACCTACCACATTACATCACATATGTGTATCTCTATGTACCATATGTTATACTATTCACTCTTCCTAACATGTAATTATTGTTCAATCCATTACTTACCGATTCTCTCCACATCATAAAAATTTCAATAATAAACAATATATATTAAATCAACCATTCCAACAATGCATATAGAATCTAACTAAACAATCAATACAAAGTAAAAATAAGAATCATTACATCATATACAATGCACATCAACAACTAATACAACGTTGGCACACACACACACACACACACACACACACACACACATTTATCTTAAAAATCATAGTTACCAAATACGATCATTAGGGGATAAGCCCCCATACATCAATACATCGTATATCATCCTTTCTATCAATATATATAATCGCAAGAACTATAGAAATTGAAGCTTCACTTGCTAACTCTATGTCACTACTCTCCTCCTCTATACCTCATAGGATAGCTCTGTAATTTTGAAACCTCCATCATTTGCTTCATATATTAGTCATGCAACTCCACATACCATGCAAATAAATCATGGGCTAGGCCTCCTCCTCCTACAACCTATGTCTCTTTGTTTGTCTTTGCACTATCCTCATCATGATCACTCAATAAAACTATTCATGTAGCTTCTATCATAAAAATCATCTCAAACAAATGGGCATGCTTATACATAATCACATCCATCCTCTATAGCATCCCTCCTCCCATGAGCACATACGGGGTATGTTCGAGTCAACATGCATTTGGAGATATCAAAAATAAGTATCCAATAGGAATCACATGTAACAACACAAAAATATTAGCTATTACACATATTCATATTGATACTTACGATCTACTCACGCCACTATTATATCATATACCTCGGCGGAAGGTTCCTATCCTCAACTCCTAAAACCGATGACACGCCTACCACATATATTAATACTATAGATATCAGCACCCATAAATGTGTTTCCTGCCATTAATTATATTCCTTAGTTCACCATGTTTCATCAACCTATATAGGCCCTATGGTTGGTTGATCTACCTCATCTGGACCTAGTTACACTAGATTTTCTCCTATCAGTCCTAGAATTGACCGTTGTTTCCTCATGGCCATAATATCTGACACCATAAATGTATTTGGTAATACATCTTAGTCCATGAAAAACATTTAAGACACCGATCACCCTAGAATAACTCTACTACCCTTGGTAAATGTTCCTCTAACCATATAGTATGCCATATGCACCACTACTCAACACCATCTTCTCGTACATCATCCATAGTCTCTATACAGTCTCCATATAGTGGCCCCAGGGCCCATCGGATCTATCATTCACCTATATGTGGTCTTATTCATCCTCCAACTATAGATACCCACCCATATTGGTGTAAATATCGCTACGTGATCCTAATCATCCTATGGCCCACCGAGAAGCCTTAATATAGCTGTCATGGGTTCAAGGATTTCACTCCTTAGCCCATGTGGCACTGCGACGATCCATGAGGATTCACAGACTACGCCTTCTTCCTTTTTAGTGAGGACCTGCACGAGTTAGCTCAATTGCAAACCAAAACAATGCATGCACCATAAAATAAATATGCCAACCAAGATTTGGAAAACAGAGCTCTGTATTACATCAAAAAGTGCTCCACGAGCTGGATTACAAAAGGGCTTCACAAGCCAAAAGTATTTACAAGGTACTGGGTCGGACTCAGCCAAAAATGCCCAACAATATACAAAGGGACCTTTCCACTATCCTGACTCGCACAGAATCTTGCATTGCTCTTACTCTGCAACTTTTGGAGACCGATACTAGGACTTCCCGGGAGGTCACCCTTCCCAGTGCTACTCTCAACCGAGCACGCTTAACTAACTGTCTCAGGTTCACTGCCTAATTCCTGTGCTGTATCTGATTCCCACAATGTGGCAGATCTCAATGCCACCATTGATATTGCGACCCAAGGCCCACTGTAGCCCCAACTCTAATGACCCACTACCTGCTGCACTCTTACACGCTAACATAAGTTGAAACCAAGCACAACCCAAAGCCCATTTCCCAACGCAGTCACGCAGAGCTTTCTCGCATTTTCCAGATTGCCTCCTCCATGGGCATACTGACAATTCACCTGCTTTGCATCATATTTGCTTGCTCACATTCATTTTCTCACATTCACTAACATTCGCTTGTTCTCAAATAGCTCGGTGCATTGGAAAAGGCTCAGATTGCATTGATCGCTTGGTGGGGAGATATCTTCAATCATCCCCCTATAATAGCTATATGATCATATGCTCACAAATGTAATAAATTAGTATCTCCTAATGCAAATCCATGGTCCTCCTATGTAAATCGATACAAATCCTGTGTACAAATGGTACAACACACATCATTCTGTTTAGAATAAGCTTTATGCTTCAATTGGTAAATGAGTGCGTGCTTCCACTTTTGAAGATTTGGATATAGCTACCAAAAATGTAGAATTAATAGAAGATAAATTGAAGTTAGATATCAAATATGAATCTATGGTTACCGAGAATATGCAATTTGCAATATCATCTTTGGTGTACAAGTTGATAGGCCATTTAAAAATAAATAAATTCATTATAATTATTTATGTTATATCTTATAATTAATTATTCATTCTCTATTATTATAAATGCGGAATATTAAATATTAGATTAATTAAGCCCTAATTAACTTTAATATTTTTCTTTTCATGTTATCATTTAAGTAACATTAAAATGCGATACTAAACATAATGATAATAATTATTTTAATATAAAAAAACAATCTTTTTAACATTTTTGTTTCGTATTTAATTCATCATATTTATTAATGATAGATAGAATATAGGTCTTAATTCATTAAATATTTCATTTTCAACATTTTATAATAATAAAGAATGATAATTTAATTAAGATTTATAATAGCTTTAATTAAATTAAATGTATGATTTTTAACACATGCATTGGCATGTTAATACCACCAAAGGTGTTATTAGTAGTTTTAATATTATTGAATTTTTAATAATCGATAAAATTAGTGGTGATGATGATGATTATTGTTATTAATTTTATTATAATTGTATAAATTTACTTTTAATATATTATTATTAATTTAATATCTATAATATTAGTGACTATAGAAGAACTTATCTAGAGCTCCATTCTCATTCAAATCTCCATCATTTGCATCTAATCAAACAACCCAATCATACTTGTAGCGTGTTAAACCATTTTACAATCTAAAAATGAGTTTCTCTCAATTATAATAATTTATTAAATCTTCATAGTAGATTTAGTGAATTGATTTACAATTGCATATGAACATATAATTGGATTCAAATTTGTAAAGGATACACAAAATGTAGATTTGATGATACATTCTAATTTAATAAGATTCATTTTGTTTAAATAAACATGTAAATTTAAAGTTTCACCTTTGATGTGAAATAGAAATAAGTAAGTTGTATCTCTTTGACAGTAAACGATTGATAAAACACAAAATATCCACAAAGTGATTGTTGATAATTCTACATCTATTAAAATAGAAAAGTTACATAGCATTCAATTCCATGTTTTGCATATTGGTTGGTATCTCATAGTATTCCATTGTATATCCATAATAATAGATGGAAACAAATCAAAAAGTGTAGAATGTTAACTAAAATACATTGTATACAAGTATCGAATAATAAATTAAAAATATGGGCTCAACCACCGGTTGTTCTCCGTGACTCGATTGTGCTTTGTGATTTTGGTTTGATGGTCACGAGTGATAGCTTGGCAAAGACAAAGTTGGGTAGGATATGTTTATTTGTAGGAAATTTTGGGATGATGAGATTTGCCTATATATCCCTAAACATTGATAGAGTGGTAGAGTATTCCATGATCTCTCCATCAATACATAGAACGCGGAAAATGTACTTCATATGTTCAAATTATGGTTGGTGAAAGTTTTGTCAAATTATAGGCCTTGTAGGGTCAACTGACCAACATGGTAGTGAGACATGGTAGAAGTGAAGCGAGAGTGTGGAGGAGAATAAAATATAGTTTTGTGATGGTGGTCTTTGACAGTTGAGAAAACATTGGTGGACCCCACTTTTTATTAGCCATGGGCACTCGTCCAGGTTTAAAACACTCTTTTCACAGAGGGGTTTCTTTACCACTGCATCGATACTTCTTCATGTGGGGGGGCCTCAAGCCACCATGATGATCGGGAATATATATTGACCCAACTTAGTTGGATGAGCCATATATTCAAATTGTTGAGCTCGTTATTACATGGAAAGATTATTTGCATTATATCAAGGACCAAGTTATGTTTTATATCTAGGCTTTACACATATATCTAGCTCAAACGAATAACTAGGAAGCTCGACATACATGTCCCTCTACATACTCCTCCGCCCATGGTTATCAACTCAATAGTATTTGACGAATTCATATGGTGGTTAAGCGAGATGCCTTCCCCATTATTTATTCCAGCCACATACGTGATGTTCTCAATAGCGGATGTTCGGTTTCACAAGATTTTTTTTGGAAAAAACTCCTTCACACTAGGGAGGTGTGATCTAGAGGAAATTTTGGGACAATTTGGATTTCCCTATATCTCCCTAAACTATAACAGAGTGCTAGAGCATTCCGTAATAACTCCATTGGTACCTTGAACGCGGAAATCGGACTCCATATGCTCAAATTATGGCTAGTGAAAGTTTGGTCAAACTATAGGCCCAACATAGTCAACTTACCAATGTGGCAGTGACACAAGGAGAAAGTAGACCATATGTAATGAGACTATTCAAAGGCCAACAATGGAAGTTGTGTATCCGTGGCATTTGAAATAATGTGGCTATTGAAAAATATAAAGGAAAGCCTTATTAAGGCTTACGGTGGTATATATATATTATTGTTTTAATAGCTTAGTGCTATTTTAAAACTTTCCATGTAATATTTATAATCCAATTTTATATGATTTTTAATCCCAAAAAAATGGATAATGGTTGTAATAATAACATATGTTATTTTAAACCCCGCATGTAAACGATAATGCACACACACACACACACACACACACACACACACACACACACACACACACACACACACACACACACACATATATGATTATTACACCTCAATGTAACAGCCACAAGAAATAGTCTACCCATTATAACACGAAAGGTGGTTAAGCCTATATAAAGGCTTATAGAGGTATGCTCTATATAAGTTTTCCTTGACAAATCCATAGTGATTAGAGGAGAAATTTCATATATCACCACTTTTAAAGGAGTTAGGCTCAAAATGGGTCTTAGATGTAAAAAGGAGATATTCAAAGAATTTCCCCACACTCCTAATGGTGATATTATCTTCCCATTTTTGAGGCGTATGGACACCATTTCAATGTATTGAAGTCACATAAGCATTGGCATCAATTCAGAGTCATCATCGAGCATGCCTCTCTTCCAAGGAAGATTATTGACAACATATACTTCTATGATGGTCATTAAAGGTTGAGCTTCTACTTCTCAATATATGGAGTTTTTATCTTCATATTTTAATTTCTCTATTGGATCTTGATCACTTTTATTTATCTGGTTCAAATTCATATGCAATCGGCTGGGTATGTGATCAAGTGGGTGGAATTTCTATAACTATCACAAGGGAAGAATACCTATGCAACTATCATTTGGGTATCAAATAGACATGTTCATTGGTATCTGCATACTTATTCATTACTTCATTGTACTAGTTTTCATTTAGAAGCATAATGAATCGGTTCATATGAACCCGAGAGACATAGGCAATGTCGAACTCCATTATCAATCTTCTTTGCAGTGTGTGTGTTTCTATTTACACTGCATTCTTATTTGAAGTTGATAGCATATGTGGAGTTTAAAATATTAAAGTGCTTATAAGGGTATGTGGGTATGTTATTATTTTTACCCATGTTTATGTATCATAGGTGATCGCTCCAAATATAATGTTTTAGACGGGTGGTTTGGTAGGTAGGATTCAAATTTAGAAATTAATGTAAAAGGTTAAAAATTTGACTGTGATAGTTCCTTTTTTTTTTGAACCACCCAATGATAGGTGATGATAGCATGGAGAGGATTTATATTTTTGAGTGTAACTTGGATGGAAGGTTTGATATTTTCCTTGGATCGGATAATGCATGTGGTTAGGAGGTCTCGGGGTGTTAGACCCTAATCGATGGGGAGGGATGGAACTTGGTTCTCCCCAAGAAACACAAATGGACATGGTTTATTAGAGTGACGTGGAGTCATTCACGAGTGACTTCTAGTGTGGGTTCTTGATGTGTTATTATTTTTATAGTTTGGGACAACTCTTTTTGTCCTATATCTTATTATAGTCATCATCTCGCTTCTAATTTTTCTCTCTTTTGGTTTTTCCCTAAATTTTTCTTTGGGTCATTCGTGATGCACTTCTCATTTTGTAAACGGTGTTTTGATCCCTTTAAAATCAATTCCTTTTTACCTTATCTAAACAAATAAACTAATTACACCTCGTTTAAAACATTGTCTCACAAAATAAATAAAATAAAATTCAATTTGTCAACTAATTCTAGACTATTTCGATAACACAAATCATTTTGACATGTCTAATGTATCCACACTCACACATCAATTTTTTTAATTGAATTGCATTAAATAAGAATAATATGTAGTTATAACGCCCACATTTTGCACGGACAAAACCTAAGACAAAACCCAATAATAATAAGGAAAATTACATATATTTTTTTGTTTAAAAAGGTCAGAACAAGATTACCACCAACTAGGTTTAAATATTTCATGATTAATAAATTCCACATATTAACAATTTTTTTGTAATTAAATTTATAATAAATTATTACTACTTTGTTCCAAACATTTCATGTTTACATCCCCTTCTACGGATCCCATAAATTCCCATTAATTTAACTCTTATAAATCATTATTTAAGTTACCCCTTTCACAAAATTATTTAAGTTACCCTTACTAGGGAAAAATCATTTGTTTATTTGTAAATTTAACAAAAAGGCTCTCAACTTACCCTAACCATGAATTGGCCCCATTCAACCCATTACCCATACCTTTTAATTAATTCACCATTCCCACAAAATACACATCACTTAAATTCATAGGGTTCATTATCCACCACTAGATTAAATCATTTTGGGCCTTTGGATGAGGACTGCCCTAAAAATCCTTATTAGGTATTCTTATTCTTTCTTGTACCTTAAATTCATTCATTTGTTCCATTTTGTTTTGTAGGTTTTGGGAGCATGGAGGCCATGTAAATTTTCTCATTATTTTTGGATGGATACACACATCTAGAGAGTTATTTTTCATCCCTCTCCTAGAGTTTGCTTGTATTTGATTTGTTATTATTTTAGTTTATTTATTTAATTATTATTTACCCCATTTGAGTATGGGCATTTTTGCCCCAATTTTATTTCTGGTTTAAATGGTATATATACAAAGATGAAGTTTTTAAGTGTCTATATATATGTGTGTATATACACACACACACACATACACACACACACACACACACATATATATACATATATATATATATACATATATATACATATATATACATATATATATATATATATATATATATACATATATATATATATATATGTATATATATATATGTGTATGTATATATATGTATATATATGTATATATATATATATATATATATATATAATGTTTTAATAGAAGGGCCAGCCAAAATAAAAATACAACACGTAATGTAAATATGGAGGCCACGACCGAATATAAGTGCAGTGGTCAAAGTATCATATGGCCCACCTTTGCTGTGGTAACAATGGGCATAATGGGTGGGCCACCGCCTAACCCCACTCTATATTTTAGGGTTTGGGGTGGGGGTAGCATCCCCACCCATTTGTTTAATAAACACTATCAACTTAAACACTACACACAAAAAGAGGGGATGTCGAACCCTATACGCTTAACCATGTATTATATTTTTTATTTATACATAAAGCCACTCTTATTTACAAGCCACTTGGCTTTATTAAATTCCTCTTTTCTTATACATATTAAATATTATAATATATATACTATACATATATCTATTATATATATATATATATATATACATATATAAATTTATATATTTTAATATATTATTATAATTATAATAATATCAAATAAAATCATTATATTTGGTGATTTATATATATATATATATATAAAATTACCATTGTATATTTTGTTCTATTTTAATTTCAACATTCACTAAAGTTCATTTATATAGTGAAATATAAGGCAAGTAGTATAAATTTTGATCTATTCATCCATATAGAATAGTAGGAAACAATATTCTTTTATCCAACCCAATAAAATTAATGAAGAGGATAATTTCATTTATATAAAAAGCAATGAATATCTATTTTCTTTCCTTATACTATTATATGATATTTGACAAAAAAATTCAACACAATTAGTTCCTTTTTTAACCACATTACAATGAACTTCATAGAGGGAAGGAATTTAACCATTTTATAAATGCAAGTTTCTTTCTTTTCACAATAAAATGACTTATATTTCAAGAGAAACAATATACTTCCATATGTCTTTCCAATACAAACAAAACTATTTTACAAGATGAAAGTACAAGCAAATTTAATGCATTTCAAATTTGAAGGAATACATTTTCAAATAAATACAAATTTCAATATTATTTCTTCAATCCCTTTCACTATGTACCTTGATATTAAAATTTATAAGAATCTCATTTAAAATTTAAGAGTATACAAGCCTTTAACTTAAGTGGAAACAATATGGCTAAATTTTACCAAATAACTATTTCTTTTTCTTTTGATCTTCTACAAACTGATTCTTCCAAGATGACCATTTGTGACTTCTGAATTTCTCCAAAATCCAACCACAACAACAAAATAATGGGAGTAGGCAATGCTCTCAACCCAACATATAATCCAATGAGGAGGAGGAACCATCTTCCTCATTGGCCCCGAGCCCCAACAATGAAGCAATAAGAGGTATAAAACAACCAATGAAAATCTTACATGGCTTGAACAAAAATCATTCACACAAACTTTCCACATAATAAGCACAATAAAAGATCACAACATACAATTTTCCCAAACACAAAGGATTGCAATCCAAGCCAAGGGAGTGAAGAAACATGGGAATCACTTGTGCCTCCCAATGGAATTAGGTGCCGACCTTAAAAGCCTCCAAAAACCTAAATCACATACCAGTAAGAGTCTTATGTCTCCCTCAAAACTATTATCCCTCCCTCAATAAACATAACAAGATAAATAATAAATCTTTCTTATTATCACAAGGTGGGACACCCAACCCAAAACTCCCTCCAAATGTATAACATAAAATCTTATTCCTCCATCAATAGATCCCCATTTTGTTTCTCCTAAAAACCTTAAGGCCATTCTATTCCCCATACCAAAACACACAACATTCATCCATTTACAACCATTTGCCCAAAAAATAAGAATAAAATGTATGTGTGAAATTCCTACCTTTCCATTGCAAATGTATCCATTCAAAAATCACTATATCCAAGATATTCAAAGTCCAAAACAAGCACAAAACAATCTTCCAAGATTCAAACAAAGGCTCCAAAATCAAGCTACTCCAAAAATGCAAGAGTGAAAATAAAACATGTAACCCCAAGACCATCAGACAAACTAGAATAAATAGAAAAATGAGAAGAGGAGGGTGAGGTGGCTCCATATAGGATGCCACATCACTTCTCCTCAACTCCACATAACATGGTCAAACACCAAACCCAAAGCATAATCAATTGGTGGGTGACAAATGACAAGTTCTTCTTACACACATAAACTAAAATCCATACTCTAAATGAAAAAATTAAAATCTCTTGTAAGAAGGTACAATAATTTAACCTTTTTATCCTCCAAATCACATAATGGGGCCTAATTTTTACCCCTTACCCCATAGGTATATTTGGTAGAGGAATTTAAGAGGTTTGGGACAAGATTAACTTGTCCCACAAGCCCTAAAAAATAGCCATTAAGCCAAAATCCGAGTTTGACATGCAAGTTTTAGTACACAACAATAAAATCATTAAAATCATTTTCCAATCTAAAGTAAAATCAAGGATAGCCTAAAAAATTAAATACCCCTTGGTCACATCCCAAATTACTTTAATTAATAAGATTAATCAACTTAAATAAGAGCATATTAACAAACAATAATAAAGTGAATCACATCACTATGATAAATCACATAATCACAAAATAATTAAAACAAAAGGGAAAACGAAACATTTACCAAAGGTCACATTTGAGGCCACCCTCCAATGGGGACCTCAACATAATAACATACACAAAAACACAAGCCGCCACGGTAACCTATTCCCAATACCTAAAATTCTTTCATTGTTGGTGTCCTATCCTTTTTGTTTGTTGTGTTACAATTTCCTGCAAAATCAAAACAATACCTCTTGGGCCTCATGGCCATATAAATGACATCAAAACAATAAAATTAACATATAAATATCAATTGACATCATTAAATAACATAACTAAATCATCACTAAAATCAAGCAATTCACCAATTTTTAAAAATTTCAAGATATTTAAATTCTATCATTTCATCAATCAACCATAAGGTCACAAGAATAGCTAGGTCATCTAAAAAAATCTATGTATCAAAATCCAATATGTCAGTACATGGAGAAGGTAGTAACTCTAGATCATCATCAATACTTTAATGTCAATCCATGTACATAATTCACACTATGAGTCGCCACATATTTGTAATCAAAATATCTATAATGTCTAACAAAATACTAATCAAATATAGTAATGTCCATCTATCAAATTCTACTGATCAAATATGATAACAAATTCTAGGTCTCCAATCCAAGGTAAGAAAAATCCCTAGTAAGATTAATGTCAAAGAGGAGTGGGCACTACACTAGTGAACCAAATAAGAAAATGACATTGATATAATACATGGTATAAAATTCCCTCCAAATAATTTTCTTTTAATAAAATTGATTTATTTGATAGAAACCCAAAAAAATAATAAATAAATAACACTTAAAGCATATGAATAACAATTATTAATTCACAATAAAAATTGTGTTACTCAAAATAATAGCAAAAATATGTCAAATTATTTTGTGTTCATCAAAATATATGTGAATAATCAAATATTTTTTATTTGTAAAAGCACTCCTCAATTATGTTTTCAAAATAAAATAATTTAACATTTTCATATAATACTCCGATAAATATGAATGTGAATAAAAAATAAGTTATATGCAAATTTTACTTTAGATCTTAAACTACATTAAATATTGTTCAATTCATTTTTGAGCATAATATTCACCAATTTTTCATTGCATGGGAATAACATATCATACATATCTCAACTCAACTATTAATCAATGAGTATAATGATACTATAAGAAGACACATTTTTGTATCGTTAAAATCAACCCTCATTTATAAAAATTACGATTACATATATAATAATTACACTTATAAACAAAAATTACAATATGAATTCTCTCTAAATTAATGATTCCTCATGTATTGAATTTCCATTATACTTTGATGGTTTCGATTGCTTATATCATTTTCATATTCATATGGTGAAAAAAATGCAACAAACAATTTATCACAAACAAAGAGTTATCATAGAGATAATTTACACATTAGTTGCACACTATAACGAATGCATGGAAATTCATGAAATATAGAAATATGAAGTTCATATTGTAGAAAGCTGTTATCTATCGATAGTGCACCATGTTGAGATATGATTTGTAGGTATTCTAAGTTTGTTCTAGATCTCTCACTTTCATAGATAAAATGGAATCACCTCAGTCTATCAAGTATACCTATTGTTGAGGTGAGTCTCTCGGTATCAAGGTCAGTTCCTCTTTGATGTATCCTACACTAATTTTTAGGGGTTTTGAGGGTAAAAAGACAACTATAACTGAATTGAAAATCAGGGTGAAACACCAAACGTGTTGAGGGCTTTGACTAAGTACATGCACAATTAATTTGAGAATGGATTTTAGATGCAAAACCAATATTTTTCAACAAACTATTAAGGCAAAACACTTGGTGTATTGAGGGAATGAGTCACAACAATACAGTAAGATAACATGCACACTAATATTATGGAAACATTACTAAATTTTCAGCAAGTTAAGATGATTAATCAAGAAATTTGACATTCATAAGAATTAATGAGATATACACACCACTTAAAATAATTGGAAAGGTAGAAATGAATTCTCATTCAAGGGGAAAAATTGGCAAAATCTACTTGAACACTTCTATGTCCAAATAGTATTCCTTTGTTCTTTGAAATTTTACACAATATATAGCAAAATTATTCACTCATCCCATCCTAAAAATAAGCTAAAAATTGTACTCACCCATGAATGCTAATTTTACCTCTTTATTGTGAATAAAAAAGGAATAAAAATAGACATGCTAATACAATGAGACATTAATATCCTTGATTACAAAAATAAATTCCAATCAAAATACGGTTGAATGATTTATTTTTAACAAAGTAAGATGAATAATTTGGCTAATAATAACCCTTGCTTGCTATGTAAGTTTTCTTTAATGTGCATGAAATTTATATCTTCTAGTGATTGATGTGACACTTACAATTTGATCCACGCAAAGTGATGAATTTAGCACTCTTTAATTATACCCATTGAATGCACATGCAAAAATAACTTCTTTGTGTGAGAAAAATAATTATTTTACTTGCAATACTTTGTGAAAAATAATTCACCCATGTATTCCATCTTCGTGGGGACCGCTTGCAAGTTTTGATGATGACATATGTTTGTCTTCTTCGATCACATGCAAAATATGCTCATGTGTAAGAAAATAATACTTTTATCCCATCTTTGGCATAATACTTCATGTTTTACCATGTGGGGACCACCTATCAATCTGTATGATTCTTATCTTTGTATCCTTTGGTGATCACTTATGTATATGTAGTAATAGAAACGTCTTCCTTTATACGGGATATTCGTTGAAAATTTTTGCACTTGTGCAAAAATGGGCAACTCAAAACTTTGTTACGATGGATAGCATTGGTGAAGTGGATATAAGCTAGGGAGTTTCTTTCAGTCAATATTGTTTCGTTGAATTAATTGATGATTACACGAAATCTGCAGCTATGTGTGCTGTTACAAAACGTAACATATCACATAGTCTACAATTTCATGATTATCTTCAACAAAATAACACAAATCCCCGAAGGAAAGTTGTGTTATCTTGATGAAGACATCAAACTTCAGAATAGATGAAGTGTTAGGTTTTGGAGCAATAATCATAAGCTGCAGATTGTATGAACCAGATTACATTACCGGATGTTACAAGTATTCTTTATTGTTCTTTCCTTCATGATTAAGACATTCAATTATATTATTGGGTTGTTTAGTTCATCATACAATCCATATAGAAAGAAGAAATGCAAAAATAAATACACAATTAAATTTCAAAATTCAATGTTTTATTGATAAGGAATTTCAAATGTTGCCACACAAGCCGTGAGATGTAATTGAAAGTAAAGTACAACTACTGAAATAAGAGGTACATATGCATGAAAGATAAAATAGAGGAGTATGAATGAACCCATCATTTCCTTAGGGGTTTCTTCTTCGGTTGATGTATCTCCATCTACAGCTTTGATCCTTCTTCATCTTCACTGCTAAAAGCACTTTGTACCTAAAAATAAGAAAAGAGAAAAACTATCAGTTACGAGCTTAGGGTTAATCCATATTCCTATACTATCCTAATTCATGCAGATGAATCTCTTAACAACAGAAGATATAAATTACATGAAGATCAAAGGCACTACTGATAGAAGTACTTTTCTATAAGAGTATACATGATTTACTCACTCAGAAAGAAGAGAGAGAAGAAAAGAAAAACCATGGACATAAGAGAGGCCAAAAAGCCTAAATATTTTCTAACTATTTTCTTAAGTGTGTAGGTACAAGTTGCAGTCAAGAAGAAATAAATCATGTTTACAATCCTCACTATAGATAAAGATTACAGAGTTCAATGACTTCTATCCTATGGTACATGAAGCAAATAATTCATAAGTACATACTGGTAAGAAGGAAGAATGCAACTCAAAGTTCAGTAGCTATTCTAGAAATAGAAGAAGTTACAGTACCAAATAGAGAAGAGACTTGTAAATAGAAGTACATGTTTAGAATACAACTCAAAGGTGAAGAAAAAGAATAAGAATTTGAAGGTTGAAGTTAACTGGAAAGATAAGATTACAACTTAAGTAGAATGAGAGAGGAAATCTAGGAAAATTTTTGACAGGGCTTCGCCATGTAAAATGGACATTTACATCTTTCCATCATGCTATTTTTAACTAATACATGCTTTAAAAGTTGTATGTAAATCAAATAAGTGATACAGATAGTAGAAAAACATGACATGATCAAGATAATAGTTATTTGTTTCATTTTCCAATAACAAATCAGCTTCAACAAAAAAGTGATACATTCTGTATTTTGAATCAAGAAAGTATATCTATTACAGCTAAAATAGAAATAAAAGAAGGAAATTTGGGAAAATTTTGACAGGGCTTCGCCATGTAAAATAGAAATTTTAAATTTTCTAGCATGCATGTTAAACCAGTAATGAAGCCCAAATACCGTATTTAAGCGTAAAATAAATGAAACTACAATGTATCAACAAAATTTCAATGTTCAGCTATGTCCTTTTTAGTCTCTCAAATCAAAGTGAATGATTAATTTCTATAGCTTTTAGTTTTCATAATCAGATTTTCAAGTCATTTTTCAACCGATAATGAAGAAGGATACTCGTATTTAGAAAGTTACAAGAGGTCCAAATAGTGAGGAATAAATGAAATCAAGCTCATAAATTTTCAAAGTATAGCCAACCTTAAGTAATTATTTTTTCCATAAATAAAGTGTCAATTATACATACTGCTATAGTATAACTTCAAATCCAAATTTAGATGCATGATTTTACAGGTACAATAAAGTTTGCAACACTTCAATAAAATAATATGCATTGGATTCATGAAGTTATAATTTCCTAAATGAAAAGGAAACTTCTATACTAAAGGTATGTCATATTCAAGACATTCAAGGACCAAGTTTAGATATCTTTAGAAACTGATAGTAAAGGAATTATAGTGTCCTTGATACAATGGACCTTTTAGTTGAGGAAACAAGCTCAAAATAGAAAGAGAGAAAGTAAAGTGAAGGAAAATATCAAGTGTAACCACTCTTCTAGTTCTAAAGGTAAGTAAAAGAAATTTTTACATTAGAACAGAGCTCCAGAATAGAGGAATTGTAAAAATGAGATCTCTCAGTTACTCAAAGAAAACATGAGGTTGTAAAACTACAAGAAGATAGCATGCAAACTGGAACTCCTAGCTATGAGAAAAATAGTGGAAATGAAATATGTAAAGCCCAATTTTATCTTAAGAGGATGAACCTAGAAATGAGAAATTATAGAAATAGAAAACCAGAGATCCACATCTCTTCATTTCAGAACATTAGAAGTCGATTTAAGCATTGAAAATAAGCAGAGATTACAAATCTTGAAACACAAGATTCAAACTCAGTGATTACATGGCCGAATATAAGGAAGTATAGAGCTCTAAAATAAGTCTGTGTGAAGTGGTTTTCAACATTTCTAGAAACATTATAATTTTCAAAGAACATATTACGAATCAAAAGAAAGGTTTCACATCCAAGAACTCATAAGAAAAAGGAAAGATACCCATGTCCGGGTTATCCAAGTTAAGCTTTTGAAATTGAAATTTGAGATCATACAGGGGTTTCAAAATTTCAAAATGAGCACAAGGATTGAGCAAGAGCTTACCGGTTGGGGTCGAGGTGAGAAAACCCACTATAGATGATCAGATCATGACTAAATGAAGGACCCAAAACGGGTTTTATTAGAGACCAAGGTTGTCTCAGAAATCATATAGAAAATGAAAGGAGAGAAATGATCACATAAATACATATTCAATACCCATATACAGCAAGAGCAAAGCTTGAAGATCACATAAATGGTGCCAAACTCCACAGCCACCTTCCTTGAAGATCTCGCAAAGTAGAAATGAGTGAAAGAGAATCATTTTCGTAGGAAAGTTGAGCTTAATAGTAATCAAACAATTGCGTCAATAAAAAATTATCCAGGGATTTTCTCACACAATTGAAAAATCCAAATGAAGTGATCATTAGGGTCAAGTTACCCTTTACCATGTAAATTCGAGAGGTGATTCAACAGAACTCAACCATGATTGAAGCATCAACAATAAGAAATCAAACAATGCAAGATCAACGTCACCAAATTGATTCTTAAATTTGAAGAAATCCATATGGGTTCCATATGCCACCAACTAAATTCAATGCAAGACAAAAAACCTAACCATAAGTTAGGAATCAATGACATCAGATCAAAGAGTACAAAGATCGACCACCTGAGATTGATTACAAATTTCAAAGAAAACTCAACCCAAGTTAAGATGCCACCAACAAAGCATATGGAGGGGTGAGTCATCGTCATGAGGGGGCCAACCCCATGATTAAAAAAATTATTGCATCTGATATGTCAAAAAGGATCCCAACTATAGTCCAAGCACCATGATTTAAAAATTGATCAAACAATGTTCATGCAACATCTCCCAAAAGGCGAAGTATGGTCTTATTCCAATCAAATGCAAAAGTGACACTATATAATACAATGATAACCAAAAGGTGGAAGACCTTATAATGTACCATATGTTATCAAAGGTGGCCAAATGTAATATGGTGACCCTTTTAAAAATTTCCCTTGTCTTATTTCAAAACCATGGTAATTTTCTAAGTCCACAAGAGTGGCCAAACCAATAAAGACTAATGGTGAAGTGCAAAGGTGGTCCCCACTATTGGAGGGGTTGGAGATGATTTATAGTGTGTCATCCATGTGACCATTAGAAGACAAAGGAATGTCAACATTAGAACCTAGGCTTAGAGGTGGTCCCCATCAAGTGGATATTTGGATGTATTATTTTTGCAAGGTATTGCAAATAATGTAATTAATTTTGCTCACTCACAGGAGTTAATTTTGTATGCCTTCATCAAAAGGACATATAAGCAAGAAGATAAAATCTGCATGCACTAGGAGGAGAATTTCTCATCAAGAAAGATTTCTTATTAGAAAATTATTCACCCATTCTTTTCTTAAAAATAGAATAGTCAAATGTAATTTGATTGTGATGTAATCAAAGGCTATTAATGCCTCTTTGTATTAGTTTTCTTTATTTTATTCCTTTATTTGTTAAATAAAGGATAAAAATAGGATGCATGGGCAAGTAAAGTGTTAGTCTACTTTTAGGAAGGGTGAGTGAATCAATTTTTCTATATATTGTGTGCCTTGGCAAAGCATGAGAGGGGGAATTTTAGATAAAACAATGCTAAAGTAGTTTCTGCCAGTTTTTCCCTCTGAATGTGAAGTATTTTCTGCCTTTCCAATTATTTACATTCTTGTGTATGCTCAATTAATCTTGTGAAGGTTGAATTCCCTAATTAATCATGTTACCCTAGTGTAAATTTTAGTAATTTCGCATGATATTAATGTGTATTTTTAACGTAGCAAAGTATTGTTGTGATTTTTTCCTCAATACATCAAATTTTTACCCTTAATTATTTTCATAAGATTGTTGGCATGTGCATCATAAATTCATTCCATATCAATTATGCATATACTCAGTCAAAGGCCTCATACAAATTTGGTCTATCACCTCAGTTTTAAATCATTAGAAGTCATCTTTTACTCTTAAACCCTAGAAAATTAGTTTAGGATACATTAGTAAGGAACCGACCTTGATACAAAGACTCACCTCAAAATAGGTATACCCATAGACCCGAGGTGATTCCATTGTATCTACGAAAGAGAGAGATAAATTTTTCAAGCCTAGAACACTGTAACCATCTCTTTAGGGGTGAAATTTCGAGAGATAATAGTTTTTGGCACGCCCAATGGAATAATGAATCAGATCTTTATGCAAATTATAGATATTCAAGTAGATCTACGAAAAATTTATAGCGAGATAAAAGTTAATTTAGCATAACAAGCTACAATAATTTTTTCTAAAGATTTTAAGATCTATTTGGTGACTCCGTAAAGATAATTTCAGAACATTATTATAGCAAGTTTCATGCCTAAAGTGACTACACTATCATCGGTAAGAGGAATTCCTTCTGGGTTTATTTCTTTACCTTTGAATTTTGCAAGAAGGAGAAGAGTTGGTAATACTTTACCTTATAATAGACTTGGTTTTGGTAACCCTCCTCCTAATATTCCTTCACCACATATCAATTTCTCTATTCAAATCCCATTTTTTCAAATGGCTATTCAACCACCTAGGAATTTTGTGACCTTTACTAATGGCAGCCCATTAGTAATTCTAGTTTATCATGATATCCCTAATGCTTCCATGAAAAGTTTGCCATCATTCACTGGTGAAAATTAGGTTACACCTACAGAGCACATTAAATATGGTTCATCCTTATGTGTAGTTCATAATATCACTCATGAAGATGTAGCTTTGATACTTTTAGTTGAATTCCTTAAAGTACAAGCCTTGCAATGGTATAGAAATTTAGAGATTGGAAGCATAAGAACTTGGGATAATTTAGGTGATAAATTTTGAAACAATTTCAGGATAATTCAGATCATTTATCCCTTATAGAATAGTTATCTACCATTAGAAGAGCTCCTCATGAATTTATGTCCAGTTTCAACATTTTTTTCCAGAACTTGGGAAAGAATCCCAGCAAGTGTTAAGCCTCAAGTTGACCATGCTTTCCTTTATTATCTCAGAGCATTAAATAGTGATATTTCAACTATGATTTAGTCTATGGGAGGTGAAACTCTTCCGGATGCTTATGATATCACTATAAAAGTTGAAAAACAACCTTATTCAAGCCAGAAAATTAGCACCAAGGCCTTCAATGCCTTTTTTTGGTAGATTTATCTCCTATCCCACAGCCTATCACAATCATAGAACTTGTTATTGTAGCCCCATCAGATGACATGTTTAAATATTTGTAGACTATGGGAAACAAGCTGACTTCAATTGAAAATAGACTTGCACTACCTAGCAGGCCTTATCAGGCTCCTTATTAGCAAAACTAGCAAAATAGGAAGCCTTACCAACAAAATTAAAATTATAGGAAACCTTATCAATAAAGGCGGTTTGACCCAAAGGATCCTAGTTCATCTACCACTTTAGTCCTAGTTAATATGTCAGAGAAGAGTAATGTCAACCTTGTAATCAACCTCATTTAGCTGCTAGTTTCCCAAATGCTTTTTTGAACATAAGTCTTATTGACAACCTCAATCCGAGACATTGGTCATGCCTAAAATGGAGGGTGGGCAGCAAGATACTCAGGTTCAGAGGGCACCTGAACAAACCTTATTCAGTTTTAGTGAGGATGATTTCATTGCAGTTACTACTAGGGCTCAAGAAAAGGTTGAAAAAAGTAAAAAAACAACAAAATAGGCCTATTCTATCAATCACTAAAAAAACAACTACAGTTCAAAACAAGCTAACAAAGTGTTATTGTTCCACAAAAAAGAATAAGTGTTTCAGTTGGTAAAGAGCAGCAAAAACAACTACATCAACGATCCAAGAAGGTTATTTATACCTAGATATCCAAATTAGCTAAAGCATAATCAATTTTCATTAAATCGTATGCTAAACCAAAGTAGAATTTGTCTCTAAAATTGTTGCTTCTTTTAACATTGTTGATGTAATGAAAAATCATAATGTTAACATCTCAATGTGAGATGCTCTAAGTATTCTAGGACATCAAGATTTACTTTTTCATGAACTAACTAAAGCGCAGATTTCTTCTAACTCAACATAAAAGGAAGTTAAGAAAAGAAGACATGGTCCTCTAAACAATGGAACAAGACCGCATCAAAGAGGTTAAATGGATAGTTCAAAATTTTTAAATGCTCATGACATCAAGAAGCTACCACCATTTTATTTAACACTTATTATTGGAGAACATCTTGTTTATAACTATATGGTGGAAAGTGGTGCAAGTAGCACAAGAATGCCAAAAGCAATTGCAGAAAAATTGGATTTGTAGTATGAACCTATGGAAAAGAGTGTTTACTGACTTGACGGAATCGCATCTAATACAATAGGTGTCATCAGAAATCTAGAGGTAACATTGCATGCTTTCCCAAATGTCTCCATTCTGTAAGATATTACTATTGTAGATTTACCTCCTTACTTTGCCATATGCTTATCTAGAGATTTCACAGAAAGATAAGAGGTTATCTCTCTTCAGATTGGTCCTTGTTTTTCACTAGACGTTATGGAACTAAGGTTACTATCAATTTAGAGCCGTTGGCGATTTCACATTTAGCCTCATGCTTCTAATGCAGTAGCTAATTATGTG
Source organism: Taxus wallichiana var. yunnanensis (assembly GCA_018340775.1). NCBI lineage: Eukaryota > Viridiplantae > Streptophyta > Pinopsida > Cupressales > Taxaceae > Taxus > Taxus wallichiana. The sequence goes on along the minus strand of CM031239.1, from coordinate 455,974,749 downwards.
TTGGTATCTAAATTGGTTCTCTTGTGAGGGTTGAGAAGCATCACGAAACTGGAAGGATGCTTAGAGATAGACGAATCATGATATGACTATTTTTGTAGTTAGGAAGGGATTCAGATGACTCTTTGTCACTTAGGGGTTTTGAGAAATGGATATCACCTTATTGAGGGTTTGATCTACCCTCACTACTTTAGGTCGTGCCTTCAACCAAGGTGCGAGTACCCCTTCTGTAACCCGTGTTGGTGAAGGATATCAAGATATCCTTCTTTGCAAAATTTTCATGAGAACCTTGAGAAAATAAGATCAATACAACACAATCTAACTCTCATGAGTTGTCACACTAGAGAGTGGAGATGTTTCCTAGACAAGGTTTGGGTTACTAAAGATAATAATTGAAACCTGATTATCTCTGCATACTTTGGCAATGGAATTTGTTCATTTTTGGATACATAGTAAAAATAGAGGTAGTTCATGTAGGATTCATCGTTTGAGAATTTTTGGTGGGAAGTGAAGCAAGATAAAGTTGATTATACCATATCTTTGAGAACCTTTACAATTATTGGAAAACTCATAAACAAAATACTTCAAAACAAATAAAATATTCCTTCAACTAGAAGATGTGAATCAATGGAATCCTAAAGATGCATGGTTTCACACATTATTCAAGAATTCAACACAAAGGCTCATGTTAAAGACTCAATTAAACGTTGTAAATCCCTGGTTCGTCAAGCCTAATATACACTCATAGACTTACAAACAATCTTTATCAACATAATGAAAGTAAAGTGATTTTAAATTGTTTATTTGCATCACAAGTTGAAATCTCTTCTCATGATGAAATTGTAAATGCCACAATACTAACACATGGACAAGATCTTGTGTGACTCAAAGAGATTTTAACATAAGATTGCAACAGGACCAAGAAAAACTATTTGAAAACATTCTGAAATAAAAGAACACACAATTATGCTCGTGATCAACACAAATTCATGTCAAGGTTCATTAGATTCATCGGTAGGGGATATTTTCTTTAACAATCTCAGATTTTGTCAATGGCTGTACAATTGAAAACATCTTGATGTGATTAAATCTAAAACACAAGAAAATAAACAGGATTCTCATAAGGTCTCTCAGGAAAATGTTTTTTCTCAAACTTTCTCAGAAAAATTAATCCCCCTTTTGCAAGAGTATTCTCATTGAATTTATACAATTTCACTCACTCAATCATCCAAAATTTTTCACCCAAAAGTCTAAATATTTAAGAGAATATTCCTCTTTAGAACATGTTGGTGCTCAATTTGATCTCGCCCGTTTTCATTGAAATTATTAATTTTGCGGGCTCTGTCGTATTTTCTATCTCCCCATATTGATGCATGAAAACTTTGTCCTCCATTTGGTTTCCATGATAAGTCCCTTCCTTCGTCGAGGATCACTTTGAATCCGGAGTTTGTTTTCCATTCCTTTATCCATGAGAAAGATCTATAACTTGGGTGAAAAATCAGGTTTTTTCCCTTCCTTCCATTTTCCATAGTCATGATTTGTTTTCCCTGTCATTTTTTTCCCAAGTATCTATGGAAATGTGATTGGATGCAGCTAAGAAGATCATATTTAGGCCTTATATCATTTCCAAAATCTTTTTCCTTGAAGAAGGATTCATTTCCGGGCACAAATGGTGATTTTCCGAACTTTATGGTTTTACGGGTAAATTTTTCTCGGTCAATTTTATATCTTAGCATCTTTGGAAATGTGGCCCTTTGGTTGGATGCAATTTGGCGAGACACTTTGAAAAATCTAAGGCCTGATTCAACTCAAAGCTTGTCCATGTGAAGGGCCGACGCTCATCTAAAAATTCACCATTTGGTTTGGCCTTAGAGTCACCCCAGTGGAGACACGTGGAGGTTTCGCCGCCTTGCCCTGATTTAGACAATTTTTTCATGCGAGTTGGTATAGTTTTGGCAGACCATGGAAAGCTATCTCAAACCCTAAACACATGGTGCCTTTCTGCTGATCCTACAACTTTCTTAATAACTCTACCGGATTGAAACACGTGGTGAGCCCGCACTTTTTGGGGTCTCCGCTTTTGGGTACCATCTCAAAATGTGCCATTGAGACACATTGAAGCTTGGCTCCTTTTTTACTAAGAATTTTTCAAAGGCCAAAAGGTGTTTTTCTTGGGCCCAAGGCACGTGGAAGGCTTGCGCTTGTTTGGAAACTTTCTCCTATAATTATCCTTTGTAGTTGCACCAAGGAAACATGTGGATGGCTATAATATAAAGTAGAGAAGGGGAAAAATCAGCGTTTTTGTGCATTTCACCTGTTTTTCTACCATTTTTGCTCCAAGATTCCTAGAGATGTGAATACACACTATTTTTCATCATTTTTGATGAAATTCCTTATCATTTTTGTCTGTAAAGTGCCATTGAATGGATTCAGAACTTAATTTGTGAGTCCAAGGATTGTTAAGATCGATATTTTGAATTTGGAATTGCTCGGGCACTTGTAAAAATGGGAATTACCAAAGAAGATGGATGTGGGGCAGAATTACAGAGGAAAGAGAGGGAAAATGATGAAATGATGGAGGTTAGGCGTAAAATATGAAAAAGGTGTTGCCTCGAGAGTGAAAAGGATTACTTGTCAGATCCAGCTGTACAGAGCCTCCAGAAAATGATTAAAATGGGGATTTCTCACATGACAGAATTAGAATGATTAGAAGGACTGCTAAAAATTTGTGGCATGGCATCCTACTCATTAGTTGAGGGCCTGAGAAACATGATCAGTTCATAATTGCTCCACCTCGCATCTTTCCAATGTAAATTTTTCAAACATAACTTTTCTGAGGCAAATTCATAACAAGAAAAGGTCTTGTTATCCATATTTCGCCCCCCAAGGAAAATATTGGATCAACCACAACCCGACATAGAAATAACTTGAGAAAACTTGTTCAGATATTGTAAATAGGTCGATAAGGAATGAATGATGGAGTTATTATCCATATTTTTCCCTGTGGGAAAAATATTGGATCACCACGACCCGTATAGAAAGAACCGAGAAAACTTGTTCAAATATTTTAAATAGGTTTTTGAAGGACTCGACAATGGAGTGGAGGAAGTTGAGGAAGATTAAATGACCCTATTGAAAAAGAAATGACTGTCGAGCTATTTCCATGTATTAAATCTATTTTCCAAGTTATATGTATAATCAACAATGGAATAGAAGGGTAAAAAAAGAAGGGGCAAAGCCGTAGAGGAAGCAGGAGCAAGAAGGGGAAAAATGATGAAGTTTTGAAGTTTTTCGGCTCGAGACCATCTAGGAAAGAGTACAAAATATACTAAGTATGGAGGAAGCAATGGAAAGAACCACGTGTCTATGTGGCACTTCTCCAAAGTTGAATCCAGAAAAGGAAGCCCAAATGAGCACTGGCTTCCACACGTCAAGATCCCCAAAATTTGCAGGGGCCATTGAAAAGTCTTCAACTAAGAAATAAGGTGCCAGGTGTCGGCTCGGAAAAAATCTGAAATGGGAGCCAGGCGAGAGACTCAAACTTGTGCCAACCCTCCACGTAGCAAATGGTCAAACATGATCAAAAGAAGGACATGGTGGGCCTCAAAATTGACTAAGTATAAAAGTATAAGTGGATAATGCCAAGTGTCAGTATGGCACATATCCAAAAGTTAGTCCAAAGGTGGAGACCCCAATGAGTGCGAGCTAGCCACTTAGCCTAAATTCCAAAAAGTAAGAGGTGTCGTTGAAAATTCCACAAAGCCGGCGAGAGGTGCCAAGTGTCTAAATGGTGCTAATTCAATGATTGAATAGAGAGAGGGTTTCTAAAAATGCCGAATGCCACGTGTCCTAGGTCAAGAGATATGACCCTGCCAAGAAAAATACTTAGCCAAAAAACATAGAAATTGGGCAGAAAATAGAGGAACACCGTGTTTTAAGCCTAAAATAGCAAAGTGTTAAAGTGGGCCATTGGAGGGAAAGTTGGTTTTTTTCCCCTTGTTATTGCAAGGGTGTAAAAATTACAAATTGGGCTGCAATCCTACCCAAAGGAAAAAGTCAGCGTTTGAGCCCGAGTCAAGGTAAAAGTGGTGAGTCAGAGGAAAAGGAAAAAAATTTCCTTTTGTCAAAAGGCACAAACAGAAAAATTGAAGCACATATCCCTAGCCAACCAAAGGGTGCCATGTGTCTAAGCAGAGCATCGGGGCTGCGGGAGTTTTCTGAGTTTTGTTTTTTTGCAGAAAAGGGGGAAAAGGATAAATCACAAACCTGCAAACCCAAATTTTCCCTAACCTAGCTGCAACACGCCCCATATTAAAAAGGAGACCAATTTTTCAAACTGTTTTCATGCCCATTTATTATGTAACTCCGACAACAGACTTGAAGGGTCGTATGTTTCAACTCAAGGCTTGAAATATTGCAAATCTTACACCATTGCAAGCGTCTCGATGTCCTCTACTCTATGGAAAGATAAAAAATTATTATTTTTAGGCCCTGGTAGGTGAAAATGGAGAAACATCTTCACACCTTTAATGCGGGATATTTTTGCCTCGACAACCGATCGATTCGATCTACTCGGCTGCCGTTTATTCCTCCTTCAAGGTGCTAAATAATGATTTGGTGCGCTTAAGATAGATTTGGAACATATTTTATGGGAGACATTAAATAGTGGTGGTTGAGCTTAGAGCTTTTTCCCGGTTCTCTCTTTTTCGCCATCTGTATCGAATCTATAAATATAGGCTTGGGACTTGTTGTAAAGGGTTGGACATTCTTTTGTTTTCCAGATCCCCTTTCCTTCTAAAGAAAGGAATTTATGGAGTTCAGCCTTCCATTAAAATTATAGTATTTTTCTTACCTCCTGGTTGTTTTGTAAATCATTGTATCAATCTACAGAGCAGTAAAACATGTTTGTGATCGATACTATTTCTATCTCTTTTTCTCACATATGGTGTTTCATTATAAATATGGTTATCTCTGTGCTTTATTATTATATATATTTTGTTGTTTTATGTCTATCACCAAAACTAGTGTTCATCATTTCTTCGGTTCATCACCTTGTAGTTTAGTTAGTTCTTATTTCTTATACCCTTTTTATCCATGTCTCCTTGGCAAATTTTAGATAAGGTATAGAGATAGATCCTTTGCAAGTTCTCACATATGCACCTAAACAGAGGAATAGGAACCAACCTTAATTAATCTAGAGAGCTTTTCCATTTGGAAGGTCCCACATATTGGGGAAAGTTCAATAATGACTCTGCCTTAGAGAAGTAGATCTATATAACTCATTTGGGGTTGTTGTGATTTTTACTAACATGAGTGGTGGGGGACGAGTAAGACTAAATAACCCTATGCAAAAATAAATGACTTTGTCAAGCCGTTTACATGTCTTAAATCCATATTTCAAGTTACAGGTAGACTCAACAATGGAATATAAGGGTCAGAAAAGAAGGAGCGGTACCGCAAATGAACCAGGAGCAAGGAGGGGAAAAAATGGTGAAGTGTCAAAGTGTTTTTGGCTCAAAACCATTCGGGAAAGAGTCTAAAATCGACTAAGTATGGAAGAGTGGGCAGAGAGAGCCACATGTTCTAACGATGCTTCTTCAAAGATGAATCCATAAAGGGAGGCTCAAACAAGCACCACATCTCCATGTGTCCTACGCTGAAAAGATAGTAGGGTCAATTGGTCAACATAGTCAAAAGGAAGACAAAACGAGTCTAAAAATTGGCTAAGTATAAAGTGCAGGCAAATATCGCCAAGTGTTAGCTTGGCACATCTCCAAGAGTTAGTCCAAATGCGGAAACCAAAATGAACGTGAGATCTCCACATGGCCCAGAGTCCAAAAGGATAAAAGGGACCACTGAAAATTCCATAGACCTGTGGAGGCTACCAAGTGTCAACTAGATGCTCCTTCAAAGACAAATTTTGAATCAGGATACCAAGCGAGCGTGGTGCCTACATGTGTTCAGTCTCAAAAAGGGGCAGAGTCGGTTGAATAGTCAATGCATGGGGTAGGCCGATGGAGGTTACCAAGTGTCTAAATGGTGCTAATTTAAGGATTGAATAGAGAGAGGGTTTCCAAATGAGTGTCATACTGCCATGTGTCCTAGGTCAAGAGATATGACCCCGCCAAGCAAAAAGACTTAGCCAAAAACATAGAAATTGGGTAGGCAGTGGAGGAAACGCCACGTGGCAAGCCTAAACTAGCAGCACTAAAGCTAGGCCATTGGGGGGAAAGTTGGTTTTTGCCCCTTGTTATTCCAAAGGTGTAAAAGTTACAAAATGGGCCGCAACTCCGCCCAAAGGAAAAAGTCAACATTTGAGCCCGAGTCAAGGTCAAAGCGGGAGTCGGAGGAAAAGGTGAAAATTTTCCTTTTGTCAAAAAGGCACAGAGATAAAATTGAAGTGCATCTCCCTAGCCAACCAAAGGGTGCCACGTCTCTAAGTAGAGTGTCGGGGCCGCTGGAGTTTGTTTTGAGTTTTTTTTGCATGGAAAAGGGGGAAAAGGATAAATCATGAACCCACAAACCTGATTTTACCCTAATCTGGCTGCCACGTGCCCCATATTAAAAAGGAGACCCATTTTTCAAACTATTTTCCCACCCATTTGTACGGACCTGATACAAACTTCAAAGGGGCATATCTTTTGACTCAGGGATCAAAATATTGCAAATATTACACCGTTGGAAGCTTCTTGATGTCCTCTACACATTATGGAAGGATAAAAAATCATTTTTTCAGGCCCTCGTAGGTGAAAAATGGAGAAAACATCTTCAGACCTTTAATGCATGATCTTCTTTCCTCAAAAACCAGATTGGATTCAATCTACTTCGCTATTTCTTCCTCCGTCAAGGTGCCGAATAACCATTTGATGTAATCAAGATAGATTTGGAACATATTTTATGGGAGACATTAAATAGTGGTGGTTGAGCTTGGAGTTGTTTTTCCCGCTTCTCTCTTTTTCTCCCATTTGTATCGAATCTATAAATATAGGCTCGGGAATCATTGTAAAGGGTTGGACATTCTTTTGTTTTACAGGATCCCCTTTCCTTCTAGCAAAGGAATTCGTGGAGTTCAGGCCTTCCATTAAAATTGTAGTATGTTTCTTGCCTCCTGGCTATTTTGTAATGCATTGTATCAATCTGCAGAGCAATAAAACATGTTTGTGATCAATTCTAGATCCTTTCTATCTCTTTTTCTCACATTTGGTCTTTCATTATAAATCTGGTTATCTATGCTTGATTATTGTATGTATTTCATTGGTCTATATCTATCAAAAACTAGTATTCATAATTCCTTTGGTTCATCACCTTGTAGTTTAATCATTTCTTATTTCTTATATCCTTTTTATCCTTGTCTCCTTCGCAAATTTTAGATTAGATATAGAGATAGATCCCCTACAAGTTCTCACATATGCACCTAAACAAAGGAATAGGAACCAACCTTTAACTGGAGAGCTTTTCCTTTTCAAGGTCCCGCACCTGGGGAAAGTTTAATGTTATGCAAATCACACAAAATGTCTTTTCCTTAGAAAAGTAGATCTATAGAACTCATTTAGGGGTTTTTTGATTTTTCACTAACAATTTTGGCATGGCCGGTGGGAAAGAGAAGTATCCATCTTATTATAGTAAGATTGATGTGTACTTTCCGTGATTATAACTTCTAAGAAGTCTTAAAATTATACATCTAGCGACTCCAAAAGAAACAAACCTCTTGGTTTCAAAGAGTCAAGCAAGTTCATGAGAAGAATACAAACACGATCAAGAACGAGAGAGGAGGGATTATTTGTCTATCTAGACTTATCCCCAGATAGAGGGAGGGAAGGAAGAAGATCCCAGAAGTCTCTATCCCCACCAAACAGAGCCTTATCGACACCTCCTCCCAAAGCATGCCATTCTTTCAATCAAGAGGGGTGCTCAAGCCGATCAGGATGGCTCAGCCAAATCCTTATGTCAATTTCACCAGTAGTAGCCCACTCACTCTGAATGCACAAAATCTGGTCCCGATAGCAACATTAAAGAGCATCCCATATTTCACTAGGGAAAACCAGACTTCTCCTGGTGATCATGTCTAAGATATTACAAATGTTTGTACAATCCACGAAATCCATGAGATGGACATTATAGTCAAGTTACTCACCTCTTCACTCAAAGGTAAAGCTTCACAATGGTTCAGGAGCCTTGAAGTAGGCTCTATTCAAAATTGGAACCAATTGTGCACAACTCTTCACAACCAGTTTGGAGAAAAAGGTGATAACTTATCTTTGTTGGAGCAACTAACAATAATCAAGAGAACCCAAATGAGTAATCTGACAAATTTCAACCTTAGATTTCAAAGAGAGTTGGGATAGGATTCCAAATGCAAGAAAGGCCACTAATGAAGGTGCCTTCTTATACTTTCTTAGGGATTTAAATTTTGATATTTCTTTGATGATTCAATTAATGGGGGCACAACCTTACTTTCAGCCTATAGCCTTTCCATACAGGCTGAGAATCATTTGGTTTAGGCTGGAAAACTTGCTTCCAGGCCATCCATGCCTCTGTACCCCGAGTTAGGAAACCCAGGTACCAATCAAATGCCCACATTAGACCCTGTACCTACTCCCAGGAGTTAAAGCTCTGTTGAAGCCTCCACGTCATCATCTAACACTTCAAATGAACTCCAGGAAGTCATGAAATAGCTTCAGAACCTAGGAAATGAGTTAGTAACCATCAAAAGGCAGCAAGCTTAAAGTTCTAGGCCATATCAACCTTAAGATCAGTATCAGGAAAGACCCCAAGATAGCAAAATAGACCATCTTAGGCTATAAATTAGATCCAAAACCAAAGACATCATCAAGTTGTTAGACATTTCAGGTCATATGATCCAAACACAACTTCAACATCAAGGGCATTTGTTCCAAAGCACAAAACAATATGGCACAGGAATATGATTGTTGCTTCCCATGTAATCAGCCACATAACCAATTAATGTGTTTTAATGGCGCACTAAATTAGGCCTTGATGGTATAAACCAGTATGTTGTCATAGGAACCTAGCCAAGAAAGAGATCAACAATAAAGAGCTCAAGCAAGAGGGACCCCAAGTGAAACTATTCTTATAAATTGGCAAGTTGAGGACTTTTGTGGGATGAATCGACTCCTCAAAGTATACATGTCAATACATGTTCTAAGAGGAGAAATATTGGAGAAGGACAACCACTGAACTTAGGAAACCCTCAACCTTCCATCACTCCACAAGGTTTTGGTGCTCCAAATATAACTCCCAACATGTAGAACCAATCCAAGCCACCTTCCAAATCCACTCAAGCACCAGTTGTAACAACCCATGTGTAAGAAAAAAATGTGCCTAGGAAGGGGTAAAAAAAGGATAGCTCATTCAATATCATTGAGCAAATGAAGAGGACAAGTGTGAACATTTCACTATGGGAGTCATTGGCCATTCCAGGGCAGAGGAATGTATTGTAGACCACTATCCAATATTGGTCAAGCTTAAATCACACCCATAAGTAGCAAGAGAAAGTGCTTACCAATACAACTCAACATGGGGAAAACCATCGAGAAGAACAAGTTCAGAACTTGAGACCTCCTCCATTCTATATTTCATTGATTATTGGAGACAAATTGGTGCAGAACTGTATGATTAATTCTCGAGTCAAGTAGCTCTGTAATGCCCAAGCAAATTAACTAATCAACTAGGTCTTCAATATGAAGTCATCTCTAGAGAGGTAGTGCAATTAGATGGGACATCAGTGAAAACTATTGGAATCATCAAGGATTTGAGCCTCACTCTGCATGCCTGCCCCAATGTGACTGTTTTGTAGAATGTATCAATCATAGATTTTCCACCACATTTTTCTTTTTGTTTTTCTAGGGACTTCACTACCAAAATTGGAGGCTATCTATCTGTTGATTGGTCACATATGCTCTTTATAACAAGGTATGGGGCAAAGGAAATAATCAGATCTGAGCCCATTGCTGATTATCATATTGAATCTTACGTGCCTAGCCCAATCAATGCCAACTACTTAGATTTTTTTCAAGAATACCTCTTAAGCACTTGTGAAGTAGATAACAAGGTGGGATATATCCCAGACTTGAATCTCGATGAGTGGGCTAACAAAATACATGCTTTTGACCCCTATAAGGAGATGGAAGAATCTGAGCTAGGTGTCTACTGTCTACATGAAGAGAATCATCCTCTTCCTGACCTAATTAAGACAAAATATAAAGATGACAATGAGGTGTGGCAATTATTTTTTGATGGCTCAAGGAGTAGGCAAGGATCTAGAGGAGGAGCTATGATTTTGTCCCCCAAAGGTATGAAATATTATTCAGCCTTGATTTCAGTTTTCCGCTAAAACACACCGCTGAATATGAGGCTTTGGTCCATGGTCTTCATTGGGAAAGGAAGCTAGGAATAAATAACTTACAAGTGTTTGGTGATAGTGAACTGGTTGCCAATCAAGTCAGAGGACTTAATGCTATCAAGAATGACCTTCTCAAGAACTACAAGAGTAGGGTATGGGATCTCATGGAGGATTTTGAGGCCTTTAGCATTGTGTCCATACCCAGGAAGGAGAACAAAGTTGTTGATAGGCTTGCAGCAGTTGGAGCAATGTTTGATGTGGTCAAAGCATCAAAAGAGACAAATAACAATCACATATCTAGATATTTGTGAGGCCAGAGTGCTAGATAACAACACATGCTGGTAGGTGTTCGAGAATGATCAGCATATCATTAATTTTTTGCAAGAAGAAGTTGAATTCTTAGCTAGAAATCAAAGCAGATTAGAGCAGCAATACGGGAATCAAATAGTATAGCTGCATACAAACAAGCTTCCCAAAGGCTTAGTGACATTGGATTCTATCTTCAATCCTAATGATCAGTTTAGAAAAGAGAAGGCTAACATACAGATCAAAGGAGAAGATTCAGAGTCAATCCCAGTTGGAGAAGGAAAAACACTTCAAATTGGCAAAGTGGCCACTAAGCAAGAAAGGTATGAATTCATACAACTTTGCCAAGAATTTCCATATGTATTTTTTTTGGGGCTGAAGACCTAAGAGGGTTCAATCCAAAGCTAGCACAACACACAATCGAACTAGATCCATCTGCTCAACCCATCAGGAAAAAGAAGAGACCAGTCAATCCACACATCAAGCCTCATGATTAAGAAAGAGCTGAACAAGATGATAGAGGCAAGTATCATATTTCCAATCAAACACTCAAGCTAGGTTGCAAACTTGGTCCCAGTCAAGAAGAAAAATGGAGAGATTAGGTTGTGTGTAGATTTTCAAGACTTGAACAGAGCCTCCCTCAAAGATCACTACCTACTCCCTTCAATGGAGTAGATATTGCAAGTGGTGTCTAGATCAGAGAGATTCTCCCTCCTAGATGGCTACTCAGGTTACAACCAGATCATGGTGAAAGAAGATGATTAGTTCAAAACAACTTTCACCACTAAATGGGGCACCTATGCCTACAGAAAAATGCCATTTGGATTGTCCAATGCCGGAGCCACTTTTCAAAGGGAAATGGATATGGAATTCAAAGGGATGATCAATAAAATAACACTAATCTATCTAGATGACATTGCGGTGTTTTCAAAATATACAACAAACTACCTTTTCCACCTAAGGTAGGCATTTCGAAGATGCAAGAGTTTTGGGGTATCTTTGAACCCTAAAAAATGCATATTCTTGGCCCATGAAGGAAGGATTCTAGGCCATATTGTATCAAAGGAAGGATTGGAAATTGAACCAGAGAGATTTGAATCAATAAGAGCATTGCCATTGCCAAGCCACAAGAAATCTCTTAAAATCTTCTTGGGAAAAATCAATTTTGTCCGCAGTTTGTACCAAACTTTGCTACCCTTGTTAAGCCAATAACATTGATGTTGAAGAAGAGCTTAGCATTCAGGTGGAAAGCTGAAGGAAAGGAAAGATTTGAGGCCATCAAAGAATCTATATCACAAGCCCCAACTCTCATGAATCCATATTTCTCTAAAGACTTCATATTGTATGCCTTTGGTGGCAGTGACACAATTTCTACAATCTTAGTTTAACAGAATAAAGAAGGTACAAAAACCAATTGCTTTCTTCAGTCAAGGTCTAGAAGATTTTAAAGTGAGATATTCCTATTATTACAAAATCACAACACCCCCAAATGAGTTATGGATCTACTTTTCTAAGGCAGAATCATCGATGTGATTGCATAACATTGAACTTTCCCAAGGTGTCGGACCTTACAAAAGTGGGAAAGATATCCAGAGAAGGTTGGTTCCTCTTCCTAAATTACCCGCCATGAGCTACTCCAATGAAGGAAAACTAAATCTAAACTATTCTAACCATTCCAAGGAACCAAGGAGAGAGAAATAGGGAAAAAATAGAGCCTACACTAAAGTGGTGATACACGAGCAAAGGAAGCAAGATATTCTATTGAGGGAGAAAGAAATAGAATAAATGTAAACGAGGGAGGTCAGACAAAAGTAACGGAGAGGCACAATATTCAAATTTGCCATTAAAATCCATGAAACACAACATCCTACACCTGCAAATGTGAAATACATGCACAAAAACAAATCTAGAAGGGAGAGGCACGGAGACATAACAAAACGATGCAAAGGGTTGAAGAACACCACAAAAACATGTTTTTATTGCTCTAAAATGTACACAAACCATTACATTTCATGAATAGAGGCACAAATACATCTACGGATGTAGGAGAAGGTTTGTTGCTCAAAAATGGTGTCGAGAAACAAATTTGACAGAGTTTCTCTATGCCCAGAATGTCTCTCCTTTCCAAAATGAGAAATGTTACAATATATAGAAAGAATAAGAGAGAGAGAAGAGGGAAAAATTGAATCCTGCTCCAACCACCATGAGATACGCATTGAATTCCACTTTGAAATTTCAACCACTAAATATCAATACCTATTATAAATCCACCCACAATATGTCACTTCTAGTTCCCAATGCTTAAATTGAATCGATCACGGTAGTTGAAGAGATTAGATTCGTGTTAATATCCTGGAAGACTTTTCTTCATTTTTTACCTACTGTGGCCTAAAAAAATTATGTTTTAATCCTTTCATAGTGTTGAGGACGTCGAGACATTTCCAATGGTTTCAGATTCACAATATTTTGAGCCCTCAGTCGAAAGATATGCCCCTTTCTGAGATTGGACAGGTGGAGGCACCACGCTTACTTGAAAGTCTGACTCAAAGTTTTCCTTTGGAGGAGTGTCAAGTTGACACTTGTTAGCCTCCATAGATCCTTAAAACTTTCAACGGGACCTCTTAACCTTTCGGATCCTCGGCTACATGGCGAGTTCACACCCATTTGGGTCTCTACCTTTGGACTAACTTTTGGAGGAACGCTGAGCTAACAAGTGGCTGTTTCCACTGAGTTTTCTATACTTAATAATTTTGAGGTCTGCCCTTTGACTTCTGTTTACTCTCCCCCATTGGGCTTGGGAAACATGGAGCCCTAGCACTTGTTCAAGCCTCTCCTTTTTGGATTCATCTTTGGAGAAGCACCGCTAAGACACGTGGCTCTCTCTGTTGGCTCTTCCATACTTGGTCGATTTTGGATTCTTTCTGGATAGTTTTGAGCCTCGAAGACATTGAAACTTCACCACTTCTTTTCCTTCTTGCTCCTGGCTTCTCTACAACACTACTCCTTCATTTCTGAGCCCACCGTAACCTATTTGATGAATTTAAGGCATGGGTTCGCTTGACAGAGCCATTTCTTCTCTTTCTTACTACATAGGGTCATTTGATCCTTCGCAGGCCCTGCCACTCCATTGTAGAGTCTCCCTGCAACCTTTTTGTCATCCTAGAATGTGAGCTCATGGGTCTAAGTCATTTCCTTCATAATTTCCTTATGTGTAGGAGTTGTCTTGACCAAATTTGTTGGGGGGGTGAATTTGGGATAACAATTTGGTGACTCACGGGGACATCTACCTACTAGATGAAGAGACCAGTGGCCTTGGAGCATCCATTGGGCATGGAGTCTTCTGATAAACATGAAACTAATCTGAACTTTTGAAGATCTGATCCCTGAGCCACTGTGAGCCTGACTGTATGCCTTTTCTATGTTTTGTCTGACCCTGAGTCTGCACTCTCAATTTTCATAAGGAAATCTTGGAAATGGAATTTCTAAGAGTAGAAAATTGTTTTAACTCTAGGGCTTTCATCTATCCCTAAAATGGACTGTTTTGAAATGAATTTAGTTTCTCTGCATTTGTTTTCTTTGAATATGGAAACTATTACAGGTAACTATGAGTTTCCCTGCTATGAATACTGAAGAGCCTGGCTTTATGTACCTTTGGAGCAATGTGAACAAAACTTATATACAGAGACCAAATCATACATGCCTCAAATGAGACATGCAGAGTGTGCATAAGCACTTCTTCTGCTGAAAGAAAAATCTACTCCTACTCCTAAACTAACTAGAGGGAAAGAATGCTAAATAAAGCCTGTAACTGGCAGAGAGAAGTAGCTTCCTTTTCTTGAGAGAGGCAGCCATGCAAATGGTTTGACACTAAATATAGCTGCCTGTATGAGTGAAAAACTAGCTATAAGCCTATCCTCCACCCAAATCATCAAGGTATCAACATTAATGGAAAATACCTCTTCAAGATGACCTGCATTAGACTCCTAAAGGTATTGATGGTGACCCTTGGTACTTTGGTACTCATCCTCATGCCCTGAAGTAGGCATGACTAGTTTTGGCTTCTCCTTGGCTCCAATGAAGCCAAGTACCTAATTGGGCACTGGTCTGATCCTTTGGATGTGCCCATTTCTATAAAATTCAACTCCAAAAATGGAGTCTTCTTGTGGACCTTCTTGGGTGGATGGTGTGAGAGAGATGGTGATATCTTTCTACCTTTTCTCTTCCTCCTCCTTTGAAGAACATGGAAGATCAAGATATTCCAACCTTGGTTCCAGAGGGCCATTATGGAATGTAGGTTGTTTCACTTGGATTTTCTCCTTCATGGAAGTAGGTTAGTGTGCTTAGAAGGTTGAAGATGGAGGAATACATGATGTTATATCCTCAGGCTCCTCTTCATTAAATCAATCTTCCATTCGACAAACAAGCATTCTACCTCCTTGTTGTCTGTTGCATGTGATCTACCTCCTCCATAAAGTGCCTTCTTGATTTGCAACTTCATCACCATTACTCCCTTCATTCTCAAACATGAAGTTTTAAAGAGAAAACTCTTCTTCAACATCATATCTTGAAGGGGATGAAGTGAGAGGAAGAACTGAAGGCTCTTCTGTAGCCTTCTCCACACTCGGGGCCTTTGAAACCGTATGGTCCTCCTCCTCTACCGCAAATTAAAACTCGGCCACCATTGGATCTTAAAATTTGACCTCCTCTATTGGATTGACCAACAAGGGGATATTTGTAGACCCAAATCTAGCATCCCGACTCATCATATTATCTCGTTATTTCTTTTCTATTTGGATGCTCTTCTTTCTTTCATTGATTGGATTCTTGAGTCTTTTCCCAACATGGACTTGGGAGAGCAAAAGGAGTGGCAGGTTGGGGTTCAACCAATTTTGTAATTGTTTGTGGTGTGGAGGGAGGAGATGAAACTTCTTGTTTCTTTGGAGGGAATGACTGCTTGGGAAAGGAAAGGGGAGAAGAAATGAAATGGGGTGGAAGACTAGGGAATGGAGAAATGGAATCAACACTTGGGGAAGCAAATGGGAAGCTTGGAAATTGGAGCTTGGGTTGAGATGGTGCCGCTTGAGAAAGAGAAAAATAAAAACTATGAGATGTTGGACTTACCCATTGACAAGGTTGTCTTGACTCCAACTCATAAGCCTTGATCTCCTCAGTCCATTGTGCAAGTTGGGGCAACATTTCAACCATGAATTCTAGCTTCTCCTAAGGGCTGTAATGTCTTGGAAAAGGGCCTTCCCATGGACAAGGTGCCTGCAACCAATCTTGAATGCCTTCATTTGTGCTATGGCCCTGGAATGCACCATGCTAGCCTCCATTTTTGAACCTTCTCCAACAAACCAGCATTCTCGACATAGATGTCACCATTGTATCCGTCCCCTTGTTCTTGGTAAGCTCCATGGAAAAACTTACTTTGACTCTACTCATATGGGTAAGCATAATGGTCCTGGATCTGATCATAATGCTGATTTGGAGGAGTTGGGAAACGCATTGGAGGTGGATTACATTGCTGAAACTTTGAGTTCCATGAAGGGAATGAAGTCATGATTACAAAAGCTCATGGAATGGGAGAAAATGAAAGAGATGGAAGAAGAAAATGGATGCAATGAGTGGAAATGGATGGAAAAATTCTACAACCCAGAGGATGGATTCTTGACCGGATGGAGTCGCTATATATGTGCTTGTATGTGCCTCAAAAGGCTGAATCCCACCAAGAACACATCATGTTGATGAAATAAAGTGAAGACCTCTGGTCCCACCGGGAATGCCAAAACTATTAGTGTGAAATCATAGCACCCCTAAATGAGTTCTAAAAATATGCTTTTGTAAGGCATGGTCATTTGGTGTGATTGCATAACATTGAAATTTCCCGAAGATGTGGGACCTTGAAAAAGTGGGAAATATCTTTAGATTAAAGGTTGGTTCCTATTCCTAAACTACATCCCATGAGCTACTCTAGTGCAGTCCAACTAAATCTAACCTAATCTAACCATTCCAAGAAGCCAAGAGAGAGAGAAAGAGGGAAAAAATAGAGCCTACACTAAAGCGGTGATACACCAGTAAAGGAAGTGATATATTCTATTGAGGGAGAAAGAAATAAAAAAATGGAGATGAGGGAGGTCAGACATAAGTAACATGGCCTAGATATTCAAATTCACCATTAAAATCCATGAAACAAAACATCCTGCACCTGCAAATGTGAAATACATGCACATAAAAACAAATCTAGAAGGGAGAGGCACAGAGAAACAACAAAACGATGCAAAGGGTTGAAGAAAACCACAAAAACATGTTTTTATTGCTCTAGAAGGTGCACAAACCATTACATTTTTGGAATAGAGGCAAAAATACATTATCCAGCCATAGGAGAAGGTTCGCTGCTCAAAAATGGCATCGAGAAACAAATTTGATAGAGTTTCTCTATGCCCAAAATGTCTCTCCTTTCCTAAATGAGAAATGTTACAATATATAAAAAGAATAAGAGAGAGAGAAGAGGGAAAAAAATTAATCCTACTTCTACCACCATGAGATACGCATTGAATCCCACTTTAAAAGCTCAACCACTGAATATCGTACCTTGAAAATTCACCCACAATATGTCGCCACGGTTCCCTAACGGATTGAATTGAATCGATCTGGTAGTTAAAGAGATTTAATTCTACGTTAATGGCCTGGAATAATTTTCTTCATTTTTACCTACCAGGTCTTGAAAAAATGATTTTTAATCCTTTCATGATGTAGAGGATGTTGATACGTTTCCAACGGTGTCATATTCACAATATTTTGAAGCATGAGTCGAAAGATATGCCCCTTTCTGAGATTGGACACATGGAGGAACCGCGCTTACTTGAAAGTTTGGCTCAAATTTTTCCTTTGGAGGAATGTCAAGTGGACACTTGTTAGCCTCCATAGATCCTTAGGCCTTTCAACATCCCCTCTTACCCTTTCATATCCTCACAGGCTACGTTGTGAGCTTGCACCCATTTGGGTCTTCACCTTTACACTAAATTTTGGAGTAGCGCCGAGCTAACACATGATTGTTTCCGCAAAGTTTTCTATACTTAATCTTTTGAGGTCCACCCTTTGACTTCTATTGACTCTCCCCTTGCTTTGGGCTCGGGACACGTGGAGCTCTAGTGCTTGTTCAAGCCTCTCCTTTATGGATTCATCTTTAGAGAAGCGCCGCTAGACATGTGCTCTCTCTGCTGGCTCTTCCATACTTAGTCAATTCTGGATTCTTTCTTGAATGGTTTTGAGGCCGAAGACCTTAAAACTTCACCACTTCTTTCCCTTCTTTCTCCTGGCTTCTCTACGACACTACTCCTTCAATTCCAAGCCCACTTGTAACCTGTTTGATGAATTTAAGGCATAGGTTCACTTGACAGAGTTGTTTCTTCTCTTTCTTACTGCACAGGGTCATTTGATCCTTCCCAGGCCCCGCCACTCCATTGTAGAGTCTCCCTACAACATTGTTTGTTGTCCTTGAATGTTCACTTATGGTCTCGAGTCATTGCCTTCATAATTTCCTTATGTGAAAGATTTTTCTTGACCAAATTTTCCAGGGGTGAATTTAGGATAAAAATTCCTTCATCGAAAAGAAAGTCCTGGCAGTAATCAGATGATTAAAGGAGTTTAAGTATCTGGTTTCAAATTATAAAATCCAATTATTGGTCTCCCATGCAGGAGTTAAATAATTCCTTCGCAGAAAGGATCTAAATGAAAAACGTGCAGGATGGATCACTCGTGTTATGGAATATGACATTGAGATCAAGGTCACTAAGCTAGTATGTGGGAAGGGGTTGTGTGAATAACTAGCCTTAGGTCAACAAGACGAAGCAAACAGTGAAAAGGATGTTGTTTTTGTTCTACAAGATAATCAAGAGGAAGGAAATGATGATGTACCTACTCCTTGTTGGACTCAAGACATGGTGCACTTCCTTCAAATAGGAATGTGTCCTCATGGGATGAGTAAAGAAAAAGGATACATTTTAGACTATAGGCCATCCCATATGTTCTTATTGATGGTGTCTTGTTCAAAAGAGACATCAATGGCATTCTATTGAGATGCATTAAGATAGATCAGGTTGAGAGAGTGTTACAAGAATTCCATGTTGAAGCAACTAGAGGCCATTTTTCTCCAAGGGTGATAGCACTCAAGATCATGAAGGTGGGTTATTATTGGCCCAGAGTGTTTAGTGACTGCTATGCATGGATCAAAAAGTGTAAGAATTGTGCATTCTTCAAAGGAAAAGAAAAGCTAGCAGCACTTCCATTGCACCCAATTTCAAGTCGACCAACCTTTCATGCAATGGGGATTGGAATTCATTAGAGTCATCAATCTAAATTCAATCCAAGGACATAAATGGATTCTAACAGCAACAGACTATTTCACCAAGTGCACCGAGGAAATGGTACTCAAGGAAGCTAATGAGTCTAGTATACTAGATTTCTATGAAGGAATAGCAACCAAATTTGGAGTGCCAACAACCATTATATCAGAAAATGCATTGGCATTTATAGGTTCTAAGATCACAGGATGGGATGTTAAGAATGGGACTTACTTGAGCACTTCATCAACATATTACCCTCAAGATAATGGCCAAGTTGAATCCACAAACAAGAATCTGCTAAAGATCATCAAAATAACTCTTGTTGATAATCATAGAACCTAGCACACAAAACTCAAATCAGCCTTATGGGATGATAGGATAACACCCAAGAGATCTATAGGCAGCTCTCCATTCAAACTTGTCTATGGGAAAGAGGTAGTGTTGCCTATATCACTTGAGTTGCCAGCATTGGAGCTCGTGAAGCAACTAGAGATGTTTGAATTTGAACCGATGGAGGCCAGGTATGTGGAGCTGATAGAATTGGAAGAAACCAGAGAGCATGCACTCCAAGAAATAGAGAAGGATCAAGCCTCAATCAAGAGATGCTTTGATAAGAAGGCAAAAATAAGGACCTTCCAGGAAGGAGACCTGGTTTTGAAATGGGATGTAGATCGGGCAAAACTAGGAAGGCATTCCAAGTTTGATGCCATTTGGAGTGGCCCCTACATGGTCACAAGATGTAAAAGTAGCAATGCTTTCCAATTGTCTATGTTGGATGGTGAGGAATTGTAGATTCCAGTAAATGGAATCTATCTTAAACACTGCTACTAGAAGGAAGGTTATCACCTTGTACATATTAGTTTAATTCATTTTCCTCTAAGTGCTTGTGCACATTGTCTTGTTGTAGTTTAGGTTGCTTTTCTCCTAAGTGCTTTGCATGCTCTACATGTTCTATTTGGAGCATGTATGATTTCAAATTTTGTATATAGTTGTGGTGTTGTTTTGTTGCTCTTATGCAGTCCATTCAAAGAGACAGATGAAGCCCCGGTCAAAACAATTTTCTACTCTCAGAAACCTTTGTTTCAATATTTCTTATGAAAATTGAGAGTGCAAACAGTTGGGCTTGTGAATCAGAGGCATAATAAGTATCAGACCATCATTCTTGACTCCATGCCCAATGGATATGACAAGGAAATTGGTCTTTTCATCTAGCAGGTAGATACCCTTGTGATTCACCAAATTGTTATCCATATTTCATCCCTTGGGAAAAATATTGGATCAACCACGACCCTGCATAGAAAAAACCTGAGAAAATGCATTCAAATCTTGTAAGTAGGTCACATAAGGACTCAACATTGGAGTGATAGGGGCTAAGAAAGACTAACTGACCCTATGCAAAAATAAAGGACTCTATCAAGCCATTTCCATGTCTTAAATCCATTTTTCAAGTTACTGGTAGACTTAACAATGGAATAGCAGGGTCGAGAAAGAAGGGGCAGTGCTGCAGAAGAACCACGAGCAAGGAGGGGGAAAAATGGTGAATTTTCAAGTTTTTTCTAGCTCGAAACTGTTCAGGAAAGAGTCCAAATCGACTAAGTATGGAAGAGCTAGCAGAGAGAGCCACGTGTCCTAATGACGCTTCTCCAAAGATGAATCCATAAATGGAGGCTCAAAAAAGTGCCTCATCTCCACGTGTCCGAGGCTGAAACGGAGGCAGGATCAAGTGGTCAATAGAGTCAAAAGGTAGACAAGGTGGGTCTAAAAATTAGGTATGTATAAAGTGCAAGTGGAGGTCACCAAGTTTCATCTTGGTGTAACTCCAAGAGTTAGTCCAAAGGAAGAAACAAAAATAAGTGCGAGCTCTCCACGGCCCGAGTCAAAAAAGATAAAAGGGACCATTGGAAAGTCCACAGACACTGTGGAGACATCCAAGTGTCAACTCCACGCTCCTTTAAAGGAAATTTTTGAATCGAGCTTCCACGCGACCGTGGTGCCTCAACGTATTCGGCCTCAAAAAGTGGTAGAGTTGGTTGAATATTCAATGCATGGGGTAGGCTGGCGGAGGTTGTCAAGTGTCTAAATGGCACTAATTCAAGGATTGAATAGAGAGATGCTTTCCAAATGAGTGCATGACTATGCATGTCCCGATTTAAGATATATGATCCCACTAAGCAAAATACTTAGCCAAAACCATAAACCGGTCGGGCGGCAGAGGAAATGCCACGTGGCAAGCCTAAACAAGCAGGACTAAAGCGAGGCCATTAGGGGGAAAGTTAATTTTGTGACCCTTATTATCCCAAAGGTGTAAAAGTTGCAAAATGGGCCGCAACTCCGCCCAAAGGAAAAATTCAGCGTTTGAGCCCGAGTCAAGGTCAAAGCGGGAGTCGGAGGAAAAGGTGAAATTTTTCCTTTTGTCAAAAGGCACAGAGATAAAAATTGAAGTGCATCTCCCCAGCCAACCAAAGGGTGCCACATGTCCAAGCGGAGCATCGGGGCCATGGGATTTTTTTGAGTTTTGTGTTTTTTTGTGGAAAAGGGGGAAAAGGATAAATCACGGACCCGCAAACCCAATTTTTCCCTAATCTAGTTGCCACGTGCCCCATATTAAAAAGGAGACCCATTTTTCAAACTATTTTCCCACCCATTTGTACGGACTCGATACAAACTTTGAAGGGGCATATATTTTGACTCAGGGCTCAAAATATTGCAAATCTTACACCGTTGGAAGTGTCTTGACATCCTCTATGCCATGAAAAGATAAAAATCATTTTTTTAGGCCCTAGTAGGTGAAAAATGGAGAAAATATATTTGGGCCTTTAATGCAGGATCTTCTTACCTCAACAACCAGATTGGATTCAATCTGCTCCACCATTTCTTCCTCCTTTGAGGCACCGAATAAGGATTTGATGCAGTCAAGATAGATTTGGAACATATTTTATGGGAGACATTAAATAGTGGTGGTTGAGCTTGGAGCTTTTTTTTCCCGCTTCTCTCTTTTTCTCCCGTCTATATCAAATCTATAAATATAGGCTTGGGACTCGTTGTAAAGGGTTGGAAATTATTTGTTTTGCAGGCTCCCCTTTCCTTTTAGCAAAGGTATTCGAGGAGTTCGGGCCTTCCATTAAAATTACAACATGTTTCTTGCTTCCAGCAGATTTGTAATGGATTGTATCAATCTTCAGAGAAATAAAACATGTTTGTGATCAATTCTAGATCCTTTCTATCTCTTTTTCTTGCATCTAGTCTTTCATTATAAATCTGGTTATCTCAGCCTTGATTATTGTATGTATTTCGTTGGTTTGTGTCTATTAAGAAAACTAGTGTTCATCATTCCTTGATTGCATGATCAACTTGTAGTTTAGTCATTTCTTATTTCTTATATCCCTTTTTATCCTTGTCTCCTTGGCAAATTTTAGATTAGGTATAGAGATAGATCCCCTACAAGTTCCCACATATGCACCTAAACGAGAGGAATAGGAACCAACCTTCAATCTAGAGAGCTTTTCCATTTGCATGTAGACACCAAATTCGTGTCTCACGACCCCTTGTGACCCGCATCTCATTTCGCAACCTAACCTCATTACCTAAACCTTACACAAGTATTTATTAATTGCCTTGTAATTGATAAATCTACACCACCTTACCTACCACCTCACTTTGCCACTTCATCATGACCTAGCCCTAACCCTAAAACTAACCTAATTAGGACCCATGACTTGGTCTAGACTCACATCCATAACTAATGCCTCCTTACTCGCACCCAAAGCGGACCTTCTAGCCACTTGACCAAGCCCGCAACTGATCTCTCGGGAGAAAAGCAGGGAAGGTGGGCTATTTTACTAAAAATAGCCTACTTTTTCCTAACCGATGCCGGTTCCTACTCGACCGCCGTCGGTTACGCAACCGCCATCGGTTCCCTGTAAATGGGCTTCCCAAACCAAAACAACGGATCGGAATTTCATTTTGGAGATCAGTCGAAGGATTTTTAGCCAAAGGAGAGTCCAAAGCGATCAGCAGAGTCCAGAACTTCACTCGACCAAGCAGAGACGAGTAAAGAAACCAGAAGAGTTGGCAGCAAAGGAGATCAACTTGCACCTTCATCAAAAAAACCAGTAAGTTATATCTTGCATGTCCTCCATTATAACATTTCTTGTGCTTTTGGAATTGTAATCTTCCCAAATCCGTTCCTGAACCCATTATCTAACGAACCATTGCCTCTAACCATCATTCCTTAGCTTCTAACCATCCCATTTCTCAATACTATCCAAAAACCAGCCATTACAAACACCACAACCAGCCCGAAGATCATAGAACCAACGGTATCGGTTATCAGTGACCGCCATCGGTTATAGATAACCGGCATCGGTTCCTTTGATCAAAACCAAGAAAAACAGCCTTTTCCCTACCTAGTTCCACGAAACAATTTAATTAGTACTCTACAGTATTTTGTGTTAATTCATATTAGCAGGGGAACTGACCACCTTCGAAAGGAAGTTTCATACTTCCTGGACCCAAGGCAGTTCCCTCATTTATTATCTAATCAAAATCTTGTGGTCTTGTGTTCTTATTTGCAGGTAGTCCTTCCAAGACAAAAAGGAGTTCTTCGCAGTCAGCCTGATCTTTCTCTACGGTACGCGCACATCATCTCGACATTCTACAGGTATTCCTCCTAACCCTAACCTTATCTGTTTCTATAAGGAACGAAGCATTTCCGAGTGAAACATTGCAAGGTCCCACACCTTGGGGAAAGTTCAATGTTATGTGGATCACACCAAATGAATTTTCCTTAGAAAAGTAGATCTATAGAACTCATTCGGGAGTGCTGTGATTTTGCACTAATAGTTCCCTCAAAGATTCTTCTTTTTGGGGGGAGAATTTGGGATGAGTGAGCAAGTGAAATGTATAAATGTAATGAGAATACTCTTAAAAATAGTCAGGGGTTGAATTATTAAAGAGAAAATTTGAGAGAGGTCGTCTTCCTTACAAACCAATCCGAGATACCTAGTTACTTTCTTATCTGTTAGATTTTCTATCATGTCAAGTTGGTTGTAGATGTATAGCCATTGACAAGCTTTGAGATTTCTCTGGAATCTTTCCCCTGTTGATGAATCTAATCAATTTTGAGTTAATTTGTGTCAATATTGGAGCAATTTGTGTCTACTTTGTTTTAGAATGTCTGCAAGTAGTTTTTCTTATTCCTATTGCAATCTTGTGTTAAAATTCCTTCCGAATCACACAGGATCTTGTCCTTATGACAATTTAGTGGCATTTGTAATTTCATTTCAAGAAGAGCCTTCATCATGTGATGAGATAAACAAATTTAAAATCATTTCACTACCATCTATTGACAAAGATTGTCTATAAGCCCTCAAGTGTATCTTAGGCATGAGGAACTAGGGGTATTTGATGTTTTATCGAGTCTATAGCTCACGCCTTCATGTTAGATTCTCAAAGATTGTGTGAAACCCTACTAATCTGGGCCTCCATTGAAGCAAACCTTCTAGTTGAAGGAATATCTTAGCTATTTCGAATCTTTCTTTCATTTAGCTTTCCAATTATTGTCAAGTCTCTCAAAGATCTAGTATAATCAACTTTATCCTAATTAATCTCCCACCAAAATTATTCAAAACCATGAATCCGTCCTAAACTACCCCTGTTTGACCCGTATATCAACAAAGGACCAAAATCTATTTACCAAAATATGTAGAACAATCAGGATTTTCATAATATCTTTAGTAACCTTAGCCATATTTTAAAAGTGTCTCCATATTTTAGAAGTGACAACTCTTGAGAGTTAAATTATGGAGTGTTGATCATACTTTCCTCAGTTTTCTTCATAAAATTTGTGCAAAAGAAGGATATCTCCATCTCCTTCATCAAACAGAGGTTACACTACGAGTCCTCTCACCCTGGTCGAAAGGCACGACCTAAAGTAGTGAGGATAGGTCAAATCCTCTTGAAGGTGTTATCCATCTCTCCAAAAATCTGAGTGACAAAGGGCCAATTAGATCTCATCCCTAGATACAAAATGACATACATTATGATCTATCTACCTCTAAGCTCCATGCCAAATCTGTGATACTACTCAGCTTGAAAAGGAGAACGAAATTGGATACCAACACTCATGGCGTCGTTTCCGGGGATCCGATTTGCATTGCTAGGGATGATTTGTTTATTTGTTGCCAGTTCATATCCATATGGCCCATCAACAATACTCATGGCACCATTTTTGGGGACACGAAAGTTGTTTGCAAATTTTGAACACCATCAGCAATGCATATAGACCTTGGTAATGCTTCTTACAATTTTGAAAGTGCAAATACATTGTTGAAACATCATTGTATCTTCAGATCTATATGAATTGTTCAAAGTTGTAAGTTCTGAGTGCAATATTTCTAGCCTATACAGTTATTGCACTAAATTCTGTATCATCATTGACAAATTTGGGTAGAAGAAGAGAAAATCTTGTAAGCTTTGCATGAATCTGGTATTGAAAGACATTTGATGTTAGGTTAATTAATTATGCATAATATAAATTGATTATTTAATTAATTTTATTAATTAAATAATGTTGTTATATGGCTATATTATAAACCATATTATTATTGTATTTTTTTATATGGTTTTATCAACCATATTTGTCTTTTATTTTCACATGTATAATTGTTTTAATTGTTATAATAATTATGTGCTTCCCGGATGTAATATTAGAAGCAATTGTGAGTTTAGTTTTACCTGTGTAACCTATTTCTTTGTCTACACATGGCTGTTTAATTCCTATAAGAATTGCAGCACTCCATTGTATTTTGGATTGATTTCACATTAATAAAATCTAAAGGATTTTGTCCCTATTTTTGAAATTACATTTGGTTTCATAAAGAGGTCAAGGATGTTGGAGGAGCATTGGAGAAGCTTGTGTAAGCAAAGAGAGCCGAGTTACCTCTACAACTTCCTAGCCCCATCCCCTGTAATACCACCATTAAATTCCTCAAAATCACCTTTATTCATTACAATTAAGGTTGAGGAGGATAGAATTCACCAAGGAAGAGATTACAAGCTCAAAGGAAGGAAGAAAAATGATCTAAGGCGCCATACACACTCAAAACCACCTTCATTCTCACCAAAACCACCTGTCATTTTTTATCTTTGCTGGAATTTTTACTCAAAACCACCTTTCCAAAACCATGGTTTTTGAAGAGGTATGGTTTTATAGTTTGGAAGTGTTTAATTAGATTTTTCTCTTTACTTATACTTGTTTAGCGTAGCCAAGTGGCTAAGAACACTTTTATAAGACACTTCCCATCAAGAGAGGTCAAGAAGTCAAATCCGCCTCCCTCACCCACTACCAAATTTGATGGAAATTGTAGTGGAACCGCTAACTTTAGCGAAAAATTTAAATTTAAGTATAACTAGCTAAATTTAGTAAGAAAAGCCCTATTTTAGGGAAAACTTTTTTTTCTCCACTCTACATATTTTTGCATTATCAACACATTTTTCCAAAGGAGCGCTACTTAAAAATTCTTTTTAGATAGTTTTTACCATTTTTCCTCAAAGAAGTCAGACATTGCTCCACAGGCCACTGGGGCCCATAAAACAATTTTTTTGCCTTTAAATGTATTTACATGTTGCAATATATAGTGTACTAATTTTTAGGTTGCCATAATTCAACTGTAAACTTTTTACCCGATCAAAAACTAGTAGAATTGTAATAAAAACATCAAAAAAATTGGTTTTGTAACACTCACAAGATCCTAGATCTCATTCACGGCGTTTGTTATACATAGTGCCTCCGGAAAGAACTTATAGGTAAAGTCATCATGACTACTCGCACTTAACACCTAATATAGCTACAACAATATCACTCGGGCATCGTCCCTATAAATCGACGGGGAGTAATAAGGTCACATTGCACACACTATGAGTCATCCCATCCGTCTGTGAACGATTGCACAACATAAATCTGGTGAGAAATTATCCAAGTATATATTGAAGTTATGCACGCGTTTGAGGATATTTATTTGATACGGTGTTAATAATCGCATAGACCCCTTTCAAGATCGTGTTAGTACCACATATTGAATTCTTTCACATACGTTAACGTCTCTTTCACATACTATCGGGTATATAGAAAGGGAAAGCTTATTCCATGTACCACTCGGTGTATCGAAAGGTCATGTATATAGAAAGGTTTAGTATATCGAACTGACGACATATAGATTGGGAAACCTTATACCTAGAGTGATAAGATCCAAACCCTTTCAAAGTTGATTTCTACAAAATGGGCACCAATGCCCACAAAATTTTTCTTCGATTCACTATTACTCAAATGAAACAACTATCTTTTGCATGGAAGACAAAAATTAGACACAACTTGAATTTGAAGAAATCTAGCATGTTGTGAATGGTACTCCGACTGCAGATCAACTATTGATATAACACATTAGTGGTAGTTTGATAAAGCAGATCGAAAGGCCAAACTCATCATCTTGTTTGGAGTGTCTCGATGATGTGCAACCCCACATTTGAGATGCCAAAATAGCCAAATAAGTGTGGGATAATTTGAGCACAGTGATACGAGGTCAAGAATAAAAATGCTATACTTGAATTTGTAGAGTTAGTTACACACATTAAAGTTCAAGTAGAATTAGAAAATAGAAGCTTTATTAAGAAGAGTTGCAAAATTGAGGGCTTCACTTCTAGCCCTAGGAGAAGCGGTCAAAGATGATGATCTCATTCCCATTGTTCTAAGAGCACTCCTTCTTCATACCATATTTTTGTAACAACACAAAAGTTTTTGAGATACGATAGTTAATTTTGACAAATTGGTAAACTTTCGCAATAAGAGGAAGCAATGCACAATAAGGATGATGAAGAAGAAGGCACTTTCTTCACATCAAAAATGGAAAGGAAAAGGTAAAGGAAAACCTAATTGCTATTAAAAATCGCAAAATAAAAATCAAGTATCAAGGGAATAGAGAATAGAAGAATTAATGTCTAGTCTACAAAAGAGGACATAACCTATAAGATTGTTGGTATAATACTTACAAGAAAGGTTCATCAAGAAACTTTGGACCTCCACCAAAATCTCATAAGGGACATTCTAACTACAATCAAATGCAAAAAAAGGGGAACCGGAAAAGAAGACGCCATCAAGAAGGAAATATTGTTGAGCAAAAAGAAACAATCGGACAATGAAGAATACTTGTTCACCTTTCTCAATCAAGTGAACCATCCACGTCATCCGGTAATGTTTGGTATGTTGATTTGGGGGCCACTTAACACATGACCAGCCATAGATACTGGTTTATTTCAATGAGGGACACACCATCAAAAAATCATGTTTCGTTGGGAGATGATTCTTCATATACAGTTAAGGGGATTGGGAACATTTCTCTACCCCTTGGTTCACGTAATTGTAGACTTTCAGATGTCTTATATGTCCTGGGTTGACAAAGAATCTAATTTCAATCAGTCAAATCCTTGATCACAACCTAAAAATTTACTTTGATAGTCATTCCGGCAAGAAAACATGTTTAATTCAAGATAAATCATGAGGCTCGAAAATAGTTGCAAAAGCCTCCAATGTGGGACGCATGTTCCAACTTGATTTTGTTCATAGATATGATCAAACACTTATGGTTAAGAACTCCACCTCAGCATATTTGTGGCATTAGAGACTTGGTCATGTAAGTTTCAAGTATCTCGAGACACTTCACCAACGTAATATGGTACATGGACTACCATCTCTTTAGAAGGATACAGACAAGTGGCCTCACTGTTTAGTAGGAAAACAATACAGAGCTTCATTCCAGAAGATTACACATCAAGCTTATGGTCAGCTTGATATGGTTCATACTAATATTTGCGGTCTGATGTAACCAAGTCATTCTGAATTTCAGTACTTCATGCTACGTGTTGACGACTATTCAAGGAAAATGTGGACTTTTTTTCTTCACAAGAAAATTGAAGCTTTTGAAACTTTCAAGAAGTTCAAAGTAGCATTTGAGAATGAAATTGGTCATCACATTAGAACTCTCCACTAATATCGAGGGGGAATTCACTAGTAACGAGTTTAAAAACTACCTACAAACTCATAGGATTCATCGACAAATGCCTCCTTCACACACACCACAACAAAATGGTGTTGTTGAGAGAAGAAATCGTACTATCATGGAAATGGTGCGATGCATGATCAATGAATTTGGAATTACAAAGACATTCTAGGAAGAAGTAGTAAAGACAATAGTGTATTTGTTGAACAAAGTGCCCACAGTTGCTCTTGACAGAGTAACACCACAAGAAGCATGGTCAAAATGGAAACCATCTATTGCACACCTTAGAGTATTCGGGTGCAAAGAAAGTATGCACATACCCAAGTAGAACAGAAAGAAATTAGACATGAAGTCACAAAAATCATCTTCATTGGGTACAGTGAAGAGACTCTTGGGTACATATTGATGGATTCTAAGACTAGAAAAGTCTACACTAGCAGAGATGTTGAATTTTTTGAGAATAAGGAAGCCAAGTCCCCTCCTCTAGACTCACTAGATGTAGATTTTTCTCTAGTTATAAAAATTAAAGCTGATGTTCCCTCGAATATGAAAGTGATGATGGGGATGATGGTGTTGATCAGATAGAACCACGACCCATGGGAATAGTTCAGCGTATGCCCAAGTGGTGTACTAGAACATTACGAGATGCAATAATGGATGCTCCACCATATACATCCACCCTTGGACCATGGAATTGTAGTGAAGAAAGAGAAGAAGTTAACTTTGCTTTGATGAGTAGAGTTATTGAATATGATGAGCCCTCTACAGTCTAAGAAGCCCTACGGTCAAAATCTTGGAAATATGCCATGGATTCTAAATATCAATCGGTGATGAAGAATAACGTTTGGAAGCTTATCAATCTTCCACAAGGAAAGAAACCCATTAGATGCAGATGGATATTTAAAACAAATTAAAAATTAGATGGGACGATGGAAAAGTATAAAGTGAGACTAGTAGTAAAGGGGTGTGCACAAAAAGAAGGCATAGACTATGAGGAGAGATTTACTCCCACATCTAAGATCAAAACAATCAAAATGATCTTTTCTCTAGCTGCATAGTTTGGCTAGAAAGTCCATCAGATGGATGTAAAAAGTTCCTTCTCAAATGGATATTTATAAGAATAAGTCTACATGACTCAACCTAAGCATGGTACATGGTACATCAAGATTTATGAGCATCTCGTACAACATGGATTTGTTAGAAATCCATACGATCCCAATCTTTACCTCAAAAGCAAGGGGAGATTGTGATTATCATTCTCTATGTCAACAATCTAGTCATCACTAGAAGTTTAGTGAGGATGATCGATGCAATGAAGAAATATCTTAATCGATCATTCAACATGACCGATCTCGGGCTGATGCATTATTGTCTTGGATTGGAAGTATAAAGAAAGAGAATCACATTTTTGTTTCTCGATGAAATATACCAAGAAAATGCTTGATAAATTCACGTTGATGGATTGCACACCAATTACTACACCCATGGAGAATAGATTGCAGTTATCTCATTCAGATCCATCTCCTGAGGTAAGTGCCACTCTCTATCGACAGTTGATTGGGAGTCTCATTTACCTGACCTACACTAGATCGATATTAGCTTTGTAGTAAGCTATCTATCCAGTTCATGTAGGAACCCAAAGTTTGTCATTGGAAAGCACGAAGGCTCATTTTGAGATATCTAAAGGATCGGTGGATCTTAGTATAGAATACAAGAAGAATGAAAAACTTCTTCTCGATTGAATATTTGGATTTAGATCATGTAGGAAATATTGATGAAAGAAACTCCACTTACGGATTTGTATTCTTTATGGGATCTGGACCAATATCATGGGAAAGCAAGAAACAACACTTCATTTCTCAATCTTCCATAGAATCCGGTATCGTTTTATAGGAGAAGCTATCGTGAAGTGATTTGGCTATGTCACATACTAGAAGGACTTGGAATACCACAGGAAAAATCAACCACCATGTATGTTGACAGTGAACGTGTTCTCAAACTTGTTCACAATTTAGTTTTTCATGAGATAACAAAGCACATTGAAGTACAGGTTCATTTCATATGCGAACATGTATTAAACCACAACATCCAGCTTCAATTTTGTCCAACAACTAAACAACGGGCAGATACCTTCACAAAGTCAGTTACATGTGACAAGTTTGAGTTGTTCAGAGAGTTCCTCTCCTCATCTCTTGAGACAATACACAATTAAGGGGGGGAATATTAGGTTAATTAATTATTCATAATATAAATTGATTATTTAATTAATTTTATTAATTAAATAATTTTGTTATATGGTTATATTATAAACCATATTATTGTTGTATTTTGTTATATGGTTTTATCAACCATATTTGTCTTTTATTTTCACATGTATAATTATTATAATTGTTATAACAATTATGTGCTTCTCGGATGTAATATTGGAAGCAGTTGTGAGTTTAGTTTTACCTTTGCAACCTATTTCTTTATCTGCACATGGTTGTTCAATTCCTATAAGAATTGCAGCACTCCATTATATTTTTGTTTGATTTTACATTAATAAAATATACAGGCTTCCATCCCTATTTTTTGAAATTACATTTGATAGGTATTTCATAGTGAATTTGTACAAACTAAGGTGAAAATACTTAGTGGTGACTTTGTGTTGTTTAAATTATTAATAAATACTAGTGTATTAACATGTATCAAGTAATATTTGTCATTAATCTATGCAAAGCTGAAGGG
Organism: Taxus wallichiana var. yunnanensis; assembly: GCA_018340775.1. Taxonomy (NCBI): domain Eukaryota; kingdom Viridiplantae; phylum Streptophyta; class Pinopsida; order Cupressales; family Taxaceae; genus Taxus; species Taxus wallichiana. The sequence goes on along the minus strand of CM031239.1, from coordinate 455,942,959 downwards.
AAGAAGATCTTTCTTTGCCAAGGACCCTAGTAGAAGGTTTTTTTAAGAGATGGGAAAGTCTAATTTAGAAGGAAGAAGAATTTGGAAGGTTGTTGGAGATCAAGCATCGGAAAAGAGATCTCCATTGGTGAAACCGATCACTTTGTGATTGTAGATGCAATACTTCCTCAAGTGAATATGAATCAGTAGTAGTCTCTTTGTGGAATTAAATTCTCCATCTGGAGAGGGTCCTTATTTTTATTTAAAAATTTACTTCTCAATCTGCCCCTGTATTTTCCAAATCGATAGAGTTTTCCAAGAAACAGATCCTTTAGAGGGAAATCATTCTCGAGAATTGCATCCTGTACCACACAAAATTCTCACTCGTCATCGTAGGTATCTCCTCCAAGGTTACCTCCTCAAAATAATATGGCTCAACCTCCACCTAGACCTCCATTTGTTGTTAAATATTTTTGGTCCCATCAATTTTAGAGGTATGGTTGGTTATCCAAATATTGTGCCACAAGATGTAAGAAATAGATTTCCTAAGTTTCAAGGAAATAATTCAATCACTAGTGATCAAAACTTGAAGCTCTTTGTCAATATGATGAAGGAATTTGAAATAGAATTTAATGATGTGTAAATTAAATTGTTTATCCATACTCTAGAAGAATATGCAAGGAAATGGTATAAGTCTTTTCCAGATAATTCCATTAATTCTTGGATGGATATGAAGAACACTTTTATCTTTAAAGTATGGAGATAAAATAGACCCTAGGTTTCTTTTATCGAATTTGAAAATATTAAAAAGTATCCTAATGAATCATTACATATTTCAATCCAATATTTAACAAAACATTGAGAAGACTGCCTATTAAATTAAGGCCATGTGATGAATCATGTCCGATAAAGTATTCGAGATGCATTTGAGAAGGAAGTTGCTTACTATTTGAGGGATAAGAACCCTGGAACTTTGAGGAGGCCTTCACCATGGCTCTGTAAATTGAGAACAACATTAAAGCAATTGGAAAACCTCCTAAGAGGGAGGGTGTTAAATTGATCAACCTAGAGAAGCCTCAATCAAGTAAGGTTGTTGATCTTGAGGAAGTTGTAAAGACTTTGGTTGGAGCTATCAAAGAAATACAAGGTTCTCAAGGTCGAGCGATAGGCAACAAGGACAAGAAATATTTGCAAATCATCCTAGAAATGATTAGAGATCTGATGAAAGAGGTAAAGGACCCATGAGAGCTATACAACCCCAAGCTAGGGAAAATAGAGTAGTGCCTAATCCTCCAAATGCAGATGTTGTTGTTGCTAAAGAGACAAATGAAATTGATTGGTGTGACAAATTTTTCTTACCCCCCCCGCCATGTGAAGTAGATCATCAAGTTGAATAATCGACGATGATGATGCATGCATGGTGGACTTCTCTACAAGCTCACATCAAGGAGAAAGTTCAACTGAAGTAATAATTGCAAGAACTGTTGCAAGCTTTTGTGATTACATTCACCGAGTACCTCTTCTTCCTCCCTCTCATACTTTATAAATAGATATGGTACAAGATTTTGAACTTCCTAATAATGATTTTGAGTACCTAAGAGCTCTAATGATTAAGAAGTATGGTGGAGGAATCCCATCGAAGAGAATGGACATCTGTTAATGAATGTTGTTGTTTCCTAAGAAAAAGAGTATAACACAAGAAGTAAATTTGTCAAAGGGTTAGGGCCTCAAGCCAAACCAAAAACCCTAGTTCACACCAATGTCCCAAAAGAAAATGAAAAGAAATATCCATCCAGCAAAGGCCTTGCTGTCCCAAGTAGAACTAGTGTTCCCACCCATGCCCAAAATGTGAAAAATCTTGTGCCATCCGATGATTTTTTCAATATTTCTCCAAATTTTGCTTTGCCCAAATACATTCCTTATGAAATTGCACAAGTCTTTAGTCAGATCAAGATTTCTATTCCAATTGTTGAAATTCTTAGGATTCCTGAGCACATAAAGAGGGCCTTTGATTATTTGGGGTTGGAAGAAGATAGGAGTACCCAAGGCAGAAATATAAATAATGTAAACACTCCTCCAACCATTGCAGACCTAGAAAAACCACCAGCATTAGAGGAGATAGGTGAACCACCTAAAGTTTACTTGGGAACATCTTTGGTTGAGTCTCAATTAAATGTTGATCCATTTTTACAATGCTGATTATTAAGGATAGACTATTGCAAAATTGTATGTTTGATTCCAGAGCATCATGCAATGTTATGCCTCTAGAAGTCATGAATGAATTAAACATTAAAGTGACAACATATTATGACAAGTGTACTACAATGGATTCTAGAGAGGTTCCAGTTGTATGGTGTGAAAAAGGTTTGGTGGTACAACTTACAGCTTATCTGGGTAAGAACTTGAAACTTGATGTTGTTATTGTTGATTACCCCTGCCAATTGGGGCATGTTGTTATCAAGAAAGTGGGATGCAAGTGTTGGTGGAAGTGTTTAGATTGAAGGCAGCCTTGTAAAGCTATATGGAGAGAAGAAGATGTTGCACCTCATTGAAGATCCCAATAATGCTACTTATGAAGTTTTGTATGCTAAAGAAGATGTTGATAACTTTGTTGGGTTTCTGATGGAAAAGAGCACAAGATTGATTAATGTAAATGTCTTGAAGAAGTAGGTTTTCCTTGGACCTTGTTATTTGATGGAGCTTGTTCCAAGATTGGAAATGGTGTTGGTATTGTTCGATTTCTTTAGGCCATGAAGATTTTATTTTTCTTTCAAACTCAACTTTGAATGAATTAACAAAATTATTGAATATGAAGCATTGTTATTGTGTTTGAGAATTGCATGGAAATATGTTGTAAAGGATATCATTGTCAAAGGATATTCAAAGCTGCTTGTCAATGATTAGAAAATTGTATGCTACTAAAAATTAGAGAATAAAACAATACAAGCATGCAGTTTGGAATTCGATTGAAATGTTTGACTCATTTAATATTATGCACCATGATAGAAAGTTTAATGTTGTTGCAGGAAAGTTAGCAGTGGTAGGATCCAAATTTGGAAATTGTATAGTATCTCCATTTTGTGAGTATGATGTTGAAATACTAACAAGACCATCGTTCCCGACAATGTTAACAATTTGCAAGTGTTTTATGATGATGCCTAGGTGAAAAGATTTATGCAAAACCAAGGAAAGTTTTCTAACCAAAATAGAGATTGGGAACTAATGGTGTGTGTTGTTGAAGGAAAGGGAACTTTATTTGGAAAAGAAAAATCCAACCGAAGACAAACACGATTCCCAGAGGTTTGGTGGCACTTGAATCAAACTTTGATAATGTTGGTTGCATTATTAAAAGAAGTATATCGGTTTTAAGAGATGTGGGAGAGCATGACCTAGGCACAAAGGAAAAACCATGTAAAATTTGGTTAGGAAGCAATCGAGAAAGGAAGAGAAGTAGTCATGTGTTCAATTATTGAAGAAATATCAAGACCGCCTAGTTTAGTCTTACTCGAGTTGAAGGCATACAACGAAGATTTGTTCCGACATGAAATTCCTCTTGAATATAATGTCAAGCCATTAGGAAAAAATAGAGGCCTATCAATCCACTCCTTTCCTTGAAGATGAAAGAAGAATTGAAGAAGTTGAGGGATGGAGGGATCATTCAGCCCACAAGGTACTCATCTTGGGTTGTAAACTTAGTACCTATCAGGAAAAATAATGGTGATATAAGGCTATGCGTAGATTTTAGGAACTTTAATAAAGCATCATTGAAAGATAATTACCCTCTGCCAAACATGGAGAATATGTTGTATAATTAGTAACTGGTTCTGAATTGTTATCCACTTTGGATGGTTTCTCTGGCTATAATCAAGTTGTTGTGAAGGATTCAGAAAGAATAAAGACTACCTTTACCACTCCTTGGGGAACTTATGTCTATGTCAGGATGCCATTTGGCTTCATGAATGCTGAAGCAACTTTCCAAATAGCAATGGTGTATCACTTGCTAGTTGTATTAATGATTTCATTGTTGTTTATCAAGATGATGTAACTATGTTTTATAGAAAAATAAATGATCACTTGCAACACTTGGAGAGAATGTTGTTAAGGTGTAGAGAGTATGGCATATAATTGAATCCCAAGAAGTGTCATTTTGGAGTGCAAAAGGAAAAATTGCTTGGCCACATTGTATCAAAGGAAGGGGTCATGATTGATCCCGAGAGAGTGGAAGCCATCAGGACGGTTCCAATTCGATAAATAAGAATGTAGTTTAATCCTTCTTTGGAAAAATAAACTTTATCAGAAGATTTTTATCTAACTTTTCTAAGCTAACCATCCCCATTACTAGCATGCTAAAAAAGGACCAAGTTATCAAATGGAAAGAAGCTTCCATTCAAGCTTTCAATGGGATCAAGGAAGCACTAAAGCATGCCCCTCTTTTGGTAGATCCAAATTACAAGAAGTATTTTCAAGTGTTTTTTTTTCAAAAAACACCATTGCATCTATTTTGTTGCAGAAGGATGATGAAGGGGCTGAGAGACCAATTACCTTTTTCAGTAAGGGATTGCAAGGAGCTAAGTTTAAGTACACCATCATGGATAAGCAAGCATTTGCCTTGGTGAAAGAAACAAAGTTTTTTAGACCTTACATCTTGAGCTCTAAATTTGTTGCTTATGTTCCCACACCATAGTGAAATATATCTTATCAGAGATGGAGGTCTCAAGCAAGAGATGCAGATGGGTAAACAAGTTGTAGGAATATGACATGGATATCCAAATCACAAAATTGATAAGAGGTTTGGGCCTATCTAAGCTTATGGTTGAGAGAAACTTGCAAAATATCGAGGTGAATGAAGTAGAAGGAGAAAGGTTGGATGTCCTTGAAAATTTGGTAAGCTATTAATGGTACAAAGATATAATATTTTATCTCAGACATCTATGCTACCTTGAAAATTTGAGTAAAAATCAGAAAAGAGCTCTTAAGTTAGCCTCTCAAAAATATGTCATTACTTATTTTGGGTTAGCTTGGAAGAATCGGAGGGAGTTCTCTTAAGATGCATTGCTAAGGATGAAGCCCCAAAGGTAATTGCTGATCTCCATGGAAGAGTTTATGGGAGGCATTTTTTTGGAAGAGTTAAAACATAGAAAATCTTGAGGGTTGGTTATTGGTGGCCAACTCTCTTCAAAGAGAGAACTCTATTGGTTAGGAAATGTGAAAGTTGCCAGCATTTTTCTTGAAGAATGAAAGCTTTAGGATCCCTTCCTTTGCAGCCTGTGTCAATTAAAGCCCCATTTAAGCAATGGGGAATGTATTTCATTGGAGGAATTTATGATCCTTCCAAAGTCTGGTAATAAATGGATTCGTGTAGCCACTTATTACATCACTAAGTGGGTGGAAGCAATTTCCACCAAGAAAGCAACACACCAAGTCATCATGGAATTCATGCCGATTCAAATCATATGCAGATTTGGAGTACCAACTAAGATAGTTGTTGATAATTCCATGAGTTTCAGAGCCAAACCTTTGGTGGCAATGTGAAAAGACTATGGAATCAATTTGACATATGCTTCTAAATACAATTCCCAAGGAAATGGAAAAGATGAGTCTAACAATAAAAACTTATTGAAGATCATTGCAAGAATCTTAGAGTTGAATCATTGTCAAAAGAGATACTAGTAATAGCCCATTTGAGTTGGTATATGGAACTCAATCTTTTGCCCCTTCATTTGAAATTGTCTTCATTTCAATTTTTTCAACAAATTAAAGATCAAGAAGTCAGTCCATATGATTCTCTAATTAATCGATTATTGATTTAGATGAAGAAAGAAGGGCATCTCATCATAAGGCATGTGAAGTTTAAAGAAAAGTTGAAGAAGTCATTTGACAAGAAGGTGACTCAAGAGCTTTTAGCATTGGGGATCTTGTGATATTATGGGATAACATGCACGAAGATAAGGGCAAGCTTGGTAAATTTGATGCATTGTGGATGGGCCCTTACTCAATTGACATTCGAATTGGTGAAAATACCTTATTCATAAAAGAATTAGATGGGGAATTTCTTGATTTTTTTGTTAATGGTGGGCATTTGAAATATTTCCTTGATTGATTTCTCAGAATCAAGGTATACTCCATCATGTACTGTGTATATTATTTTGGTTTCTTTCTCGCTTTCGTGTTTTTCTGTTTTTGTTTGTCCTAGTCCTTGGCGATCGCGTTTTGTTGGTTTCTTAGTTCGTCCTTAGGGGAGTTAGTTATTATTGAATCTATTGCCTAATGGTTTTTTTTTGGAACTTGGTCTCGTTATTTGTTCATGTGGCACTCACGGGAGTACCCATCCCCGATTCGAAGCTAATGTTGGTGCTTAATTTTATCTCGACCCATTTGTCATTGAAATTCTTCATTTCCAAGCTCTACCGTCTTTTCTATCTCCCTGTATTGATGCATGAAAACTATTTCCTCTATTTGGTTGTCATGATTAGTCCCTTCCTTTTGTTGAGGATCACTTGAAATCCAGAGTTTGTTTTCCATTCCTCTATCCATGAGAAAGATCTGTAACTTGGGCAAAAACTCGTGTTTTTTCCCTTGCTTCCATTTTCCATAGTCACGTTTTGTTTTCCCTGTAATTTTTGTCCCAAGTATCTATGGAAACATGATTAGTTGTGGCTCAAAAGATCATATTTGGGCATTATATCATTTCTAAAATCTCTGTCCTTGAAGAAGGATTCATTTTCAAGCGCAAATGGTGATTTTCCTGCATTTTACGGTTTGATGGGTGTATTTTTCCCAGTCAAATTTATATCTCAACATCTGTGGAAACATGGTCCTTTCTGGTTGGATGTGGATTAGTGGGGCACTTTGAAAACTCTAAGGCCCGATTCAACTCAAAGCTTGTCCATGTGGAGGGCTGGTGCTAATCTACAAATTTGGCTTTTGGTTTGTCCATGGAGTTGCATCGGGTAGACATGTGGAGGTTTCCACCGCCTTGCCCTGACTTAGATAATTTTTTTCATGCGGTCGATACATTTTTGGTGGACCATGGACATGTGGAGGGCTGACATTCATTTTAGGACTTTCCTTAGGGTCCCACCTTAATGATTATGCCAGGGGGAGACACATGGAGGCTTTTGCAAGATCTTCTATATACTTTAATTTTTCAAAGCACTTTTCTAAGGCCTCGAGACATGTTGAAGGACCGCACTGCTTGGGGACTCGGCCCGTAAATTTTATTTTGAAGAATTTCCTGGAGGACACTTGGAGGCTTCGCTCACTCTACACTTAATTGGACTTTTCAACGGCCGAGGAAAGTTGTCTTGGACTCTAGACACATGGAACCTTCCACTTGATCCTTCAACTTTCTTAACAACTCTTCCAGACTGAGATACGTGGTGAGCCCATGCTTGTTTTGGGTCTCCACTTTTAGGGACCATCTCAAAATGCACCATTTAGACACGTGAAGGATTCCGCTAGCTCCTTTTTTACTGAGACTTTTTCAAAGGCAAAGGTAGTTTTCTTGGGCCCAAGGCACGTGGAAGACCCGCGCTTGTTTGGAAACTTTCCCCTATACTTTTCCTTTGCAAATGCACCAAGCAAACACGTGGAAAAATATAATATAAATTAGAGAAGGGTCAGAATCAACGGTTGTGCATTTCACCTGTTTTTCTGCCATTTTTTCTCCAAGAGTCCTAGAGATGTGAATACGCACTGTTTTTCATCATTTTTTGATGAAATTTCTTGTCATTTTTGTCTACAAAGTGTCATTGAATGGATTCAAAACTTAATTTATGAGTCCAAGGATTGTTAAGGTTGATATTTTGAAGTTGGAATTGCTCGGGCACTTGCAAAAATGGGAATTATCAGAGAAGATGGATGTGGGGCAGAATTACAAAGGAAAGAGAGGGAAAAGGATGAAATTATGGAGGTTGCAGGCACAAAAATGAAAAAGGTGTTGCCTTGAGAGAGAAAAGGATTACTTGTCAAATCCAGTTGTATAGAGCCTCCAGAAAATGATTAAAATGGGGATTTCTCGCATGACAGAATCAGAATGATTAGAAGGACTACCAAAAAGTTGTGACATGATATCCTAGTCATTAGTTGAGGGCCTGAGAAATGTGATCAATTCATAATTGGTCCACCTGGCATCTTTCGGATGTAAATTTGTTAAACGTCACTTTCTGATGCAAATTGATAAAATGTAAAGGTCCCTTGAATATTATTCTTTCTAGGGGAAAATTTGGGATGAGTGAGAAATTGAAATGTATAAATGTAATGAGAATACTCTTGCAAATGGTCGAGAGTTGAATTCTTAAAGAGAAAATTTGAGAGAGCTCGTCTTCCTAAGAGACCAATCTAAGATACCTGGTTAATTTCTTCTGTGTTATATTTTCTATCATGTCAAGTTGGTTGTAGATGTATAGCCATTGAAAAGCTCTGAGATTGCTCTAGAAGCTTTCCCCTACTGATGAATCTAATCAATTTTGAGTTAATTTGTGTCAATCTTGGAGCAATTTGTGTCTTCTTTGTTTTAGAATGTCTGTAAGTAGTTTTTCTTATTCCTATTGCAATCTTGTGTTAAATTAACTCTGAATCACAAAGGATATCATCCCTATGAAATTTTAGTGGCATTTTTAATTTCATTTCAACACAATCCTTGATCCTGTGATGAGATAAAAAAATTTAAAATCATTTCACTATCATTTGTTGATAAAGATTGTCTATAAGCCTTCGAGTGTATCTTAGGCGTGAGGAACTAGGGGTCTTTAATGTTTTATTGAGTCTTTAGCTTGAGACTTCATGTTATATTCTCAAATATTTCATGAAACCATGTTGATCTCTGGGCCTCCATTGAAGCACACCTTCTAGTTAAAGGAATATCTTAGCTATTTGAAGCTTTCTTTCATTTAGCTTTCCAATAGTTGTGAAGTCTCTCAAAGATCCTGGTATAATCAGATTTATCCTACTTAATATCCCACCAAAATTATTCAAAACCATGAATCCATCCCGAAACTACCCTATTTTCCCTGTATATCCAAAAAGGAACAAAATCTATTTACCAAAATATGTAGAACAATTAGAATTTCATAATGTCTTGATAACCTTAGCCTTTTGTTGAAAGTGTCTCCATATTTTAGAAGTGACAACTCTTGAGAGTTAAATTATGGAGTATTGGTCATACTTTCCCAAGGTTTAATTCATAAAATTTGTGCAAAATAATGATATCTCCATCTCCTTCATTAAACAGAGGTTACACTACAAGTCCTCTCACCCTGGTCGAAAGGCATGACCTAAAGTAGTGAGGATAGGTCAAATACTCTTGAAGGTGTTATCCATCTCTCCACAAATATGAGTGACAAAGGGCAGTTAGATCTCATCCACATGCATTATGATTTATGTGTCTTTAAGCTCTGTACCAAATATGTGATTTTTCTCGGCTTGAAAAGGAGAACAAATTTGGATACTAATAAAGCATACCATTTAAACATGTTTATTCCCCTGAAAAAATATCTTACTTTCTATTACTAGGTGGATAAATCATGAAATGATCACGTTTCTCAGTTCCTAAAAAGTCTTTTTAATCATTCTCTTATTTTGTCATGTAAGAAATCCCCTTTTTAATAATTCTCAGGTGGCTCCATATGGATTGATGTGACAAGAAATCCTTTTCACCTTCAAGAATACACCTTGAGGAATAGATACATGCATTCATGCCTATCAGAAATGAGTGTCCTCGCATGGATTATACCACATATCTGGCTTTGTGAGTCCAAGTTGGCCAAGTGTAAAGAGGAGCTAGCGAAATCTTGCACGTGTCTTCTTGGCGCAACCGCAAAGGTGAAGTTCTAAGGTAGGTTCCCAAATTAGTGTGGGCCCTACAGTGTTTAGAACTCCGAGATAATTTCATTGGTCAATGAAAATTCCAAGCATAGGAAGGTCGAGCGAAGCTTTCACGTGTTTTTTCTGTATAACTTCAAATATGAAGTCTAGAAGTGGGGCCTCAAATAAGCGCAGGCTCTCCACGTGCCATAGGCCCATGAAATTTTCCTTATTCATTGAAAAAGTCTCAATATAAAGAGGAGCCAGGGAAAGCCTCCATGTGTCTATTTGGCACACTTTTGATATGGTGCCCAAAAGTGGAGACCCCAAACAAGTGTGGGCTCTCCACGTGTCTCGACCAGAAAAGTTGAATTTTTTAAGAACCAGTGGAAGGTGCCATGTGCCTAGGGTCCAAGAAATTTGCATCAGATGCTTGAAAAGTCTAAGTATGGGAAGATCTAGCAGAAACCTCCATGTGTCTCTTCGGTGCTCTTTCAAAAGTGGAATTCAGGGGCAGGTACCCAAACAGGTGCGGGCCCTCCACTTGTTCCAATCCTAAAAAAGTCTCTTCAGCCATTGAGAAGTCTAAGTATAGAGAGGAGCTAGTGGAAGCCTCAATGTTTCTCCTTGGTGCAACTCTAAAGGTAAGACCCACAGGATGATCCCGAAATGAGCGTGGGCCCTCCACGTGAAAAACATTTGAATTGAAGCCAGCGTGGGGTTGCTTTTCACATTTTGTATCACTTAAATAAATTGTGCATTTTTGGACAATTTGGGCCACCCATCCGCTTTTGATATAGGATTTACACATGGATTTCCCAAGGCGTCGACAAGGATACAACTTTCTTTATGAATTTCGTTCTTTTTCAAAACAAAGTTGAGAATCTCAAAATTCCCCGGTGACCCACCTCCCCACTTTGAATTTTCAATGTTGACTCAAACATGTGACATTATTTGGTCCCCAGCGGAATCACGACTCATTTTATAACTTTTCTCCTTTTCACAAAAAGGCCAAAATCTTCAAAATGCTCCAATGATCCACCTCTCTGCCTTTGAATTTTCAAACCGCCACGTGTCCTTTTGTAGGCCTTAGGCATTCCTTTTATATTTTCATTCCTTTCACCATAATGATTGAAAACACAAAAGGGCTCACCTTTCCGCAAGTGCTCGATTTATAGCAGTGTGCATCTTTGGGGTCTAAGTAAGAAAATTACTTTGCCACTTAAAATTGTTGAATAGCCAATTAGAAACTATCGCGGCCGTAGGACCAATTGGCCATTTTTACAAATGTAACAAAAGTGACAAGTTCACCAAATAGACCCACCATGCCGCATCCAATCAGAAAATACCAAGTATCCATAAAGGCGTTGGGATAAAATTTGACAGGGAAAACATGACCATGGAAAAATAAAAGGAAGGGGAAACCCCAACATTCATGCCCAAATTACAAATTTTTCCCCATGAGAGAAAACTATAAATAATACCAAGACTCAACATGATCCACGACCATAGAGACAGATTTACAACAACACCATGGTAAAGATAAAACTTCAATCATCCACACAGGGAGACAAAAATATTTCAAACCATGCAAACTCAAAATTTTTGAACAAACAGGGCGAGATGAAATCCAAATAGGGCGATATTAATCCGAGCACCAACATTACCTGACCTTAGACCACTCTCGATTTTGATAATACAACTCATGTTTCAGCATTATATGGTATTTCTAACCTGTTTATGGATGAAAAGACACATGAAGAACATGCTCATGATCCTTGTATAGAAGTTGAAGATCATTTATTTGGTCTGTATTGTTTGCATGAAGAAAACACAGCAATTCCCTTGCTGTCCAAAATAGAAAATACGACAGACGGGATTTGGAAGCTTCATTTTGATGGAGATAAGAATAAGAAATGAAAAGGAGTAGGTTCGATGCTCACTTCCCTAACAAATGAAAGGTATTTCTTAGCTTTGAGTCTCCAATTTTCATGCACTTGTAACGTAGCTGAATACGAAGCATTAATTTATAGATTACTTTCGGCAAGAAAGAGAGGTATTAACATGCTACATATTTTTGGTGATTCTGAGTTGGTTATCAATCAAGTAAGAAATTTTAAATTTTGTAAGAATCCATTAATGAAGTCTTACAGACATAGAGTTTAAAAATTAATGGAATATTTCGAAGCTATTAATATCCAGTCCATTCCTCGAATAGAAAATAAGCATTCAAATAGATGTGCAACAATTGGTGTTATTTTTGAAGTCTTGGAACAGATTGAAAATAGAAAAATTCGCCTCGTATTAAGCTAATTGTTAGGCATTCTATACCTAATAATGACTTGAATTGGCAGGTTTTGAAAATGATGATCAAATCTGCGGAGGTTTTGTAGTAAGAAGTTGAATTTTCTGCAGTGAATCAAGATAAATTACAACACTTATATGGTGATCAGATTGTTCAATTAAAGAAAAATAAACTACTTGAGGTCTGGTCACATTAAAAGACACCTTAAGACTCGATGATCAGTTAAAGAAAGAAAAAACTAAGATGTTAACACATGCCGATAACTATGAAAGATCTCGAGTTGATGAAGGAAAACCTTATTTCTCAGAAAGGTATGCTCCTTGGCTAAAAATCATTCCTTGATCAATCTTTGCAAGGAATTTAAAGATGTTTTCACTTTGAGATACCAAGACCGAGAGGGTTTGATCCTATTTTAGCACAACATACTATTGAATTACAATTAAATTCCAAGCAAGTTAGGAAAAAACAAAAGCCCAGTAAATCCAAAAATAGTGCCTTTAATGAGGAAAGAATTATCTAAGTTGATCGAATTAGGTATTATCTTTACTGTTAAGCATTCAAGTTGGGTAGCTAATCTTGTTCCTGTCAGGAAAAGAATGGATAAATCAAATTATGTGTGGATTTCAGAGATCTTAATAAAGCTTCATTAAAAATCATTACCCACTTCCAAATATGGATCGATTTTTGAGAACAGAATCTACTTGAGATAGACTATCTCTTCTAGATGGTTATAGTGGATACAATCAGATTTTAGTCCGAGAAGAAGATAGGTACAAAACAAATTTTACCACCAAGTGGGGTACTTATGCTTACAAAAGAATTCCTTTTGGCCTTTCAAATGTTGGTGCAACATTTCAACGTACAATGGACATGGCTTTTCGTAGCTTGTTAAATAAATGCATCCTTTTTTATTTAGATGATGTTACTATATTTTCAAAAAAATTCATATGAGCATCTAATACATCTAAGGAAGACTTTTTAGTTATGCAGGTAGTTTGGAATATCTTTAAACCCCAAAAGTCTATCTTTTTAGTACATCAAGGTAAATTATTTGGTCATATTGTTTCTAAGCAAGGTTTGGCAGTTGATCCTTTCATAATCAAATCCATATGATAGCTATCATTGCCTCATCATAAGAAGGCATTACAAAGTTTTCTTGGGAAAATCAAATTTGTTAGAAGATTTGTTCCAAAATTTTCAGCATTGGTTAAACCATTAACGATTATGTTAAAGAAATCAAAACAACCATCTCTCGGGCTCCTACTCTTGCAAATCTAAATTTTGATAAATATTTTACAATGTAGCACTTATAGGAGATGAAACAATCTCATCTATATTAACTTAGGTTAATGATGAAAATAAAGAACAACCAATTACTTTCTTTGGATAGAGTTTGCACGATTACGAAACAAGGTACACATTTCTTGAAAAACAAGTACTTTTAGTAGTCAGAGGGCTAAAGAATTTTAAGTACATGCTTTCAAAAAAAAAAATCCATGTTCTTGTTTCTAATCCATGTGTGAAATCTTTCTTGTAAAATAAAGAATTGAATGACAAAAGAGTAGGCTGGATAATGAAGGTCATGGAGTATGATGTTGATATCCAAGTCACAAAGACAGTTTGAGTTAAATGTTTGTGTGAACACCTAATTGTTGATATGGAAAAACAACAAGTTGCAGAACTAGAAGATTCAAAACAACATGCTAAAATTGTGTATTAGCAATCAGACATCATGGTTCAGCCAGAAAATCAGCAACCTAAACTTGCTCAAGAAGTTCAGGAATCAAGATGGATGACTGATTTAGTTAACTATCTACTGACATGACACCTGCTCGAAGGTATGGAAAAGAAAAAATGAAGATATTTTAGACTACAAGTTGTACCCTATGTTTTAATTGATGGTGTGTTGTTCAAAAGGGATATAAATCCAATCTTTTGCGCTTTGTTGACTATCATAAAATTTAGAAATTATTATCAGAATTCCATGAAGGACCTACAAGAGGTCATTTTTCAGCATGTACCACAACTTTAAAAATTATGAAAGTTGGTTACTATTGGCCCAACATATTCAAGGAATGTTTGAATGGATTAGAAAGTGTAAGAAATGTGCTTTATTTGTTGGAAAAGAACGTTTAGCTTCTCTTCCTTTACAACCTATTTCAGTTGATCAACCTTTTATGCAGTGGGGTCTTGATTTTATTGGCATGATAAACTCACCTTCATCACAAGGACACAAGTGGATTTTTACTGCTACATATTACTTTACATGCTGGACTGAAGCAATAGCCTTGACAAATGCTAATGAAAATTTGATACTATCCTTTTACGAAGGTATAGTTTGCATATTTTGTGTTCTAGAAACTATCATATCATATAACGCTTTAGCATTTCTTAATGCAAAGTTAATAGATTGAGTTGTCAACCATGGAATTTATGTAAGTTAAACATCTAATTATTACCCATAAGGTAATGGGTTAGCTTAAATTACTCACAAGAATATTTTAAGGATCATCAGAAGAACACTCAAAGATAACCGAGAGCTTGGCATCTAATGCTAAATTCAGCACTTTGGGTGATAGAGTGACTCCTAAAATATCGGTTGGCAATTCACCATACAAGATTGTTTATAGAAGATAAGAAAGAATTCCCATTTCAATTGAGTTACTGTATTAGATTTGCTACATCAAATTGAGTTGCTTGAGAATGAACCATTTTAGGTTCGTTATGTGGAATTAATGGAATTACAAGAGCTAAGAGATCAAGCTCATTTTAATATGGAGAATAATCAAAAAGATGAAGAAGACTTTTGATAAGAAAGAAAAATTCAGAATCTTCAATGAAGGAGATATTGTGTTGAAGTCGGATGCTGATCGTAAAAATCCAAGAAGACACATGATGTTTGATACAATCTAGAGTGGCCCTTACATGATTTCAGCTTGTAAAGAACACAATTCTTTTCAGCTCTCAAGGCTTAATGGAGAGGAACTTCCCATTCCGTGAATGGTATGTTTCTCAAAAATATTATTGAAAATCTTACGTTGATTGTTTAGAGTAGGATTTCCTTTCAATAAGTGTAGTTCCTGCACATTACAATGTTTTTCAATTCAACAAGTGCATCCATGCACTTGATTAGGATTACTCGATCCTTCCCTAGTTTTAGTTCATTTTGGAAGGGTTGGACCTTCAGGAATGAATATTTTAGTTACATGATTTGGACTCCATTCCCAATGGATAAGAGCAAGGCACTGGTTTACAAGCTAGCAAACAACTTTCCCCATAGGATTGCCGAAAATGTTGACAATTTTTGCACTTGTACAAAAATTGGAAACTCGAAACTTCATTACGATGGATAGCATTGGTGAAGTGGATCTAAGCTAGGGGATTTTATTTTACTCAATATTGTTTCTGTTGAATTAATTGATGATTACATGAAATCTGAAGTTATGTGTGTTGTTACAAAACATAATAGATCACATAGTCTATAATTTCATGACTATCTTTAGCAAAAAAAGGCGCTAAGGGACATTTGTGTTATCTTGACGAAGACATCAAAGTGTAGAATAAATAAAGTATTAGGTTTTGGATAAGAAATCATAACTACATATTCATAGAATCGAGTTCATTACCGATGTTACAAGTATTCATTAGTGTTATTTCCTTCATGATTAAGAGATTCAATTATATTATTGGGTTGTTTAGCTCATCATACAATCCATACGTAAAGTAGAAATACAAAAGAAATACACAATTAAATTTCAGAATTCAATGTTTTATTCATAAGGAATTTCAAATGTTCCCACACAAGCCATGGGATGTAGGCGAAAGTAAAGTACAACTACTGAAATAAGAGGTACATATGCATGAAAGAGAAAATAGAGGAGTATGAATGAACCCATCATTGCCTTGGGGTTTCTTCTTCGGTTGATGCATCTCCATCTCCAAATTTGTTCCTTATTCATCTTCACTACTGAAGGCATTGCACCTAAAAATAAGAAAAGAGAAAAAAACTATCAGTTACGAGTTCAAGGTTAATCCATATTCCTATACTATCCTAATTCATGCAGATGAATCTCTTAACAACAGGAGATATAAATTACATGAAGATCAAAGGCACTACTGATAGAAGTACTTTTCTGTAAGCAATATACATGATTTACTCACTCAAAAAGAAGGAGAGAGAAGAAAAGAAAAACCATGGACATAAGAGAGGCCAAAAGCCTAAATATTTTCTAATTGTTTTCTTAAGTGTGCAGGTACAAGTTGCAATCAAGAAGAAATAAATAATGTTTTACAGTCCTCACTGTAGATAAAGATTGTAGAGTTCAATGAATTCTATCCTATGGTACATGAAGCAGATAAGTCATAAGTACATACTGGTAAAGAAGAATGCAACTCAAAGTTCAACAACTATTCTAGAAATAGAAGAAGTTATAGTACCGAACAAAGAAGAGACTTGCAAATAGAAGTACATGTTTTAGAATAAAACTCAAAGGTGAAGCAAAAGAATCAGAATTTGAAGGTCGAAGTTAAATAGAAAGATAAGATTACAACTTAAGCGAGTAAAGAGAGAGGAAAAATGAGCAAATTTTGACAGGCCTTGTCATGTAAAATGGACATTTACATCTTCTGTCATGCTTTAAAAGCTATATGTAAATAAAATAAGTGATACAGAAAGTAGAAAAGTATTTCATGATCAAGATAATAGTTATTATGTTTCAGTTTCCAACAACAAATCAACTTCAACAAAGAAGTGATACATTATATTTTTTGAATCAAGAAATTATATCTATTACATCTAAAACAGAAATAAAAGAAGGAAATATGGGAAAATTTTGACAGGGCTTCGCTATGTAAAATGGACATTTTAAATTTTCTAGCATGCATACTAAAGTTGTAATGAATCTGAAATATAGTATTTAAGAAGAAAATAAATGAAACTACAACATATGAAGAAAATTTTAATTTTCAGCTATGTCCTTTCCAGTCTCTCAAATAAAAGTGAATGATTAAATTCTACAGTTTTTAGTTTTAAGAATTAAATTTTGAAGTCATTTTACAACTGATAATGAAGAAGGATACTAAGAACAGAGTTACAGGAGGGCCAAACAGTGAGGAATCAAGGAAATCAAGCTCATAAATTTGTAAAGTACAACCAACCTTAAGTACTTTTTTTCAGAAATAAAGCATCAATTATACATACTGCTACAGTATAGCTTCAAAGCCAAATTCAGATGCATGATTTTATAGGTACAATAAAGTTTGCAAAACTTCAATAGAATAATATGCATTGGATTCATGAAGTTATAATTTCCTAAATGAAAAGGAAACTTTTGTACTAAAGGTATATCATATTCAAGACATTCAAGGACCAGGTTTAGATATCTTTAGAAACTGATAGTAAAGGAATTACAGTGTCCTTGATATAATGGACCTTTTAGTTGAGGAAGTAAGCTAAAAATAGAAGAGAAAGGAAAGTGAAGGAAACTATCAAGTGTAACCACTCTTCTAGTTATTAAGGGTAATTAAAATAAAGGTTTACATTAGAACAAAGCTCCATAATAGAGGGCTGCAAAAATGAGATATGTTAGTTACTCAAATAAAACATGAGGTTACAATCTTTGCAAGAAGATAGCATGAAAACTAGAACTCCTAGCTATGAGAAAAATAGTGGAAATGAAATATGTCAAGCCCAGTTTTAGCTTAAGAAGATGAACCTAGAAATGAGAAATTGCAAAAATAGAAAATGAGAGATCCACATCTCTTCATTTCAGAACATTAGAAGTCGGTTGAAGCATGGAAAAAAGAAGAGTACAAATATCGAAACAAAAGATTCAAACTCAGTGATTACATGGCTGAATAGAAGGAAGTACAGAGCTCTAAAAGAAACACTGTGAAGTGGTTTTCAACATTTGCAAAAAATTTATAATCTTCAAAAAATAGATTACAGAATCAAAAGAAATATTTCACATCCAAGAACTCATAAACAAAAGGAAATATACCTATGTCCAGGTTATCCAAGTTAAGATTTTGAAATTGAAATTTGAGATCATATAGGGGTTTCAAAATTTTAAAATAAGCACAAGGACTGAGCAAGAGCTCACCGGTTAGGGTCAAGGTGAGAAAACCCACTAGAGATGATCATATCAGGACTAAACGAAGGACCCAAAATGAGTTTTAGCTCAGAGACCAAGGTTGTCTTAGAAATCATATAGAAAATGCAAGGAGAGAAACGATCACGAAATACGAGATGAAATACCCATATGTAGTGAGAGCCGAGCTCGAAGACCATATAGCAATGTTGACAAACTCCACAACCAGCTTTCTCAAAGAACTCAAGTAGAGTAGAAACGAGTGATAGAGAACCATTTTCCCAGGAAATCCAACCTTGAAAGTAATCAAACAATGGCATGAATAAACATTTTTCTAGAGATTTTCCTGCATAACCAAAAAATCCAAATGAAGTGATCATTAGGGTCAAGTTACCTGTTACCATGAAAATTTGAGAGGCGAGTCAACAGAACTCAACCATGATTGAAGCATCAACGATCAAAAATCAAACTGTGCTAGATCAACGTCACCAGATTGATTCCCAAATTCAAAGCAAACCACCTAGGTTCCATATGCCACTGACTACATTCAATGTAAGCTAACAACACTAACCATGAGTCAGGAATTAATGCCACCAGATCAAACAGTAAAGATATCGACGGCCCGAGAATGATTACAAAATTTAAAGCAAACTCAACCCGAGTTAAGATGCCACCAAAAAAGCGTATGGAGGGGTGAGTCATCATCATGTGGGGTCCAGGTTATGATTAAAAGAAATTATTATATCTGATTTGTTAATAAAGGTTCCCAACTATAGTCCAAGCACCATGATTTAAAAAATTGACCAAACAATGTTCATGCAACATCTCCCAAAAGGCGAAGTATGGTCTTATTCCAATCAAATGCAAAAGCCAACACTATATAATACAATGATAACTAAAATATGACAGACCTTATCATGTACCATATGTTATCAAAGGTGGCCGAATGTAATATGGTGACCCTGTTACAAAGTGCCCCTTTTCTTATTTCAAAACCAAGGTAATTTGCTAAGTCCACAAGAGTGGCCAAACCAATAAAGACTAATGGTTAAGTGCAAAGGTGGTCCCCACTATTGGAGAGGTTGGAGATGATTTACGATGTGTCATCCATGTGACCATTAGAAGACAAAGGAATGTCAACATCACAACTGGTCTTAGAGATGGTCCCCATCAAGTGGATATTTAGTTGTATTATTTTTATAAGGTTTATTGGGGGGTGGCCTTTATTAAGAAAATAGCTTAGTGCTCACTATGGGCTAGTATTTTTTGTAAAATGAGTTGTATTTACAACTCATATAAATATAATGTTTGTGAGTAAAATAATATTGTTGTAATATGTGGAGTTGTACTATTATACAAATCATGTATCTATTAGGATTATGGAGTGAATAAAGTCTTATTAGAGTGATTCTAGAGATAACAGAGAGATTCGAGGAATACTAAGTGATAAGAATTGACTCTAGATTATAGGATAAAGCATTTGTATAAGAAGATATCTCTAGAGGAATACAATATCTCAAATTATTTGATGAATTAAGTGTTTTATATTATCTAAATTCAATTGATTTATTATTTTAAAATGATTGAAATATAAGATTTGGTATCGGAGCGGTGGCTCTTAGAAGTGCTCTATGGAGTTTTACATTCAAAGGATTCTAATTTTTAAAATACTTACGGTAAATCACATTTTAATCCAAAACCCAGAATCTAAATTCTAGAAAATATTGTGGGTTTGTTTATTTATATTTTGAACACGATCTATAAAAACTTAGAAAAACCTAGTTTTGGTTAAGGATAAATAAATAAATCAAACAAGACCAAAATTTTTAATATTGGAGTTTTTGTCTAATTTTGCCATCTCATGCAATCGATATTCGAAGAGATCATTCCAACCAAATTTATGCTCTTGGTCAATTATATAACTCATAATCAAGGTGGTACTTTTTCAAAAGAGTGTGAATTGTGAATCTGTCACTTTTACGAGAAAAATTACATGGCGTAAAACACCCACGCCTCTACAAGATATTAATACGTATGTGCATTTGATATGTGTTATACACAACCTGAATTCTTTTGTTTGATGTTTGGAGGATTGACATCTGTGGATATTTTCAGGTGCATTATGTGTCATGGCCATTCCATGCAACATGTTGTCTAATTTTATGATTAATGCTTTGTTTTAGAGTCTTTAGAATGTTTTTTTGTCATTTTTTTTTAAGTATTTTCCAAGTCTTAAATAGCTAAAGCTAAAGCTATTAATCCAATCTTTAATTGGACTTCTAGTCATCTTGTGTTATAAAAAGGGGGTTTAGTTTGTTAGTTTAGTCTTATATATCTTTTTAAAAGATATTTCCCATTTCATTGTTTTATTTAGAGTGTTCGTTCTAATATTTGTTTTTGATTGACATCAAATATTGAGTCATTTTAAATGTCAAAAAATAGATGTTAAAAGGTAAATAGTCATTTACTTTTAAATTATCATTGTTGTCATTTCAAAAGAGTCGTCCATAAAATATTTTGTATCATTATATTAAAAAAGTAATCTTTAATTACTTTTTATTTACTCATCTTTTGTGTAAAAGTACTATTGTCTTGTTTGTCTTCGTTTTTTCAAAGTCAAGTCAAGTATTTTTTATTTAAGTCGTTTTGTCTCATTATAAAAATCTAAAAATAATAAAAAAATTGTATTACGAATGCATTTTCGGTGGAAACTGACATTCAATTTTTTAAAATAATGAAATTTGAAAGTCAATTTGCATTTTCTTTGAGTTAGCAAAAGAGATAGGATGGAGGATGGAGGAAACAAGTGAAGGAGGTCAATCAGTGACCTCTCGCTAGCCACAAATGATAGGGTCACATAATGGTGTTGTGGCGGTTTCTTTCGATTGTGTGTTTACTTTCTACAAATAAGAACATATAGATCATACTTGTTCAAGTATTGTAGTAAAGGAGCTTATTTATTTGTATTTCCCCTTGAGGCAAGAAAGTGATGAGAACTAATAGAGTACTATAAAACCATGATGTATGTGGTTATTAGTTAACCACATGTAAAACCATCCTTTGTTTCTAGGTTGTTGGTAAACCGAGTGTGAAACCATCATGATTGTTTGTAGGTTGTTGGTAAACCGAGTGTAAAACCATCATGGCCATCTTTAGCTTGGTGGTTATCCGAGTGTAAAACAATTATTTGAGTTGGGTAGAAGTACAGGATAACTTTTTCCCCATGTTTGCACTAAGCGGGGAATGTTATGAAAATAGCTCAGTGTTCACTATGGGTTAGTATTATTTGTAAAATGAGTTTATTTACACCTCGTATAGATATAATGTTTGTGAGTAAGATAATATTATTGTAATATGTGAAGTTGTACTATTATACAACTCATGTATCTATTAGGAGTATGGAGAGAATAAATGCTTGTTAGAGTGATTGTAGAGATAAGAGAGATATTTGAGGAAGACTACGTGATAAGACCCGACTCCTAGATTATAGGATCAAGCATTTGTATAAGAAGTTATCTCTAGATGAATACAATAACTTGAATTATTTGATGAATTAATTGTTTTATCTTATGTAAATCCAATTGATTTATTATTTTAAACTGATCCAAATATAAGAGCCTCAAATGTGACCTTGAGTAAATATGTTGTTTTCCTTTTTTTTAGAGTATTTGTATTATTTCAGTATTGTGAGTCACCTTTAATATTGTTTGTTAAACTGCTCCAATTAAGTTGACTAAAATTGATTAATTAGTGTAATTTGGGATGTGACTAAAGGGAGTATTTAATGTGGGTAGGTGGTTCTTGATTTATGTTGGATTTGAAAGGATTTTATTACTTTTGAGTGTTGTGTACTCAACTTTGTATGTAAATTTTAGATTTCGGCTTAAGGGCCATTTTGGAGCCTTGTGGGACAATTTAAGCTTTTCCCACACCTCTTAATTTCACCTACTAACTACTCTCATGGATTAGGGGTCAAACGTAAAACCCATTATGTGATTGTAAGACAAAAAGGTGCTATTTATTGCACTTTCTTATGTTATGTTTGTGGAGCCCTGTTATCATGTTAGAGTTTGGTACACCTTCCATGTGTTACACTCGGATTTTTAGGGTAGTCCCACTCGCCGGAGAGCGGGTCAAGGGGGTTCAAGGTGAAGCCCCAAGTAAATTTTCATGGGTGGTTTATTAACCCATGGGTAATGGGTAACTTTTATGGGATGTTTTTGGGCCCATGGCTTTTCGGTACCCATTGTTTTGTAAAACCATCTCTTTAGCTACCTATTGATGTAATTATAAATAGATGGACATACAATAGGATTTATATGAGTGTGTTTTGTGAAGGTGAATAGGGTGTGCGAATTCAATTGTGAATTCGGGAGGGTTTGTTGAGCATAGCTCCAAACAAGATCCGATTATCAGAATCGTGAAGATTTTTGGCTTGTAATAAAATATGAGCAAGTGTTCTTAGTGGATGTAGCCCACATTGGGTAAACCACGTTAAATATTGTCTTCATGTTGTGCATTTTTCATTTCGTAATTCTATTCATACTTCTTATCATTGCGATTCTCGGGAATTATTCCGCATTAGATTCTATTAATTCCTAACATCTTACATATATTTTAAATTTTGCCTTGTAGAGGTATGGCTTTTAGTTTGAGTGTGTAAGAGTGTTGTCATCCCCTCAACCACCAATTTATTGTGCTTTTTATGGATTGGGTTTGACCATGTGATGTGGATTGGAGGATAAATTATGTGGCATCCTACATAGAGCCACATCACCTCTTTCTCCTCTCTTTTCTATTTATTCAATTTTGTTTGATGTTTTAGGGTATACTTGTTTTATTTGGACTCTTCCATTTTTTGGAGGAGCTTACTTTTAGAGTGCCTATCTCGTAGCTTGGAATTAGACTTGTAAAGGTTTTGATTTTGTGATTTTTGATTGGATACTCTTGCTGATCGCAAGGTAGGGACTACACCCATTTTTTCTTATTTCTATTTTTTTGTGCAAATGAATGTGAATGGATGATTTTTGCATGTTTCTAGTTTTGGGAAATAGAATGGTCTTTAGGTTGTGTAGGAGAAAATAGAAATGGAGATATTTTAGAGGGAGGCATACAAATATTATTGGGTATTTTAGGAGGGATTTGGGTTGGGATGTCACACCTTGTTAATAAGTGAAATTTTTTCTTATCTTGTTTATTTTATTGAGAGAGTCATAAGAGATGAGGGAGACATAAGAATTGTTTTTCTCGGAGGGAGGCATAAGATTCTTGTCGGTATGCGATTAAGTATTTTGGAGGGCTTTAAGGTGAGAACCCAAACCTTTGGGAGGCGTGAGTAGATCCTCATGTTTCCTTTCTCAATGTTTGCTTGAGTATTGAGCCTTTGTACTTGGGAAATTGCATGTTTGTTGTGATTTTGGTGTTTTGTTTATTGTGTTGAATGTCTTGTTTGAATGTTTTTGTGGAAGCCATGTAAAGTTTTAAATGGTTGACTTATACCCCTTAGTGCTTCATTGTTGGGGCTCGGAGGCCAATGAGGAAGAAGGCGTCTCTTCTTCATTGGATTATTCTTTGGGTGGAGAGTGTTCTCTACTCCCTATTTTGTTGTTTTTCTTGGACATTGATGAAGATGGAGGAGCTCAAGTGAATATTTTTCATAGTTACACTTTGAAGAAAATGAACATAGATCCGTCTTTGTAAAATATTTTCCATGTTGTGTCCAGTTGAGTGGAGGGCTTGTAACTCGCATTTTAAAGATTTTTCAACTTCTTGTAAATGTGTCGTGAAAGATTAATTTGTATAAAGTGTTATCACCGAATCAAAGCACCCTCCGGTTTGCACAAGCATGTGTCCTTGAGCTCACGGTGTGACTGGGTAACATGGGTACTATCTCCAAGTTGTGGGACTTCCTACTTGAGATAGACCTCTAGAGAAATCTAGTTCTTTCCCTAAACCACCTGCAACAATATATTATAATGCGGGAAAAACTATCTTATCCTAATCTAAATTTCCAAGGGACCAGGAGAGAGAGTGCATGAAAATAAATCCTACACTAAAGTGGTGATACACTAGAAAAAAGGGGATGAGAATAGCTTTCCAATGTGTGAAATATGGAAGCAAAGTAAATACTAGAGAGGGTGATAATATTTCTCCACAATCTAGGAACTGTACTCACAACAATATTTCATACACACATAATGATAATGAATCCCTGCAAGAGCATAAAATAGACATAATATATTTTCACCGAGATTGAAAGGCCAAAAAGAATGCAAACGAACAAAGCAAGGGAAGATACATCCACAAACTTACATCTATTTATTCCTTGATATAGACAATTCAATCCATTACAAAATAAAGGCCTAGAGAACCATGCAAGGAGTCCACTACAAGGGCTTGCAGGACATTGGCTTCACAAAACCACTTTGACAAATTTTTGCTACTTAAAACTATCTCCCCTTACAATGAGCTCAACACTTTAATTTATAGAATTTTTGGAGAGAGAGAATTGTAATCTAGAAATTATCCTTCCAACCACTTGGAAGATGTCATAAATGGAGTGAAATGATAGTATGTTACCAATAAAGGCTCCCATATTGTCCCATGACTTGCACAAGTGAAACATTTCTGTCCATGCCTCATTAAATGCATCTCCAACCACTAATAGGATTAGTATTCAAAACCTACAACGTTTTCCTTAAACTCATCATATATTTCTACATTTATTTAATTTTTACATTGGGCTCAAAATCATGACTCCAACAAGACCAATTTTGTGAAAATCCATTGAGAATTGTAAAAGTTGTGATCTTCTGAGTGTGAGAAACTATTTTGGGTTCGCAGAGATTTCTTACCTTTAATGGGAATGGGAATTAAAAATTTTGGAGTTTGATATGTGGCGCGAGAGGATGTCAAGACCTTTCCAATGATATAAGGTTTTTTCAAATTTTGAGCACTTTGGATCAAAATTTATTCCTATTTGAAAATTCACGCTAAAAAGTTATCGTTTTCCTTTGTTCTGTGGACTTTGTTCTAGGTCGGTTTCGATGGAATTTGTTCTGCGAGACATTATCCTACAAAAATTTCCGTGGACTTTGTTCTTCAAAGATTTTCCATGGAATTTTTGCAGACTTTTTTGTAGAATTTGTTTCATGGAACATTCTATGGACTTTGCTCTACAACATTTTCCCGGACTTTTGTTTTGCAGAATTTTCTTTTGAACTTTCCACATACTTTGTTCGCATACTTTCCATGTACTTTGTTTTGTGAAATGTTTTGTGGAACATTCCATGGACTTTTCTGCATAAATTGTGCAAGTTATCAACATTACCTTGGGGGTGAATTTTGGATAACAATTTGGTGACTTAAGCAGGTTATGTTTTACGCCGGATGAAGTTGTCAATGGCGTTGAAGTATCCATTGGGCAAAAATTCTCATTGATAACCTTAAATCTGATCGGCGAGGACCAACATCGTGAGTCATTAAAAGATCGCTTTTGGAGATGGAATTTCCTTCCATTTTTGTACTCTCATCTTTTATAAGAGAATCTATAATTTTGTTTGTGAGAGTAGAAAATTTCTTGATTTGGAATTTTTCCCTCACTTGACTCTCTACAAATCTGATCTGTTGGAGTGCAATGACAACACTTGAACCTACCCCGATATTGATACCTTGCTAATTTAATCTCCTGTGGCTGCAAAGTCTCTTATGGGAGTGTGATGAAATCTATAAAAGAATACACTAGAAGTAATAGAACATGTGCACTAGAACTTAGGGAAATGAAACCTATTCTAGAAACAACAACAATGTGCACGAGCACTTTGAGGAATTGAAAATCCTAGGCTAATATGTACAAGGGTGAAAACTTCTTCCTTTTACTAGCAATGTTTGATGTAAATTCCATTGATTGGAATATATAATTCTTCACCATATAACTTGGCCAATTGGAAGGAATTGATATTTTTGCATTCAATGATCATCATATATGGAGCTTTCCATATGGCATCAAACTTGGAATGCTTTCCTGGCTTTGCACAATCAGCATCCCACTTTAGTACCAAGTCTTCTATTTAGAATGTCCTAATTTTGGGTTTCTTGTCAAGTCTCTTCTTGATCAATGCTTGATGCTTTTCCATGGTCTCGTATAACATGTTTTCTTGTCTCTTCTAATTCCATCAGCTCTGAATATCTCGATATCCATGGGCTCAAACTCCTAGTTCAATATACACGCTTGTGTGGAGAAATACTTGAAGACCTCTAGAATGTAATTCTATCAGCCCATAGAGATGATTTGAGCTTCATATGCAATGTCCTCTGGTTTTCATCAAGAGTTCTTCTTATGATTATTAGCATGTTCTTGTTTGTAGATTTTTCTTGACCATTACCCTGAGGGTAATAATTAGAAGAAGTGTTGAGGTAAATACCATTTTTAATAGCCCATTAAGTGATTTTTATGCCAATAAATTCCAATGCATTGTATGATATGATGGTGGTAGGAACTCAAAATCTTGTGACTATTCCTTCATAGAATTCCAAGATTTTGGATTCATTTTCCTCTTTGAGTGCCACCTGCTTGATCCACTTGGTGAAATAGTCATTTTCCATGAGTATCCACTTGTGGCCTTGACTTGAATTTGGATTGATAACTCCAATGAAGTCTAATCCCCATTGCATGAATGGTTGATCCATTAAAATGGGATGAAGAGGAAGGGCTGCTAACCTTTCTTTTCCTGTGAAGAATGCACACCTTTTACATTTTTTGATCCATGAGTAGCAATCAACAAACATTGTGGGCCAATAGTAACTAGATTTCATGATTTTGATGGCTATCACTCATGGAGCAAAGTGGCCTCCCACTTCTCCATCGTGGAACTCATGCAATACCTTCTCGATCTGATTTGTTGGGACACATCTCAATAACACCCCATTCACATCTTTCTTGAATAGGATGCCATCAATGAGAACATACATAATAAATTGTAATCTGAAATATCTTCTCTTAGCTTTGTTCCATTTTGGAGGGCACAAACTTGTTTGGAGATAATGCACCATGTCTTGATTCCAACATGGAATGGGCTTATTGTTAGCTAACTGTTCTTAATCATTCTGTAGTAGTAGGACAACCTCTTCTTCACCTTTTGACTCATCATGTTGTTTGGAAGCGAGCTAATCATATAAATATTTTCCACAAACCAGCTTGGTCACTTTGATTTCAATATAATATTACATTACCCGAGTGATCCAACCTTCTCTCTTCTCATTAAAAACATTGTTTAGGAGAGATTCCTTGACACCAACATGATACACTAGCGGTTGAATCTTGTTGTTTGAGACAAAGTGTCTGAACTTATTCAAACTCCTAATGACAACAAGAACATGATTTTCTATAAAATAATACCTTACTTCGTAATCTTCCAAATTTTGACTGAAGAATGATATGGGCTGTTATGAACCTTCTTAATTCAGTTGTACTAAGATAGCTAAGGTGTATCGATCCTCTAAAAGCATACAACATGAAGTCATTTTAAAATTATGGGTTGATAAGAGTTAGATCTTGTTATATTGCATGATTGATGTCCCCAAAACTCTCTTTTCCTTTTGTTGTCCATTTGAATACAAGATTCTTTTTCAACATCATTGTTAAAGGCTTCACAAGAGTAGAAAAATCAGGCACAAATCTGCAAACAAAGTTTATCCTTAAGAAGAAGCTTTGGAGAGATTTCTTATTTTGTGGTAATAGAATTGTTTGGATGGCTTCGACTATTTTAGGATAAATTGTCAACCCTTCTCTTCAAACAATGTGACCCAAAAATTTGCCTTCATGACCCAAGAATACACACTTTTTGATTCAACAAAACTTTGAATCTTCTACATCTCTAAAATACTTGCCTTAGGTGAAAGAGGTGGTCTGCTGCATTTTTTAGAAGACAGTGATATCTTCTAGATATACAAGCACTATTTTTTTTATTATTCCTTTGAATTCCATATCCATGGCTCGCTGAAATGTTTTCTACGGAATTTGATAGTCTAAATGGAATTTTCTTATAGGAATACGTGCCCCATTTTGTAGTGAAGGCTATCTTGAAGTGATCTTCTTCCTTCACCATTATTTGGTTATAGCTTTGAGTAGTCGTCTAGCAATGAAAACCTTTCGAGAACCAACCAGCTACAACTGCAAGATTTTCTCCATTGATGGAAGTGGGTAATGATTTTTAAGTGATGCTCTATTTAGATCATAGAAATCTACATACAACCTAATTTATTTGTTCTTCTTCCTTACTAGCACCAATTTTGCAACCAAGATTGAGTGCTTGATTGGAAAGATGATGTTAGCTTTAATAAGCTTATTCAAATCCTTTCTCATAAGAGGTTCAATGTGGGATTCTTTGGTCTTTGATTTTCACGATGGGCTTAGATTTCATATATAATTCAATTATATCTTTGAGCCAAATTTGGATTAAAACATCTTAATCCTTATAAGTCCATGCAAGGACATCCGGGAACTCTTGAAAAAGTTGAACAAATTCAAATTTCTCTTGTGGGGTACTTACTTTACCAATTTACAATGTCTTGTCTTCACCTCTTGAAATGAGATTTGAATCTTCACCCTTCACCGAATGTTTAGTTGATATTTTTGAAGCTGATCATTTGGGTTGAAGATCGACTCTAAAGTTACAAGACCTTTTGGAAATCGACTCTAATGTTTAGTTGAAGCTGCTCCAACTTGTCTGGTTTCTAGCAGAGAAATCAACTTCTTATTTTAGGAAATTAACAATTTGTTAATCATTCTTCAAGACTTCCAACTTGTGTTGTTGTATCGGTACAACTATTCTTACAACCAATTTGATATGAGTTTAGGTTTTCTCACTTTTTATACTTCCTAGCACATCAAATGTTGCTTCAATGGATGCAAGTTTGTCTGCTACCTCATATTTCTTCCTCGGGATGGATTCGATACTAAAATATTTAAAATATTCAATTAGATACCATACTTGATTCTTGTAGTTCTTCAAAATATCATTCATGAAACATTTTTCCTTTGACTTGATTGAAAATTAGGTCACTATCCCCAAACACTTGCAATTTTTAACACCTCTTTCTCTTTTCCAATGTTATCCATGAATCGGGACTTCATACTCGGTCGTGTTGTTTGACCAAGAAAACTGAAATAAGAAGGCTGAGGAATACTTTGTACCTTGTGGTAAAACAAACATGGCTCCTCCTCCAACACCTTGCCTACTCCTCAAACCATGAAATAATAATTTTCATACTTCATTATCATCTTTGTGATCTAGCTTGGTAATGCTAGGGAGAGGTTGATTCTCTTCATGTAAACAATAGACTCCTAATTCATCTTCTTCCATTTCCTTGTATGGATCAAATGTATATCTTTTGTTATACCATTCATTAAGAGTCGAGTCTGGAATGCATCTAGATTTTTTATCCGCATCGTAGGTATTTGGATACTCCTCTTGATCAAATGTTGAACAATTCACATTGATTAGACTCGATGTGTGAGGCTCAATATGAAATTTTACAATATGCTAAAATCTTATTGTATCCTTAGCTCCATACCTTGTTTTTAATAACATGTGTGACTAATCACCAAAAAAATGGCCTCCAATTTTAGCAAGTGAAGTCTCTGGACAAGCCTAATGCAAAGAATGGTGGCAAGTCTATGACCGATACATATTGTAATACCATTACATTAGGACATGCATGCAACATGAGGCTCAAATTTTTTGTTACTCCAACTTTTGTTTCTTGTTGTTCCATCCAATTGCACCACACCCTTAGAGATGACTTCATATTGAAGGCCCAATTGATTATCTATTTTTGGCATAACATAGCTACTTGCTACTAAATCAATCATGAAATTATGTACAATATTGTTTCCAATGATTAAAGAGATTTATAATGGAGGAGGTTTCATATTCCTACCTTGTTTTCCTCCTTGATTTCCTTATGGCTCAGTTGAATTTGTGAGAACCTTTTATTGATCCTTGATGACTAATTTGATGTCGACGAGTTCTCCATAACAGTTTGCAATAGGTCTCTTTGTCCTAGGATAGCTAATGACTCCCACATTGATATTTTTACATTTGTTTTCTTCATCTATTTAATGAGGTTGATTGGAGATGAGACATATCCTGTTGTCCCTTATCCTACACATTTTCACTTGTCCATGGGATGTTACAACCAGCACTTGGGTTGGTCTAGAAAGTGGCTTGGGTTGATGTTGGACATTGAGAGTTGTACTTTGATTACCAATACCTTGTTGAGATCTAGATGGTTGTGGATCATTTGAATTGGATGACTGTTCCTCTTCAATATTTCTCTTCTTAGATCATGTATTGGCTGCCACACTTTGAGGCGGGGCTTGAATTATACCACGGAAATCTTCATCATGTCAATTCACAAGTGTGGTCTTATCTAGAGGTGCCCTTGAATAACTTCCTAGTGTTGATTCACTTCTTGGCTTTGTCTCTTTTTCCACACCCAGTGTTGCCGCCATAAGATCTTGATTCAAAGCATCATTGAAACACATTGACTAGTTAAAAGGTTGATTTCATGAGAAGCACCAATCATATTCTTGACCAATGTTATTTTTCACTAGTACCAAGGCTCTAGATGTGGATGCAACATTAGAATTATAAGGCTTAAACAACCTATTAAGAGAATGTTTGACTTGGTTTCGATTTGCAGTTTGAATGGGTGGCCTATTAGGTTTATACAGAGGTCTATTTGCTTGGGCTTCGAGGCTAGTATGGTCTAAATTTTTGAGATTTCTTCCTCTTAAGTGTCACCAACTCATTACCCAAGTTTTACAGGTTGCTTCATGAATTCTTGGAGCTCACTTGACGTACTAGAATATGAGGTAAAAGCTTTAGTTGAACTTTTCTTTCTTAGAGAAAGAATGGGAGCTAACGTAGGTGTTTAAATAGTGCTTGGGTTTCCTATCTCTGGATAAAGAGGAATAGGTGGCATGGGTACAAGTTCGTAGGCTTGGATTAAGTAATTTTCATCTCTAATAGCAATGTTATATGTTGTGGGTAAATTTATACCTCCCATGGATTGTATCATCATTGCAATATCATAATTTAAAGCTTTAAGGAACTATAGGAAAGAACCTTCATCTGTTGGTCTCATATCCAATGAAATATTGTCCCACGTCTGTTAGAATCGAAGTTAAAATCGGTCATCTGCTCACTAGGAGTGCTCTTGATTGTTGTCGAGTTGTTGTAATAAAGAAAATTTATCTTCCGTTTCTCTTAATTGATTATGAAGAGCTACGCACAAATGGTCCCAATTTTGGATAGATCCTGTTGTTAGACTTCTAAACCATTGCAAAGCTTTACCTTTAAAGGAGGATGCCAACAAATTAACAATAATGTCCATTTCTGAAATTTCGTGAGTTTCAAAAACATTTTCAATGTCCCTGGATGTGGTCAATTAGAGTTGTTTGGTTCTCTCCGGTGAAATATGAATTGTTCTTTAATGCTACAACTCGAACTAGATTTTTTACATTGAGTGCAAGTGGGTTGTTGCCAATGAAGTTTACATAGGGATTGGGTTGTGTCATCCTGATTGGTCAGAGAACTCTATTTGATTGAACAAACATTCTACCAGATGGAGGTGTTGATAGTGTTCTATTTGATGGAGATGGAGACCTTTGAGCTCTTCTTTTCCTTCTTCCTCTATCTTGGGATAAATGTAGATAGAAAAATAGTCCCTCTTATTTACTTCTTGACCTTGTTTGAATTCTTCTCATAAATATGCCAAGTTTGTACTTTTGAAACTAGTGGATTCTAAATTTTAGGAGTCACCGGATGTGCAATTCAAAGCTTCTTACAAGTGGGAACTTACAAAAAGTTCACATCAATAGTTATATAATTAAAATGAAGACTTATTTTATCCCACCAAGTGTGTCATAACTGTTATAACCAAATCACAAGCACCCTTTGGTTTACACAAGTGTATGTGCTTAAGCTCATGGTGTGAATGGGTAACATGGGCACTATCTCCAAATTGTGGGACTTCGTACTTGATATACACCACCAGAGAAAGTTGTTTCTTTCCCTAAATGACCTTCCACAATCTACTCTATTGCAGGAAAAAATATCTTACCCTAATCTAAATTTCCAATGGACTATGGAGATAGAGTGCATGAAAATAAAGCCTACACTAAAGTGGTGATACACCAGAAAAAGGGATGAGAATAACTTTCCAATGTGTGAAAGATGGAAGCAAAGTACATACTAGAGAGGGTGATAAAATTTCTTCATAATCTAGCAATTGCACTCACAACTATATTTCATACACACACAACGATAATGAATCCTCGCAAGAGAAAAAAATAGACACAATATATTTTACAATGAGGTTGAAAGGGCATGAAGCATGTAAACGAACACAAAGGGGAAGAGCCATCCAAAAACTTGCATTTATTTCTTCAATGATATGCGATTCAATCCATTTCAAAATAAAGGCACGGATCACCATGTGAGGAGTCCACTACAAATGCCTACAACACATTAGCTTCACAAAACCATTTTGATATAGTTTTGTAATTAAATAATATCTCCCCTTACAATGAGCTCAACACTTTAATTTATAGAATTTTGGGAGAGAGAATTTAAATCCCAAAATCTTTCTTCCAACCACTTGCAAGAAGTCATAAATGGAGTGAAACGATGGTATGTTTATTGCAAAGACTCTCCATATTGTGCCATGACTTGCAGCTTTGAAAAATGTTTGCCCACATCTCTAACCACTAATAGGATCACTGTTAAAAAATTAACACATTTTCCTTAAAATCATCATTGATTCTTTATCAATTTCTGCATTTATTGACTTATGTGCACTTTGGGCTCACGAAACATGATTCCAATGAGACAAGTTTTGCAAAAATTCGTTGAGAATTACAAAATTTATGATCTTCGAGAGTGAGAAACTATTTTGGGTTTGCCAAAGATTTCTTGCCTTTTAAAGGGACCGGGAATTAAAAGTTTTTGAGTTGGATATGTTTCTTTCCTTTTCACCCACCTACTCTTATTAAAATTAATGTGAAAAATTTGTCGTTTTCATTTTTTGTGGCACTTTCTGCGGACTTTGTTCATGCGGATTTTGTTCCATGATACTTTCACGGACTTTATTCTACTACATTTTATGTGGATTTTGTTTTGTGATACTTTCCGTGGACTTTTTTCTTTGGTATTTTCCATGGAATTGTTTCTATAGCACTTTCCATGGACTTTTTTCTGTGGACTTTTCTACGGCACTTTCCACGGACTTTGTTCAGTAGATTTTTCTACTGCACTTTCCGTGGAATTTGTTCTCCAAACATTTCTATGACACTTTCCACGGAGATTTCTTTAGAAATTGTGCAAGTTATCAAAATTACCTTGGTGGTGAATTTTGGATAACGTTAAGTTATCAATATGTATGTATAGTTGGAAACTAGGCAAAGAAAATTGTGTTTCTCACTATGAAAATCCCTTCAACTTTTAAACTTTACCAAGACTATATTGAATGAAAGATTTATATTTTAAATTGGTTTGTTCTTGTAAAACGGAAACTATCAAATATTGCATTATTTATATGAAGTATGAACTTGAAATTCTTTTGAAATGGGAATGATGCTCTCTTCACTCTAAGCTTACATTCAACTCTTTAAAAAAATATTCAAAATCTTAGTATGCTTCATTCTAAAAGATTGATGTTATTTTTGAAAATAGTCTTGTTTCCTTAAAATGGTTGTCATTTATTTATTGTGAAAGAAAGGAAATAGTTTCTTGTTTTTATTGAAAAAGAAGGCATATTGAAAATATTGAAATTATAGTTACATTTCTTATTATGTTGTAAGAAAGAAAATAGTTGTTTAGAATTCTTAGAATAAGGAAAAAATATCCTCCTTGCAAATTATATTAGGTTGAATAAGAAATTTTATTAGTTTTCTCAATTTTACTTTTATATGAATAAGTAGAAAATTTATAGTTACCTTGACTTGTATTACCCAATGTTATATCACTTATTTTGATCATTTAATTAAATCAAAAGAATAAATATATACATATATATATAGTTATAATTATATTTAATTATATAAATTTATATATATTAAATATATCATAAATATATATTTATTAAAAAGAAATAGAATTGATTACATTGTATAATATTGATTTTAATATTAATAGTATATAAATATATATATATATAATGTTTATATTAATAAAACAATATAAAAATTATAGTGATCAAATTTTAAATCCGAATGGTTTAAAGCTTGCGCAGCCTGTTTAAATTGTGTGGGTATTATAGTTGCGGAGGAGGAGGGGGTCACCGACCTCACCCCACACGCTATATTAATATGTGATGGGGGTGGGGTCAATGACCTCCACCCTAATAAAATATAAACTCTGCAAACTATTATCAATGTGGATGCTAAACATATGACTCAACCCTAATACAAATTACGATCTGTGTTTTTGAACCCACGAATATATAAATTTAATCAATGTATTTTATTTTTAAGAAGCAGACATTTATTTAATTCATAATATAATTTATACATATATAGGTCTATATATAACAATATACTCAGCAGTTTTGGATTGTATTAAATATTTAATTTAATAAGGATATATATATATATATATATATATGTATGTATGTATGTATGTATGTATGTATGTATGTATGTATACACATTTTAAATAACTTTAATAATATATATATATATATATATATATATATATATATATATCACCATTTAAACCAGATTTTAAAATGGGGAAAAAACGCCCATGCCTAACTAGGGAAAATGCAAATAAATTACACAATAGAAAATAACAATATAAACAAACCCTAGAAGAGGGTTACAAATAGAACAAACAATCAAAAAAATATGTGTACCCATCCTTGATCTTGAGTATACTTCAATGGCTTCCAATCTCCTTCTTCTCTGAACTCTGCAAAATGAAAATGAGAAAACAAATCGAAAGATAGAAGCGAGAGCATTTCATAAGGATGATTAGGGTTAGTTGAATACCTAGATCCAAGGGCTCTAAATGAATCCATCTAACGGTTGTGATTCCACCCTACAAAAGTTAGGTGACAATTTTGGTGGGAATATATTTTTAAATAAAATGTATGTATAACTTGTGAATGGGGTCACTAAAGGTGTGTTAGGAGGTAAGATTAAAATGTCACGTTATTGTTTAGTTTGGCGACATTTATTAATTTCTTGACCTTTGAAATTAATTAAATTAAATTTACCCAATGATAACTAGACAATGTTTATTATAGGAGTTAAAATATATTTGCACTAAATTATATGGTTAGGGTAAATGAAACATTAACCTTAGGATATTAAGTCAATAAACGACACTAAAAATATAATACTAAATTAAATAAATATTGTAATAAGGGTATTTTAGCTAATGGCTTGTAAGGGTTAATTAATGAAATTTAACGGGAACCCGAAAGGGGATTTAAGCATGAAATTTTGAATTAAAGTAATAATAATTAATTGTTAATTAAAATGAAGGAATTATTAACGAGAGAAATAATTAAATCTAGTTGAAGGATATCCTATTGTAAATTTTCCCAACTAATCTTTGGGTTTCGTGAGGGAAAAATGTAGGCATTACACTTGGTATAAGAACCATGGGTTCATCTCTTGACCCTTGGGAAAACTTGAAACAACCTATAACTAGATCACACAACATTGCATGATATTTTAAAATGTAGAAAACCTAGAAAAATGAAACAAAAACCTAGATTATGATAACCTATTTCCCATCTTGGTTTTTTTGCAAGAGGTACTGAACCAAATGAAGGGAATTTTTGTGTGGAGTTAGATCTACCACCTTTAAAGCATGTAGTTTCCACTATATCTTGCCATAGATACTATAGAAATTTTAGGATATCACTACAAAAATACAAGGTGAAGTAGTATGGGCATGACTTAGCCAACATGATAGGGAACCATCACATGAGGCTCAAAGCACCTTTCGAGACAAAGTGTTGAGAATAGGGTAGAGAACTCCCATGTGGAGTCAACTAGAGAAGATTCACCTCAGAGGGGGCATAGAGATAGGGTTATAGGACACAATGACATATTTAGGATCCCTAGGCTAAGGGATGAGCATGTAGAGAGACCTAGGGGTCGATAGTCATCAGATGTAGATCATATCAAGGAGATATTGAAGCTAGGATTGTCTCATTATGCTACCGATACAAGAGGTTTTCGGGAGGTTTTCGGGTAAATGCTTGGTTAGCGAGCTTGAGCGAGATGCTTAAATATTTTCCCATGTACTAGCATCACAAAGACTCATATTGTGATTCACCTTCTTAGGGATGGAGCGGGAGTTTGGTGGAGGAATGAAAAGAAAAAGCTCCATGTAGAATCAACGACAATTACTTGAGTGTTCTAGAATTTTTAGAAAGAGCAAAAAAACTCCTCCTTGCAAATTATTTTAGGATGAATAAGAAATTTCATTAGTTTTCCTAATTTTATTCTTATATGAATAAGTTGAAAATTTATAGTTATGTTGACTTGTATTACCCTATGCTATATCACTTATATTGATCATTTAAATAAATCAAAATAATAAATATATACATATATATTATAAATATATATTTATTGAATATCAATAGAATTAATTACATTATATAACATTTATATATATATATATATATATATATATATAAATAAAATTAATTTTTTTCATATAGATCAAATTTTAAAGTGAATGATTTTAAGGTATGTGTTGCCTAATTAAAGTTTGTGGGTATTATAGTTTGGGAGGGGGTCGTCGCCGACTTGAACCCCCACCCCATATTAATTTAGGATAGGATGTGGGGTCGGTGGCATCCCATTCTAATAACCAACATTTGAAGGGCCAAAAGGCATTCTTTTGTAAGCATAAGTACCCCACTTGGTGGTAAAAGTTGTTTTGTATTTATCTTCTTCTCAAACAAAAATCTAATTGTATCCACTATAGTCGTCTATTTGAACTAAAAGCTGTTCTCAAAATCTGATCCGTATTTAGAAGTGGGTAGTGATCTTTTAATAAAACTTTATTAAGATATCTAAAATCCACA
The DNA here is from genome assembly GCA_018340775.1 of Taxus wallichiana var. yunnanensis. Lineage (NCBI taxonomy): Eukaryota > Viridiplantae > Streptophyta > Pinopsida > Cupressales > Taxaceae > Taxus > Taxus wallichiana. The sequence goes on along the minus strand of CM031239.1, from coordinate 455,905,669 downwards.
CATAATCTGATTTCTCCATTTTCTTCCTAACGGGAACAAAATTGGCTACCCAACTTGAATGCTTAAGCTGGAAAGATAATACCGATTCAATCAACTTAGATAATTTTTTCCTCATTAGATGCTCTATGTTGGGATTTATAGGCCTCTATTTTCACCTAACGGGCTTGAAATTTAGGTGTAATTTAATAGTATGCCATGCTAAAGCGGGATCAAACCCTTTCGGTATTGGTATTTCCAGTGAAAACATCTTTGAATTCCTGCAAAGATTAATAAAAGAATGTTTTTCAGCTAAAGATCATACCTTTATGAGAAATTTTTTCTCCTTCATCAACTAAGATTTCTTCATTGTTATCAACATGTGTTGACATATTAGTCTTGACCTTCCTTAACTGATCATCAATGCTGAAGATGTCTTCTTATGTGACAAGACCTCGAGGAAGTTTGTTTGTCTTTAATTGAACAATCTGGTCACCATATAAGTGATGTAATTTATCTTGATTTATTGCACTTTGAATTCAGCTTCTTCTTTGGAAAAACCTACAGATTTGATCATCACTTTAAAAAATCTACCAATTGAAGTCATTATCAGGTATCGAAGGCCTAAAAATTAGCTTTATATGAGGCTAATTTTTGTTATTTTCAATTTGTTCCAACATTTCAAAGCGGCACCAATTGTTGCAAGTCTATCAAAGCATGCTTATTTTCTATTCTAGGAATGGATTGAATGTTAATAGCTTTGAAATATTCGATTAAGTCTGAAAATCTATGTCTGTAAGACTTCATTAATGGATTCTTACAAACATTGAATTTTTTTACTTGATTGATAACCAATTAGAATCACCAAAAATATGTAGCATGGTAATAGCTCTATTTACGCCCAAAGTAAGCCATGAATTAATGCTTCATATTTAGCTACATTGCAAGTGCATGAAAATTGGATACCTAAAGCTGAGAAATACCTTTCATTTTTGGGGAAGTGAGCATCAAACCTCCTCCTTTTCCTTTCTTGTTTTTAGCTCTATCGAAATGAAGCTTCCAAATCCCTTCCGTTGCATTTTCTTTTTTGGACAACAAGGGAATTGGTGTATTTTATTCATGAAAGTAATACCCACAAAACATATGTTCTTCAAATTCTTTGAAAGGATCATGAGCATGTTCTTCATGTTTCTTTTCATCCATAAACAAGTTAGAAAAACCATCTAGTGTTGAAACATGAGTTATATTATCAAAATCAAGCTAGTCTAAGGCTGCATAATTAGCTACTACATTAGAAGCATGAGGCTCAATGTAAAATATGGCCAATGGTTCTGAATTGATAGTAACCTTGGTCCCATAACGAGTAGTGAAAAATAAGAAAGACGAATCTAAAGAGACAAAGCCTCCTATTTTGCCTTGAAGTATCACGATAAATATATATCAAAGTAAGGAGGTGAGTCTACAACAAGTAACATCTAGTAGAATGGAAACATTTGGGCAAGCATGCAATGTTACCTCTATAATTATGATGACACCAACTGCATTAGTTATAATTCCATCCAAATCGTAAGACACTCTTTTCTATAGGTTCATCCTACAGCCCAATTTTTCTACAATTATTTTTGGCATAACCGTGTGTTGCTTTGCACCGTTGTCCACCATACATTTATGAACAAGATGTTCTCGATAATCAGTGATAGATAAAATGGTGGTGGATTCTTGATGTCATGAGCATTTAATACTTTCTAAACCATCCATTTAACTTCTTTGATGCGGTCTTGTTCCATTGTTCGAAGAGCATGTCTGCTTTCTAGACTTACTTTTCTGTTGTTTTAGAAGAAATCAACAACTTAGATAGTTCATGAGAAAGTAAATCTTGTTGTCCTAGAATACGTAGAGAATCCCACATTGAGATGTTAAAATTATGCTTTTTCATTACATCAACAATGTTAAAAGAAGCAACAGTTTTAGAAACAGACTCTACAGTTTTAGCATAGGATTTAGCAAAAACTAATTCTGCTTCAACTACTTTTGATATCTGAGGTATAAATAACCTACTTGGATCAGATCGCAACTATTTTTGTTGTTCTTTACCAGTACTAACACCTTTTCTTTTAGGAACAAATGCATTTATAGCTGGTTTTGGGCTTATAGTTGTTGTTTCATAAGTGATAGTAGGTAGGACATGCCTATTCTACTTTTTTTCTCTCTGCGGCCTTTTCCGGGCCCTAGTAGTAACTACAATGAAATCATCCTCACTGAAGCTGGCTAATTTTTGTTCAAGTCCTTTCGAACATGACTTTCTTACTTTCCAAACCTCTATTTGAGGCATTAATAATGTTTTAGATTGATGTTATGCAACAAGACTAATGTTTGAGAAAAGTATTTGGGTAATTTGTAGCTGAATGAGGTTGATTACATGGTTGACACCACTATTCGGTAGCTATATTAATCTGGGACTAAAGTGTTAGATGAACTAGGATCCTTTGGGTCAAAGCTGTCTTTCTTTGATAAGGCTGCCTATAATTTTGATTATGTTAGTAAGGCTGCCTATTTTGCTGATTTTGCTAATAAGGAGTCTCGATAAGGTCATCGTTAGGTAATGCAAGCCTATTCTCAATTAAAGTAATCTTGTTACCCATAGACTTAGAATATTTAAATACGTCATCGATGGGGCTGCAACAACGGGTTCTATAATTGTGATAGGTGAGAAATAGGTGCTAATTTTCCATCTTGAATAAGACTATTTTCAGCTCGAGATGGCGATATCATAGGCTGCTGGGAGCGTCTCTCCTCCCATAGACTGAATCATAGTTGAAATATAACTGTTTAATGCCCTAAGATAATAAAGAAAAGCATGATAATCTTGAAGCTTGACACTTGTTGGAATTCTTTCCCAAGTTATGGCAAAATGGATGTTAAAACTAGAAATAAATTCATTGGGATATCTTTTAATGGTAGATAGATATTCTATGAGAGATAAATGATCTGAATTATCTTGAAATTGTTTCAGCAATTTATCACCTAAGTCATCCCAAGTTCTTATGCATCCAATCTCTAGATTTCTATACCATTGCAAGGCTTTTCCTTTAAGAGATGTAGCGAAAAGTCTCCAAGCTACATCCTCATGAGTGATATTGTGAACTACACATAAGGTTGCAAAATTTTTAATGTGCTTTGTAGGTGTAACCTAATTTTCACCAGTGAATGATGGTAGACTTTTCATGGCTGCATTACGGATGTCGTGGTAAACTTGGATTATTAATGGGTTGCCATTAGTAAAGGTCAAAAAATTCCTTGGTGATTGAATAGCCATTTGAAAGATTGAGATTTGAATAGAAAAATTGATACGTGGTGAAGGAATATTAGGAGGAGGGTTATCAAAACCAAGTCTATTATAAGTTAAAGTATTACCAACTCTTCTCCTTCTTGCAGAATTCAAAGGTAAAGAAACAAACTCGGGAGGAATTCCTCTTACCGATGATCTTGTAGTCACTTTAGGCATGGAACATATTGTAATACTAGTCTAGAATTAGGTTCACGGAGTCGCCAAAAAGATATTTAAATCTTTAGAAAGAATTGCTAAAGCTTGCTTTCCCAAAACTACTTTTATTATCTGTTGTAAATCTGTTGTAGATCTGATGTAGATATTTGTAACTTGCATGTAGATCTGATTCGTGGTCCCACCGGGCATGCCAAAAATTGTTATCTCTCGAAAGTGCACCCTATAGAGATGGCTGCAGGTGTTCTAAGCTTGCAAAAATGGATCTCTCTCTTTCATAGATACAATGGAAACACCTCAGTCTGTGGGTATACCTATTTTGAGGTGAGTCTCTGGTATCAAGGCGGTTCCTTATTGATGTATCCTAAACTGATTTTATGGGGGTTAAGGGAAAAGAAGACTGTAAAAATATTTAAAGCGAGGTGATACACCAAATTTTTATGAGGTATTTGGTGAGTATATGCACAATTGATATGGAAAGGATTTTTTATGCACAAGCCAGACATTTTTAAAGAAGATAATTAAGGGTCAACACTTTGATGTATTGAGGATAAAATCACAAAAATACTACTAAGTTACACATACACATTAATATCATGTAGAAAATACTTGAATTTGCAATAGGGTAAGATAATTAATCGGGAATTAAAACTCACAAGATTAATGGAAACATACACAAGATTGTAAATAATTGGAAAGACAAAAATACTTCACATTCAAAGGGAAAAACTAGCAAAAATATTGCTTTAGCACTCCTGTATCTAAAAGTCCTCCTCAAACCTATATATTTTTTTGCTTTTCCAAGGCACAAAATATATAGAAAAATATTTCCCACCCTTCCTAAAATACGCTAAAATTGTGCTCACCCATGCATCCTATTTTTATCCTTCATCTATTAATAAATAAATGAATAAAAAAGAACATGCAAATACAAAGAGGCATTAATAGCCATTGGTTAAACTTTAATCAATTGTAGTCGACCATTCTATTTTTAGCAAAAGCATGAGTGGATGATTTGCTAAAAATAAATTTTTCTTGATGAGCAAGCTTTCTTTCCCGCCCATGTAGATTTGTCTTCTTTTTTATCTTTCCTTTTCTAAATTTTGTGAAGGTGTACAACTTTACTCTCTGTGGGTGAGAAAAATTAATTAATTTCGACCATGGTTGAATCTGGTGAACTTAGGACTCAAATTAAGATGTAAAATTTTCCAGAATTAATCATTTTTTGGTAATTAAATTATTAAGCTCCATTTGAGCTAGCAAAGCTCTGTAAAATTGTTAGCGAGCCGATATATTTATAACTTCAAGCTTTTTGTTTGATTTTTTTTAAAATTCCACCATTGATGTAGACTTCAAGTTTGACTAAAAGTTCTCTCGAAGAACTCTATCTTTTATTACCTCAAAAAAATAATCCATGTAGGAATAAATTGATCCAAAAACGTTCTGGAAAATCCTTCTTTTCGTGTTTCTGATAGAAATTACATTTTTGAATATTTGGCCTACCCATTTGATTTTAATCTAGGCTTACACGTGTCCGAATCAGTCAAAACAGATTACTGATTACTTAAGATACTTTGCTACCTTTTTTGAAAAAGGCTTAAAATTTTAAAATGCCCCGGTGGCCCGCTTCCCCGATTTTAACTTTTGATGCTTGGGCGGAGTCGTGGGTGACTTAAACACTTTTTCCCTATTTCAAAAAGGGCTCAAAATCTCAAATTGACTCGACGCTTCACCTTTGACTTTATTGAGTATGTGGCCTTGTTTGGTCCTTAGCGGGGTCATGGGGCACTTTTAAACTTTTCTCCTTTACAAAAGGCTCAAATTCTCAAACTGTCTGAGCGATCCACTTTTGACTTACTTTAATATGATTGAATTTTGGTGCTTAATGGGCATGCAAAGTGCTTTTTTAAACTTTACTCCCTTTCCAAAAAATTTCAAAGGCAAAAACATTCCGACGGTCCACTTCTCTGCTTTGAATTTTTTATGCGGGCTCAATATTTGACTTTTTCCCTTTAGCATGAGCGGGGCCGCGAGTCATTTTACAACTTTACGTCTTTTTCCAAAATGTCTCAAAATAGAAAAAGGGCCCACCCCTCTGCATCCAATCAGATTTCGTCTGGGCTGCGGACCAATTTGACACTTTTATTTTACATAATAAAAAGTACTAATTCAGCTAAAAGACCCACCATTTTCATGAGTCAAGTTGAGGTCTACATTGATTTGGGTGATTTGATTTCCTCCGTTTGATCCTTTACATGATGTAACTTCATTCATTGATCTTATGCATTTCTTACTTGGATTGAATGTGGTCGGTAAAAACTTTAACCATGGTGGTTTGCTTTGAATTTGGGTGATCAATTCTGAGCATTGTTCTATGTAATTTTAATTTTGGATCATTTGATCACTAACTCTGGGTGAGTTAGGTGAAGCCACGAATGAGATGGGTGAGTTAAAACAAACTGAACCCCATTTATTTTTATTTTTCCTCGGTTCGTAGGAAAAGTCTGGCAAAATTTTCTTTGAAGCCATTATTGGAGTGTTGAAGCTCGGCTCTTGAGGTTGGTCCAGATGTATATTTACCGGGTTCTGCGAGTTGGCCGCCATGGTTTCTATGTTGGCCTTGTTGAATCACTATTCTTGATGAACCTTCTTTTGAACTAGGAATTTTGTGATGGCTCCTTTAATTCGATGATTCGACTATTACCATTGGAACTTCATTTCCTAACTTGTAGAGGTAACTCTAGATTCATCCTTCTCTGAATGGATCAAGTAATATAAATATTCTACTTTGTTTGATGCTAATAAGCTTACATCGTCATAGTTTTCTAAGTTATTCTTGTTAGCTTTCTTGAACCTGATTTGTGGAGGGTTTGTTAGATAATTTCCATTTTGGGTATTCCATATTTTGCTTCTCTTTTATTGAAAGTTTATCTGTATATCTTTGAAGTTTTGATCTCATTGTGAGCTAAATCCAGATCTGCTATGGGTATTTGCATATTGTAGCTCCATTTTTCTTAGCCAAGCTCTGTAAAATTTCTATCTTCACCATTGATGAAAACATGAAGCTCTTTTCTTTACCAGATCGATTCTCTTCTACGTGATTTGTTACTCTTTCAAAACTTTGGCTCTTGGTGCCTTTGATATTTCTACCTAAACTCTTTGATCCCCACTTTACAAATTTCTTTGAGCATTCGAGCTACTGATATTTATTATTTTTCTCTGAAAATATACTCAGATTCTATTTTGAACCTCTGTAGAATCTTTACCATAATGGATGAGTTGTCTTTAGTAGTGCACTTTAATTGATGAAACTGGTTCTTTTCTTTTGTGTTTCCTTGGTGTATTCCTTGGAGTTGTATTATAATAAATTTGTATATGGACTTTTAAGCTGTCCTTGATGGTGAATTACTTTTTCCAAAATATGTATATACCCATGTATTATTCAATTTGTGGCTTGAGGTATTTCAACCCAGATTTGGGTAGCCCTCCTTTGATATGACATTCAAACTTCTTTATTTCTTATTCATTCTGCAATCTATTTAATACTACATTTTGTTTTATTACTGACTTTGATATGTATCTTTGGAAAGTTTTTAAAAGTTCATTTCACATGGCAAAGCCCTGTCAAAATTTCCTCAGAATTCCTTCTTCTTTAGTTGTAATCGGGAACATATACTTATGAATTATCTACTTCATGTACCATAGGATGGAAATCATTTGAGAACTGCAACCTTTATCTAATAGTGAAGACTGTAAAACATGATTTATTTTCTTCTTTACTACAACCTACACCTACACACTTAAGGAAATAGTTAGAAAATATTTAGGCTTTTTGGCCTCTCTTATGTCCATAGTTTTATTTTCTCTTTCCTCCTTCATCTGAGTGAGAAAATCATGTATGCAGTTTTGATCTTCAAGTAATATATATCTCCTAATATTAAGATATCCATATGCACAAATTAAGGAAGTATAGGAATATGGATTGTACACTAAGCTCATAAACTAATAGTTTTCTCTTTTCTTCTTTTTAGGTACAGTGCTTCTAGTCTTTGAAGATCGAAGGTAATGATGGGTTCACTCATACTCCTTTATTTTCTATTTCATGCATGTGTACCTCTTATTTTAGTAGTTGTACTTTACTTTCCTCTTACATCCCACAACTTGTGTGGGAACATTTGAAATTCCTTATGAATGAAGCATTGATTTGTGAAATTGAGATGTGTATTTCTTTCTACATTTCTACTTTCTGATATGGATTGTATGATGAACTAAACAACTTAGTAATATAATTGAATGTCTTAATCATGAAGGAAAGAACATTAAAGAATACATGTAACATTCAATAATGAACTCCAATTTCTTTGCAATCTGCAACTATGTTTTTGCTCCGAACTTACCATTTCATCTATTCTATAATTGGATGTCTTCATCAAGACAACACAACTATCCTTCGGGGATTTGTGTTCTTTTACTGAAGATAGTCATGAAATTGTAGACTATGTGATCACTTATATTTTGTGACATCTCACATAGCTGCAAATTTCATGTAATCATTAATTAATTTAACAATAACAATATTCTCTGAAAGAAAAATCCCCTAGCTTAAGTATACTTCACCATTGCTATCCATCGTAACATAGTTTCAAGTTGCCCATTTTTTCACACGTGTAAAAATTATCAACATTTCTGGTGATCCTGCAAGGAAAGCTTCCTACTAGCTATTAAACTAGTGCCTTGCTCTTATCTATAGGGCATGGAGTCTAAAGCATGTAACAAAAATATGACTCTCCTTAACGTCTTACCCTTCCAAAACGAACTAAAACTAGGAAAGAATATGGTAAACCAGATCATGTGCACAAATGCACTTATTGAATTGAAAAACATTGCAATGTGTAAGGACTACACTTATTGAAGTAAAATCCTACTCTAAACATACAATCTGGGATTTTCAATAATAGTGTTTTAGAAACATACCATTCACAAGAATGGGAAGTTCTTCTCCATTCGGCCTTGAGAGCTAAAAAGCATTGTGTTATTTGCGATTCGAAATCATGTAAGGACCGCTCCAAATTGTATTTAACTTCATGTGTCTTCTGGATTTGCATGATCAACATCCCACTTTTACACAATATCTCCCGCATTGAAGATTCTAAATTTGGATTTCTTATCAAAAGTTTTCTTCATCTGTTTCTAATTATTTTCCATGTTTGAATGAGATTGATCTCTTAGCTCCTATAATTCCATTAATTCTACATAACAAACTTTTAATGGTTCATTTTCAAGTAGCAATATTTGATATAGAAAATCTAATGCGGGTAACTCAACTAAAATAGGAATTCTCGCTTCTCTTCCTTAAACAAGCTTGTATGGTGAATTGCTAACCAGTGATCTTTTAAGAGTCACTCTATCAACCCAAAGCATTGAATTCAATATTATATGCTAAGCTCTCTAGTTATCTTTGAGTGTTCTTTGATGATTCTTAAAATATTATTGTTAGTACTTTAAGCGAACCCATTACCTTATGGGTAATAGTTAGATGAAGAACTTAGATAAATTCCATGATTAACGGCCCAATTTGTTACCTTTGCACCAAGAAATGCTAAAGCATTATCTGATATGATAGTTCTTTGGAACACCAAATATGCAAACTATACCTTCATAAAAGGATATTATTGAATTTTCATTAGTATCTTTCAAGGTTGTTGTTATCACCGAATCGCAGCACCCTTATGTTTACACAAGTGTATATACTTGAGCTCACGGTGTTATTTGATAACATGGGTACTATATCCAAGTTGTGGGACTTGCTACTTGAGATATACCTCCACGTAAAGCTAGTTCTTGCTCCTAAACTACTTGCCACAATCTACTCTAATACGAGACACAAACTAACTTTCCTAATCTAACTTTCCAAGGGACCAAGGAGAGAGATTGCGTAAAAATGAAAGCCTACACACTACAACGGTGATACACCAAAAAAGGAGGGGTGCGAGAGTAGTCTTCCAATGTGTGAAATATAGAAGTAAAATGCATACTATAAGGGGTGATAATAGTTCTCTACAATTTGGAAAATGCATTCACAATAATATTTCATACATGTGCAATAATAATGAGTCCTTGCAAGAGCATAAAGATAGACACAATATTATTGTAATGAAGGTTGGAAGGGTAAGAAAAGTGCAAACAAACACAGCAGGGGAAGATGCATCCACAAACTTGTATTTTATTACTTCATGATATACACAGTTCAATCTATTACAAGATAAGGGTCTGGATCACCATGAAAGGAGTCCAATACAAGGGCCTATAGCACATTGGCTTCATAAATCAATTTTTATAGAGATTTGTTATAAAAGAAAACTACCTCCCTTTACAATGAGCCTAACACTCCAAGTTATAGAAAAATGAGAAGAGAGAGAAAAGGGGAAAATGGAAATCCCAAAATTTGTTCCTCAACCACTTGTAAGAGGCATTAAATGGAGTGAAATTATTGTATGTTACTTGTAAAAGGCTCCCCATATTGTCACACGGAGTGCACAACTGAGAGAGAAAGAATGATGGCCATGCTTCTTAATTGCACTCCCAACTATGAAATAAAACATTGTCATGAACCCGGCCACATTTTATTAAAAATCTATTTATTTTTCAAAAATATTGAATTTCTTGATTTATGTGTGTTGGGATTAGAAACATGATTCCAACGGTACCAATTTTGTGTGATTTCATTGATAAATACAAAAGTTATGGCCTTCTGAGTGCGGGCAACTATTTTGGGTCTACTAGGCATTTTCTATCATTTTACTAGAATGAGAATTAATTGGCTGGAGCTGAACATGTTTTTTTGATGCTTACGACAATGTGCTCATTTCATAAAGTCCAATTTTATGAAAATCGAACTCAGAGTCAAAAGTTATGGCTGTTTGAAGTTCGAGAGGTCAAATGTTGACTTTTCTCTTCATTGTGGCTATTTCAGCAAAATCGGGCCCGCGTGTCCCGAATGTCTCGACACTTTCATCCGCATCACCCAATTCAAGCTTCCTTGTCCCCACACTGCTGTCTTTGACTAGGCTATGAGATCCGTTGACCTCTGCATTTTCCACAACGTATGGTTCCTTTTGCGGCCTTTTCACGTTTGCACTTCCCACGCGTACTTTTGTCCCAACTATCCTGACACATTTCTTTGCTTGCTTGCAATACATTTACTTGTGGGAAAATCAGCTTTTCACGCCCCACGTGTACACGTGTCCCAATTGTCCCGTGGATCGCTGGGACAAAAAGTTCCACTTTTTCTGATTTTCTTTACCTATGGTGATTTCGAACTGCACGCCCCATGTGTCCCTATTGAACTTGTGCAGTCTAGGACATAGAAAGCTGATTTAGCCAATTCCTTTGTATTTCGGCTGCAAACCTAGTACAATGAACCTTGGTATGATCTCGCACCTGTACGATCTGTAGCCTCTAGACCGCAATGCATTAAAACTTAGTTCGTCATAGTTTTCATGGTTATTATTGTTAGCTTTCTTCGAACCGAATATGGAGGGTTTGCTAGATAATTCTGTTCTAGGTATTCCATATTTTTCTTTGATTTTCTTGAAAGTTTATCTGTATATATTTGAAGTTTTGATCTCGTTGTGAGCTAAATCTAGATCTGTTGTGGGTATTTGCATATTGTAGCTCCAATTTTCTCAGGGCTCTGTAAAATTTCTATCTTCGGCCATTGATGAAAACATGAAGCTTTGTTCTTTACCGGATCGATTATCTTCTACATAATCTGCATTACTCTTCCAATAATTTTCTCTTGTTTCCTTTGATATTTTCGCCTAAACTCTGTGATCCCAACTTTAGATATTTCTTTGATCATTCGAGCTACGATATTTATTATTTTTCTTGAAAAATATACTCATATTCTATTTTGAACCTCTATAGCATATTTACCATATGCATGATTTGTCTTTAGTAGTGCACTTTAATTGATGAAAATGGTTCTTTTCTTTCATGTTTCCTTGGTGTATTCCTTAGAGTTGTATTGCAATAAATTTGTATATGGACTTTTAACTATCCTGCATGAATGAATTATTTTTTCCAAAATTTGTATATACCCATGTATTTTTCAATTTGTGGCTTGAGGTATTTCAACCTGATTTGGGTATCCCTCCTTTGATATGAAATTCAGACTTCTTTATTTCTTCTTGATTATGTAATTTGTTTAATATTGCATTTCCTTTTATTACAACTTTGATATGTATGCTAGAAAGTTTTAAAAAGTCCATTTCACATGGCAAATCCTGTCAAAATTTCCTCAAAATTCCTTCTTCTTTAGTTGCAATCAGAACATATACTTATGAATTATCTGCTTCATGTACTATAGGATGGAAATCATTTGAGAACTATAACCTTTATCTAATAGTCAAGACTATAAAACATGATTTATTTTCTTCTTTACTGTAACCTACACCTGCACACTTAAGGAAATAGTTAGAACATATTTAGGATTTTTGGCCTCTCTTATGTCCATAGTTTTATTTCCTCTTTCCTCCTTCATCCTGAGTGATAAAATCATGTATACGATTTTGATCTTCAAGTAATCTATATGTCCTATTATTAAGAGATCCATATGCACGAATTAGGGAAGTATAGGAATATGGATTGTACACTAAGCTCATAAACTGATAGTTTTCCCTTTTCTTCTTTTTAGGTACAAGTACTTCTAGTGTGAAGATGAAGAGGGAATAAGATGAAAATGAAGATACATCAACCAAAGGAGAAGACCTAAGGCAATGATAGGTTCATTCATACTCCTTTATTTTCTCTCTCATACATGTGTACCTCTTATTTCAGTAGTTATACTTTACTTTCCTCTTACATCCCATAGCTAGTGTGGGAACATTTTAAATTCCTTATGAATGAAACATTGAATTGTGAAATTGAGTTGTGTATTTCTTTCTATATTTCTGGTTTCTAATATGGATTGTATGATGAACTAAACAACTCAGTAATATAATTGAATGTCTTAATCATGAAGGAAAGAACATTAAAGAATACATCTAACATTAAGTAATGAACTCTAATTTCTTTGCAATCTGCAATTATGTGTGTTGCTCCAGAACATAGCATTTCATCTATTCTAAAATTGGATGTCTTCATCAAGACAACACAACTATCCTTCGAGGCTTTATGTCCTTTTGCTGAAGATAGTCATGAAATTGTAGACTATGTGATCTGTTATATTTTGTGATAGCCACATAGCTACAAGTTTTATGCAATCATTAATTAATTCAACGGTGAAAATATTCTCTCGAAAGAAAATTCCCTAGCTTAGGTATACTTCACCAATTCTATCCATTGTAACAAAGTTTCAAGTTGCCCATTTTTTCACAAGTGCAAAAAAATTAACAACCTCCACTCTCCTTCTTTTCCCAAACCTTGAAAATGAAAATGATAAAATAAGTGAAAAGAAAGGAATAAGAGCATTTCATCGGGATGATTAGGGTTAGCTGAATACCTAGATCCAAGGGTACTAAATGAATCCATCTAATGGTTGTGATTCAACCCTACAAATGTTAGCTCACAATTTTGGTGGGAATATGTTTGTAAATAAAATGTATGTCTAGCTTGGGAATGGGGCCACTAAAGGGGTGTTAGGAGGTAAGATTAAAATGTAACCTTATTGTTTAGTTTAGTGACTTTTATAAAGCCCTTGACCTTTGAAATTAATTAAATTAAATTTACACAATGACAACTAGACAATGTTTATTATAGGAGTTAAAATATATTTGAACTAAATTATATGGTTAGGGTAAATGAGACCTTAACCTTAGGATATTAAGTCAATAAATGACATTAGAAATATAATACTAAATTAAATAAATATGACATTAGAAATATGACATGAGAAATTGGTCTTCGTCACACGGCGGATTTGCAGTCAGCTCTATCCCTCTGCGCCTTTGACGAGGTCACCCGTATGATGGTTCGATACATCTCCTTGGAGGGGAGATATGTCACAGTGCCCATTAAGCATCTTGTGTTCCTCAATCACTTCCATAGAAGTTTCATGGTATGTTTCCCACACTATCTTCTTAATTCTCTTGAATGCTCCATTTTGGAGTTCCAAAAACATACTCATGTGGTCCCTCTGCATCAAGGTCTCATCTTCTTGCTGCATAAACTCTATATCCTTAAGTATCCCAGCCTTCCTTCTTCCCCCATCTCTGTTCCATCTATCCCCTTCACTGCTACCGCTACCCCCATCTCTTCTCCTTCTATCCCCATCACCGTTACCACTACCCCTTTGCCTTCCTTCTCGGCTCCCACCGTCATCCCCTCCACCTCTGCTCCCACCCCCTTCACCTCCACTTCGACCAGACCTATAACTAGGTCTTCTAAGAAACTAAATCTGGATACCCCTATTTTGGGAATGTTCCTCAGGACTTGGAGGATGCTCATAATCTTCTTCATATTAGCAAAGTGTTGGATTATAGGAGGCACACACCGAGAGCTCCACAAAAAGGATAGAATCCTTAGAAAAATACATGTTCTTGAAAGATGAAGTTAAAAACTTGGCTAAGCAAAAAGGTAAGAGGAAGAAGGAGGAGGAGGTTGATCTTGACAATAAACAAGTTGAGGATATCTATAAAAAACTGAACTCCCTGGAAAACCGTCTAGGGAAAGCCAAGACTCACCATGACCATAATATGGCTATTTTTAGTGTAATCGAAGACTTCCTTGAGCAAAGCATGTTTGCATCATCTCTACTCTCAGTGAAATCCAGCAACTCTTTGGGGCATGGAAAAGAAAGCAAACAGACCATTCAAAAGCTGGATACTTCTGACCCTACTCACATGACGACATTGGCTTTGTTTACCTCTTGGAAAACTATCAAATCCAGAATCACCAAAGCCACCAAGAAGTAAATGTGGAGCTGCGCTACTGTTGTTGCCTTCCTTTGTGTTTTTGCTATTTTTAGCTATTTTTTGGCTGCTTTTTAAGTGTTCGAACTAGTTAGCTGTTTTGTGGTAACTTCTCTTTGGTTACCTTTGGTTCTTATGACTTATCTGGATCTTGATCCTTTTTTTGGTGCTTTTCATTCCTATTCTGGCTTTTAGGCCCTCTTTGTATGCAAGGGTATAGTCCCTTTCAAAAAACTATTTACCAATAATAAAAAAATTAAATAAATATTGCAATAAGATTTTTTTATCTAATGGCTTGTAAGGGTTAATTAATGAAATTTAACACAAACCCTAGAAGAGAATTTAAGCTCAAAATGTTGAATTAAAATAATAATAATTAATTTTTAACTAAAATGAAGGATTTATTAACTTAGAAATAATTAAATCTAGTTGAAGGTTATCCCGTTGCAACCCGTTTAATAAAAAATATATATTATGTAAATTTTGCTAACTAATCTTTGGATTTTGTCTTAGGTTTTTCGTGGGAAAAATGTCGGCATTATAGGTTGTCTATTTGGAAGGAAAATTATGGAGATTGGTGTAAATTTTATGGGCTATCTGTGAGTGAGGTGTGCTCTCACACGATTGTTTATTCCTCCTCTTCTTCACTTTTTCTCGTGAACTATGGATTCCACCAATGCATGTTCATGAATATCTTGTCTTGTTTCTCAACATGGAAGTATACAAAGACCCTATTCAATATTGGCATTGCTTATCTCCCACGTGGCTTATTGCAATGACATATGAATTGGGGTAAACTACTTGGGATTTTTTTTTAAAGATTGCATTTTATTACTTAAATTGTATTATAAATAATAGTATCCAATGATAATATTAAAATATATACTTTGAGCATAAGTCATTTGTAAATTCCAAACATGTCTATATTAAAATATTTAATAATTTTCAGTAGTTACAATTTAATGAATCTAGAGTTATTTAAATTAATAATTACTATTAATATATTTTATTAGAATTATTTGTACATTTGTTGATATTTTAAATTACAACCTAACTATAATAATGTATTTATAGGTCCTTATAAAATTTAAATTAGGATTCTATTGGCATGCATGTAAAAACTTTTAGTAACATTTTATTCATTGACTTTGGATAGTAAGGATAGTGATTCAGACTTATGATGTGCTACATGACGTTCCTTCCAAAATATGTTCCTTCCACGTTTTAAAATAACATAGAACTATTTAGATATATCAATCACCTTGCAGAAATGTAATATAAATGGGAATGAAATATAGAGAAGTTCAATAAAGTTTTAAAATAATATTTAAAAATAAAGTGGGAATGTGCCTAAAAAATACAATCATCTAATGAAATATTGTATGTATGGTATTTCTACCTAGGAGTAGGAATTTATTGATCTCCTTTGGATCCCATTGAAAAAAGAACATAAATTTGAACTTGAAAAACTTTTAAATGAATATCAATTGAATTTTTTTATAATATTAATCTACAATAGTTATGTAAATCCTATACATTATGTTCTCATGTGGGTATTTTTATAATGTCTTATTTGGTTATTATAAATAGTTAAAAAATATTTGATCTTGTAGAAATAGAGAGAGATGCTTTCCTATAACACTATAGCAAAAGTCTCTCTACGATGTCATGTGTCTAAGATGTTAGCATTCTTTGCTAATTGAGATATTGTAAGAAGGAAGAAAAATTTCTACATGATATTTAAATCGATATTAAATTAAAATTTTCATTTTCATTTTAAAAGTGTGTTTCAATCAATTTTTTATTAATTTTAATTGTTAACAATCATAAACATATTAAAATCTTACCGTAACAGCTTTGGTTTCCATTTTGTTCAACATATTTGTATAATAACTAAAAATGTAGCTAACTAAAATATTTTTAATCAATGTATCTAAAAATTAACATATATCTATCTCAAAGTACATTTTTTTCATATAACATTATTTCATATACCTTGTTTGTGATATTGAATATCATAATCAATCTACATGAAGATCACTCATTACTTGATGATTTTTTTATAGAACGTTATTATAGAATTTCTATGATAAAAATTATATTCAAAAGATGTAAGGTAAAGGGTTTCATCAAATTCCAAACATGATGGTGAATATAACCAATTTCTCGGTAGATTTCACATTAGTACACATTGTTTTCAAGATACATATTAACGCATTTGGAAGTACTTATTAACCAAAATAAAATTAAAAATGACCTACTAAAATGAAGATGTAATTTTACAAGGCATGCATATTACATGGTAAATTATATATTACTTATATATCCCTTTTAATGTTTTTATATTGTTACTAATTTCACACTTGTCATATAAAAGAAGGAATGAACTACCAAATATGAGATTTATGTTTCAATTGATTCAAATTGCTCGATATATATGTTTTATAAATAAAATAGTAGAAAATAATAAAATATTAAATTTTATTTAATATATCTCTTTATACCATAAAAATAGTTGTCACTAAATATTAACATTGATAAATTATTATGTTCTAGGTTTGTGTCATTTTCATGAAATTTTCATCAAGTTTAAAATTTTAGTGAGTGACTATTCAATAATACATATATATAATATTTGTATGCTTTAATTAGTAAAAATATTTACTTCACATAAAGTTTTTAATGGTTTGATTCTCGTAATTTTTTAAAATTAAAAATATATAAATATAAATAAATTTTAAATAATGTGGTATTTCCATCATATTTAATGTGGTATTTTCAGACTATTATAAATTTATTTAATAATCTTCTTAAATTATGTCGAGAATAAACAATTTCAGCTAAATGACTTTTTCAAAGTTTTCTTTAACAATCAAAAAATATATTATATGAAGAAGGTTAATTTGAACTTAAAATTTATCTTATTAGTTTGATAGTATGCATAAAAAAATAATATAGGGCTTGGAGACAATTATAATTTTAAATTATTTTAGTTTAAATATGTTATAAATATAAATTTAATAGATAATATTTACATTAAATTCTACACCACTACATTTTCGCATTATATATTGTAGTATTTCCACACTATGTTTTTATTAGTATTTAAAAAATATGTTCTAGTAAATATATCATTTTGTAATGTAGCATGTCCACAATGTCTTAATTTTTATTTTTATAAAATATATAAAAAAATAAAATTTCTAGGTAATGCTACATTTTTACATTAAAAAGTTTAATATGAGTCTTCTTAAATAATATAATATCATTGTATGTATGTTGTGTAATATTTCTAATTAAAGTTTTTTTAAAATTATGTAATGAATAATTATCATAATATTTAATGTTAATATTTATATTATTATAAATTTATAGCAATATTCTTAAAGAATGATATAATGTAAATATATTTGTTGTAATGTGATATTTACATACTACACATTAGTATTCTTATATATGTAAAAAAATTAAATTGTTTAATGTGGAATTTCCACAATATTATAATTTAATATCAATCTTCATAAAACTAGTTACAAGTATAAGTGTGGTGGGTAATATTTATAATAAATTCTAATATTATTTTCTAAAAAATGTGGAATTTCTATAATGAAGGTTTGAAGATGTGAATTTTCTACAAATTATTAACAATATAAATTTACTATAGAAAATCCACAATAATTAAAAACCAATAACTAGATTATCATAGAGATGCCATAATTATTCTACAATTATGCCAAATTGTGGAAATTTTGTAGAATAATTGTGGTAAAAAGTGTTTGTTTGTTGTAGTGAATGCAAATTATACAATATCAATAGTGCCAAAACATCCAACAAGTAGTATCTCCAACAATCATCACAACTTCACAACCCTTATACCTCTATTATTTCCTCCTTTCTAGGGTTTTGCAATTATTGCAAGATTCCTTGAAAAAGAATATGAGGTGATTAGCAATATAAATGGGAATGCCTCTTACTTCCCGTAAGGAAAGAAATGATAAGAAAACAATGGATTCCACAAGAAGACATGAAAATTAGGGTCCCCTTCCCATTCCCAAAACCCACTCAAATTCCACTCCCCATTGGGGTGGACGAGGAAACAAAACCAAGGTATAAATTTCAACACAAAGTAAAAATGCATGACAAACAAAATCCAAAACCAACCCACAAATAAAAACCATTACACACCATAACATCCACACACAAGAAAAAGTTTTCTAAACCAAAATAAAATGAGATGTGAGAAATTCCTTACATTCCAAGCACAAGTCCACAAGCTCCTAGATATTTGACTTCTCAAGCTCCCAAAGCTTCCCTACAAAGTTCTCATGATGTGCCAGAATTAGCAAGAACTTGACAAGGTCATAACTTGAGCTCCGGGTGTCCGTTTCAGTCTATTTTTTTAAACCACATGTTTCGATGAGAAAAACAAGGCGAAAACCGCCCTACTAGGTTGGGAAGCAAGTGTATGCATGTTTTCAAGCCCTAAATCTGACATCTTGAGGCCGAAAATTAGGATTTAAGTTGGAGTTCAGTTTTTTCCTATTTTTGGGCATTAGTTAATTTTAGTCTATTAGTTGCATTATGAGTTAGAAATTTGGAAATTCCTCTAATTTAGGAATGTATAAGATGCATGGAAATTTTTGTGCCCGTACGAATAAGCATGTGAACTTACTAAGAATAGCAAGTTCTAGTAAACTGCTAAAAATAGTAATTTCTGCCACCTAGAGTAGATTTAGTCAAGTTAGTTAGAGTTTGCTTGGAAACTTGAGTCGGGAGTTGTTTTCCTATTTAAGAAACATTGTAATTCATTATTCAATAACGAAGAAGGAGATTTATTTGTTTTGTAGTTCATGTTATTTGTAGAATATCATGTTTGTTTAGAATTTGGCTACATTATCGGTATCGAGAATTTGGTTCGAAGTATTTTCAAAGAAAATAGCAAGAAGAGGAAGAGGAAGAGGAGGCGGTATTCCCCATATGAATATAACTATGCAAGATCTACAGAGAAAAGTTGTTGCGCTTGCTGAAATGATAACCCAGAGAGGAAATCAAGGTGGAGATGACACGAGAGGAAGAAGAAGTTTGTGAAGAGGAAACACAAGCACCACCATTAGCTTTTGAAGAAAGGATGCTACGAGCATTAGAAGGAAAGAATGATGGGATAAGAGTTGATGTTTCAGTGTATGGTGGTAGTCTAAAACCAGAGGAGCTGATAGACTGGTTGACTAGCATGGGAATTTTTTTGAGTTGAAGGCTATGTCAGAAGAAAAGAAGGTAAAATGTGCATGCACGAAATTGAAAGGTCATGCTATTTTATGGTGGAATCACCGACAAAAGATCAAGAAAGGGGAAAGAAATAATTAGGACATGGAGTAAGATGGAGAAGAAGCTGAAAGATAAATTTCTCCCTGTGGATTATGCACAAACCCTTTACAGGAGGTTTCAAAATCTCAGACAAAACTTACAAATAGTGCAAGAATACACAAATGAGTTCTACAAGTTGTCCATTCATGTAGAGCATGAAGAAACTAAGGAACAAATGGCTGCAAGGTATGTAAATGGATTAAAATTTTCTATTCAAGATGAGATAAGTATGCATAGGATTAAAAGCATGGAGGATGCCTATCAATTCGCCTTAAAGGACGAGGAAAAAAAATCGTCAAAGTTCTAGGAGATCACCTAGAATGAATAGGGGGACCTCATATTCCTTTCGGGGATGAGATGGTTTCAACCAAGGTAGGGGAGAATCATCTCGTGGATTGGAAAAGCAAGAGGATATGAGACGAGATTTCCAGAATCAACAAAGAGATAGAGGATTTTCTAGGGGCAGAAGATATGCTAGGGATAGAGGATGGGAGGCTCTATGAAGACCATTTGTTTATTACGAGATGTGGTGAAGAAGGGCATTGGGCTTTTGAATGCCCGCATATTTATACACATGACAAAAGGCAAGGAGATGCTCAAAGAGTAAATCTTGTTGAAGTTGAGCAAGTAGAAGATGAACATGACCTGGAAATTCCACCAAATGTTAGAGAAAATCTGATGATCAAGAGGACGATGATTGCTCCAAGAAAGGAGATCAAGGGGATGCATCGCTGCGTAAAAATATTTTTAGAAAAATATGCACTTCGGGAGGAAAGATATGTAATGTTATTATTGATGGTGGTAGTTGTGAGAACATGGTTTCAAATGAGATGGTTGATAAATTGGGTTTGCATTATGAGAAGAATCCTAACCCTTACCGTATTGCATGGTTTAAGAAGGGTAATGAAGTTATTGTTGATAAGAGATGTTTATTAAGCTTTTCTATTGGGAGCAGGCTTATAAGGATGAGATTTGGTGTGATGTTATTTCTACGGATGCATGTCATATGCTACTAGAAAGACCATGGCAATTTGATAGAAAAGTTATTCATGATGGGGGAAAGAATACTTATACTTTTTGGAAGGATGGCACAAAAATAGTTTTCTACCTCTTAAGGAAGAGGGGAAGGCTGAAAATATGCTTTCTGCAAAGGAATTTGTGAAGGAGGCAAAGGAAACTAGTTTTTGTTATGCACTAGTCGTAAATAAGGATGAACTTGTAAGTGCACAAATACCAATAGAAACAACAGAATTAATTGAAGAATTTTTAGATGTTATTCCTTATGAGCTACCAGATGGATTACCACCCAAAAGAGATATTCAACACCATATCGATTTGATTTCAGGGTCATCACTCCCAAATCAAGCAGCTTATAGGATGAGCCCGACATTACATGCAGAGTTGAATAGGCAAGTGGCAGAGCTCATGCGAAAGGGGGTCGTAAGGGAGAGCATGAGTCTATGTGCAACACCAGCTTTATTAACACCAAAGAAGGATGGAACATGGAGAATGTGCATAGATAGCAGAGCAATCAATAAAATTACAATCAAGTATAGGTTCCCAATACCTCACCTTGATGATATGATGGATGTGCTTGCTGGATCTAGGTATTTCACCAAGATTGATCTTTGAAGTGGTTATCATCAGATTCGGATCAGAGAAGAAGATGAGTGGAAAACAACATTCAAGATAGGAAATGGATTATATGAGTGGTTGGTGATGCCATTCGGATTATCCAATGAACCTAGTACTTTTATGAGATTGATGAACACCGTGCTACGGGAGTATAATGGTAAGTTTTTTATGGTTTATTTTGATGATATCTTGATCTTTAGTAAAAATAAAGCATAACATTTGAGGCATCTAAGGTTGGTATTTGAAGTATTAAGGAAAGAGAAACTCTATGCAAATATGAATAAGTGCACATTTATGCAAGAGATTTTGGTATTCTTGGGCTTTATTATTTTAGAAAATGGGGTACAGATGGACTCTGAAAAGATAAAGGAAATTATTGAATGGCCTACTCCACGGAGTATAATAGAGGTAAGAAGCTTTCATGGTCTAAAGAACATTTTATAGAAAATTTATTAAAAATTTCAGTAGTATTGTAGCACCTATAACAGATTACACAAAAGGAAGGGAGTTTTTGTGGACAAAGGCAGCTGAGGATAGTTTTCAGTTCTTGAAGAAGAAGGTGACAGAGGCACCCATTTTGGCACTACCATATTTTGATAAAGTGTTTGAGGTTGATTGTGATGCCTCACATGTGGGTATTGGTGTTGTTCTAAGTCAAGGTGGAAATCCAAGTAGCTTTCTTTAGTGAGAAAATGAATGAGGTAAGAAAGAAATACTCTACTTATGATGTGGAATTTTATGCAATTGTACAAGCATTAAGGAATTGGAGGCATTACTTAGTGCCTAAGAAGTTTGTGTTATTTACAAACCACATAGCCCTGAAGTATGTGAATACTCAAAAGAAGTTGAATAGTAGACATGTAAAGTGGGTATCATTTTTGCAGGGTTATACTTTTTCTCTAAAACATAAATATGGAAAATAGAATCAAGTTGCAGATGCATTGAGTAGGCATGTAACTTTGTTTACCACTATGCAAAATGAGGTGGTGGGTTTTGAAGCAATAAAGGGTTTGTATTTTTATTATGATTTCAAGGATATTGTTGAAAGGTTAATTTGTCCATTGTCAGACAATGCAGGAGATGTCTTGGATGAGTACATTTTACAGGATGGCTACCTATTCAAGGGACGCCAACTATGTATTCCAGTTGGGTTTATGAGAGAGATTATATAGTGAAAGAGTTGCATAGCAGAGAGGATTGGTGGGCATTTTGGTAAAGATAATACGGTAGCCTTGGTAGGAGATAAATAATATTGGCCAAAGCTGAAAAGAGATGTGGTAAGATATGTGGAGAGATGTCAAATTTTCCAAGTCTTGAAAGGCCATGCATAGAATACGGGGTTGTATATATTGTTTCTGTTCCTAAAGGGTCATGGACAGATCTCGAGTATGGATTTTGTGTTAGGATTACCAAAACACAATGAGTTAATGAATTGATTTTGTGGTTGTTGATAGGTTTTCTAAGATGGTTCATTTTATTACCTGCAAGAAAATAAGTGATGCAACAGGCGTAGCAAATTTTTTTTTCAGAGAAGTTGTTTGTTTGCATGGTGTTCCAAAACCATTATTTCGAGATAAGGACACAAGGTTATTAAGTTACTCGCGGACTTTATGGAAGAAATTGGGAACTCAACTACATTTTAGTAGTGCCTATCATCCTCAAATTGATGGGAAAATAGAGGTGGTAAATTGAATTTTGGGAAACCCGTTAAGGTGCATCATTGGGGAAAATCAAACAATGGGACTTAGCATTACCAAAAGTTGAGTTTTGCATATAATGAGCTTCCATAAACAAATCCACAAGAAAGTATCCATTTTCAATTGTGTATGGGATTAATCCAAATTGGGTGTTAGATTTGGTACTACCATTGATGGCGAGTCAGTCTTGATGTAGAAGCATTTGCCAAACATATACAACAATTACGGGAAGAAGTGTGGAAGAATCAGAGAATAGTAATGATAAGTATAAGGAAATAACAGATGTGCATAGATACGTAAAGGTATTTCCAGTTGGTGAGTTGGTTATGGTATATATGTGGAAGGAAAGGTTTATAAAAGGAACCTATAACAAGTCAAGTACACGAAGATTGGTCCCTACAAAATCGTGAAAACAATAAACGATAATGCTTATGAGGTAGAATTGCCAGGAACTTTGATATTTCTATAGTGTTTAATGTTTCAGATTTGTATTATTTCCATGGGGATAGTGTAGAAGGTGATGTTATTGATGAAGTAGTAGATTGGAGGTAGCGAGGTTCCAAAGAAGAAGAAAGAAGAAGTGGATCAAATTCTAGATACGAAAACAATGGACACATGACATGGGAAATACACCAAATATTTGGTACATTAGAAAGGACTAGAACAAGAGGAAAATACTTGTGTCACGAGTGGGACATTAAGAAGTTGGATGTAGATAAATGGAAGTAGTTTGAAGAAGACAACTTGTAGGAGATGCATTTTTTTCAAGCAGGGGAGAATGATGCGCCTGAATTAGCAGAAACTTGACAAGGTCATAACTTGAGCTCTGGGTGTCTGTTTCAGTCCTTTTTTTAAAACCACATGTTTCGATGAGACGAATGCAGTGGAAACTGGCCCTACTAGTTGGGGAAATTTTTGGCATGTTTTTGGTCCCTAAATCCGCCATCTTGAGGCCAAAAACTAGGATTTAAGTTGTAGTTCAATTTTTTCCTATTTTTGGGCATTAGTTAATTTTAGTCTATTAGTTGCATTATGAGTTAGAAAATTGGAAATTCCTCTAATTTAGGAATGTAGATGATGCAATTACAATTTTTGTTCTGTGCGAATAAGCATGTGAACTTACTAAGAATAGAGGTTTTAGTAAACTCGCTAAAAATAGTAATTTCAGCCTACCAGAGTATATTTAGTCAAGTTAGTTAGAGTTTGTTTGGAAACTTGAGTTGGGAGTTGTTTTCGTATTTAGGAAACACTTTTGTAATTCATTATTCAATAATGAAGAAGGAGATTTATTTCTTTTTGAGTTCATGTTATTTGTAGAATATCAAGTTTGTTTAGAATTTGGCTACATTATCTCCACAAAATATCCCCAAACATCAAAACACAAACACTATATGAGAAAAATCCATCCCCAAAAACCTATGGGTGGATGACATGTTGATGTGAATCCAATTGCAAGAGGTTGAAATACCTCCAAAAACACACATAAACGGATTTGCAAATAAAACCCAGGAGTTTCAAAATAGCTTACTTCTCATTCTGGAATCCACACTGATCTATTACATCATTACAATCCTCCTTTTATTTCATGTCTACTCTAAAAACCCTAAAATGCCAAAAATTACCTACTAGCAAAACAACTCGGATGGACCCCAAATTTTGTGTGCCAAATATGCCTTCATAAATTAGGGCTCACACAAAATTTGGACTTATTCTAACAAGCACAACAAAAGTTATTAAAGTTCTAAGACCTAGACAAAAGTAAAAAAACATTACAAGCCAATTTTAGGCCACTAGATGAAGGAATCCGGGCCCGAAAACGTGCCAAAATGGGCACAACCTTGCAAGTGAAGTTCACCCCAACATAGTACTAATGTATATCTACCACCCTATAAAATTTTAGGATGATCCTGATGGCGCTCGTAGAAGATTAAATGATTTCTATTCAATTATAATCAAAACAGCAAGCCCAATATATAGGGGCTAGAAAGAGATGCTGAGGGGAAAGTAGTTACACGGTTATGAAGAAACCGTATATGATATGTGGAGACAATGTATTAACTAACTAACAAAAATTAACTAAGCTAACATTCCCCCCCTTAATACATTGCTCTTATAAATGTACCCCCTAAACAAATCAAACTTCACATTCTTTGAGAGGCTTGGTGAGAATATCTCGCAACTTTGAAAATCAAGAGGGCAAAGATTGGAGCTGAATTTGGTGGTTCAAGACCTGTTCATGAATGTAGTGACATTCAACCTCAATATGCTTTGTTCGTTCATGGAAAATAGGATTCTTCACAAGCTTCAACACACCTTGATTGTTGCAGTGAATGATGGGAGGTTTCACTTCAGGAATCCCTATATCTGCAAGAATGCGACGTAACCAAATTGCTTCACACATAGCTCCTCGTGCGGTGTGGTATTCAGCCTCAGTGGATGAGAGAGCAAAAACAGTTTGCTTCTTGCTAATCCACGAGATAGGTCCATATCCAAGATGAAAAACATATCCTGAAGTGGATTTCCTGTCATCAACGGATCCTACATAGTCCGAGTCTGTATATCCCTGTAAGAAGAACTAAGTGTTCTTCTGATACTCTAGACCAAAGTCAACTATACCTTGGACATATCTCAACACATGCTTTGCTGCTATCCAATGACATTTCTTCGGCTCCTGCATAAATCTAGCGAGATAGATCACTACAAAGCAAAGATCTAGTCTGGTATAAGTCAAGTAAATGAGACTCCCCGCAAGCTGCCTGTAGTGACTGCCATCTACCTACGGTGAATCCTGGAATCTAGATAATTGCAAACCTTTTTCCATAGGTGTGGTCATTGGTTTACAATCTGACATTCCATACTTTTCCAGGAGTGTCTTGGCATATTTCATCTGGGAGACAAAGATATGATTCTTCTTCTACCATATCTCTAAACCAAGACAGTAGTGAAGTAGCCCCAAATCGGTCATGTAGAAGGATTTCTTCGAGATCATTATTTACATCATCTACAAGATTGTCGAACTTCTGTGATCACAAGATCATCTACGTATAAAACCAGAATGACAATCTCTGTTCCTACCTTCTTGATATACAAATTTGTATCTGAGGGGCTATAAGTGAATCCATGCTACAATAGGTGATCATCAATTTTTATATACCATGCCCTAGGTGCTTCTTTGAGTCCATAAAGAGACTTTATCAGACGACATACCTTATGTGGTTGATGCTCATCTACAAACCCTTCAGGTTGGGCCATGTACACTTCTTCTTTTAGATCACCGTTTAGAAAAGCACTCTTGACATCCATCTGCTGAAGTTTCCATCCATTTTGTGCTGCAAGTGCATAGACAACTCTGATGGTTTTGATCTTTGTAGTGGGTGAAAAGGTCTCGTCATAGTCAATTCCTTCTTGCTGAGCATAACCCTTTGCAACAAGTCATGCTTTTTGTTTGTCGATTGAACCATCTGCCTTATATTTTGTTTTGAAAACCCATTTGCAGCCAATGGATTTCTTACCGGAGGTAGATCGACAAGTTCCACACTTTATTCTGAATTAGGGAATCATATTCAGCATCCATAGCCTGTTTCCACTGTGGTTGGTCGAATTCCTCACAAATAGTGTCAAGTTCGGTGCTCTCAAAAACTGAACTCATGAGTGTAAAATTTACCTAATGTCTAGCTTGACTTTGTGTTCTAACTCCCGTAGAAGTACCAGGAAGTGAGTTCGGTGTGCATCCTAATAGTACTGGACCCATTTATGACGTTGGTCTTCTTTGATGTGAAGATGTGTTTTCCGGTGTGCAAGATCAATGAACAAGTCTCCACTGGTCTTCTTCTCTCGAGAAGAATCATCTTGCTCATCATCCGGATGTGTGAGCAATCTATGTGACGAGGTCGGTAATGGATCTCCATTGTGTGGCAAGGAGTCAAAGGACGACTCATCACGTACCACATCTCAACTCTCGTAGATCTTCTTCGTCTCGGGATCCATGAGACAATATGCCTTTGAGGTAGTACTATACCCCAAGAAAAGACATGGCGGTGTCTTTGGATTGATCTTCTTCCTTCTCTTATCTGGAACATGCATATATGCAAAGTATAACCAAAAACTCTCAAATGATGAATAGAAGGTTTACGACCAGTCCATACCTCTTAGGTGTCTTGTTCGCAAGATCTTCGTGGGTACTTGATTGAGTAAATACATCATGCTTCTAGACTCGCTTTCGCCCAAAACCGATCCTCCAACTTGGTGGTCGAGAGCATACAATGATCCATCTCCATGACAGTCTTGTTGTGACGCTCGGAAATCCCGTTCGTTGGGGTGTGTAGGGTGCAGTCAGATGTTGTTGAATTCCATGTTGCTTTAGGTATGCTAAGAACTTCTTTGACACAAATTCCCACCCTCGATCTGAGCGGAAGAGAAGAGGATTCCCAGATGCCTAGTGGCTTGTTGGTAGAAGGTTTGGAAATGTTCAAGTGCCTCACTCTTCTTCCGAAGGAAATATACCCACATTTTCTATGAGTAATCATCAATAATGAGTTGAAAGTATGCAAAACCTTGGAAGCTAGCTGGCAAGGGTCCGCACAGATTGGTGTGAATGACCTGAAGATGCTCTGTAGAATGATAAGAGCTCTGTTTGAATGGACCTCTATGTTGTTTGCCCGCAAGACATCTCGAGAAAATAGGTAAGGAATGGGAGAGTGGAGGAAGCCCTCTCACCATTTCCTTGGCACTGAGCTGATGCAGAGCCCCAACAGAGAGATGACCATATCAAAAGTGCCATAGTGCAGTGGAATCCACCATTGAAGCAAAGAGAGCAACACTAGATGAAGTGACCGCATCCAGTGCAAATAGACAGCCCTTCAGAAATGCTTGAGAAATGACTGACTCTCCTTGGGAAATGATGCAGGACTTGACCCCTTTCTCAACAAAGAATTCAACCTGCATTCGATGGTTAAGAAGCTGACTCACAAAAAAAAGATTTGAGGTCAAACCTAGAACATATAGCACCTTCGTGAGTGTACATCTTCGTGTTCCAAGAGGAATGATGACATCACCAATCCCTGTTGTAATATACTCTTAATTGTCTACGATGGTGATCGATCTCCGGTGGGGCGTCACTTAGAGTATGAAACAACTTCTTATTACCAATCATGTGTTTCTTGGGCAATCAATCAACTGAGACATCTTCGACAATTTGTGAAGTCCTGTGAGACTAGAACAATGTCGAGAATGAGTCGTGTATCCAGTACCTCTTCATCGAGGTGGCATCTTTACGAGTAGTAATGTGGCCCTTCTATCTCTGATTACAAGCACACCATCGGGATTTCTTGGAATATCCTTAGTTTGAAGAGATCTCTTCACCAGAGTTTCCATACTTGCGACCATTGTAATAACAGTTCACAGTCATGTGCGTATCCATGGAGCAAATGTGGCAACACCGATCCGCCTTGTGATTATGCTACTTTTGGGGTGGCCACTTTGTGGTGGCATTTGTGAAGATGGTTCTAAGGATGCTGCTTTCGATTTCTGGGGTGATTGCTCTTTCCGAGGCTTATGTTTTTGCCTCATGATGAGAGCCTTGTCTTCGAAGGCTTCTTGTACATTTTGCATGGATTCTTCCCGCCGAGAGATAATTCACCTGTGGTCACAAAACTCACCTCCTATTGAGTGATTGTCAATGTGGTGATCGTGTCAAACCGGGAAGGAAGAGCTGCAAGGTGAGTGGGACTAGCAACTTGTCATCCCTTTGGTTCACCGAGAGAGAGAGTTACGCACATAACTCAGCCACATGTCACAAGAAGGCTTCTACCTTGATTCGCCATCATGCATACTCATTGTATGAAGATTTTTCTCAAGATACAACTTTGTCGTTAGATTCTTAGCTTCGTCGATAGTACACAATGCGCTCCATGCCCGAGAAGAAGTAGTTGCTTCCCAAATGTATGGCTGCACTTCATCGAAAGGCTCGGGGTGATAAGCATTAGTGCTTTCGTATCAGCTTTTTCATATTTTTCCAACAGATAAGTGTGCGTGGGAGGGGCGTCTTTGTAAACGATCCCCAAAGATCTTCGAATTGAAGAATCGTCCACATCTTGGTTTTCCATGTGGCGAAATTTGGCCCTTTCAAGAGTTGGGCATCGGATAGCAATATTTTTGGAGCAGACATTTTCAAAAACTCAAAAATGTATTTTATTTATTTATTTATTTTCAAAAATGGCTACAATGCTTATGAAGGAATCATCCGAAGATGGGCTCTATAGGCTCATGTAGTGAGACACCGAAGCTCCTGTGGGCGTTTTATTTCACGTTCATCATCTGCATCATAACCATGTTCAAGTTCTACATGAATCCGTTGTGCTTCACATCGAACGTCGAACCAAAAATATTCCAATAGTCCTTAGCGCACAATCTCGTCAAAGAGAATGTTTCAGTGTTGTGTAGCTCGTTTACCAAGGCAAAGAACAGTCCAGTGGTGTCTTCGTTGTCACTCAATGCCCAAATATTTGGTGCATTGCTTGTGGTGCTTTGTGCATCCGAGATTTGAGACATACACACACACACAGTTTTGCAATTTTCTGACTTTACTTACACATACAGGGTTTTGGATGGTCTTCCACGTGGTTCTACATGCATTATCACTCATTTTCAATGGATCATTTGTTTGGGCATTTTATAATGTTCTAAAGCAAAGCTCTGATGATTCATTTGTTGACTAGGCCTCCTTCCACGCACAATATACTGGTACCAATATTCTCAGCAGCAGCACTATGGTTTGCAGTCAATGATTTGAAAACAACTCATCAAACCCACACTTGTCCTCCAATGCCAAATGAGACGTCTGCAGGCTGCCATGCACAAGGTCTGGTCGCTGCACCTTTTGTATGGTATTTGACAGCAAAAATGCCACGTTCTTGTGGTCTTCCAACACACTGGGTTTATCAAGGAAACAGGATGACTGAGTCTCCATGCATAGAGCAGCAACAAGACGCTCCAACCAAGACAACAAATGAACAGATCGCTCTTGGTCTTCTACGCAGCAAGAGGGGAGGGCGATTTCGGGCTCTTTAGAACTTTCACGAGGGGCTCCTCCAACTTTTCCTCCACGCACAAAAATGCACTCGATACCAATGATGGCGCTCGCAGAAGATTAAATGATTGCTATTCAATTATAACAAAATAACAAGCCCAATATATAGGCGTTGGAACAGATGCGAGGGGAAAGAGAAAGTAGTTACACGGTTATGAAGAAACCGTATATGATACGTGGAGACAATGTATTAACTAACTAACAAAAATTAACTAAGCTAACAGATCCAACAAGTCGGATCAAAAGTTATGGTCTCTGCAAGTTATGCTCCCACATCATTCTCCCCTAGTTGAAAAAAATTCATCTCCAGAGAATTCTGTTGATGGAACTCATATGATTTTGTACTATCAATTTTCTTCAACTCCCACTCAGGAATCCAAGTATTTTCTTCTTGCTGCAAACCTTCCCACTGTACCAAATATCTGTTGTAGCTCCCATGTCTAGTAGTGACTGTCTTTTGGTCCAAGACACACATTACCCTCTCCTTTTTCTTCTTCGGCATCTATTGCTTCCAGTTTATTTCTTTCTCCTTTGCAACATGTTCATCATGACCTGGGAACTTATATAAGTCAGAAACATTAAAAAATAGTGAGATAGAAAAGTTTTTAGGTAGCTCCACCTTGTAGGCATTATCACTCATTTTCTTCAAAATCCTACATGGCCCAATCTTCTTATACTTGAGTTTATTATATGTCCCCTTTGGAAACCTCTCTTTTCTAAGATGAACCATCACCATATCTCCTTCTTCAAATACAATTACTCTTCTACTGACATCTGCAGCTATTTTATATTGTGCATTACTCACTTTCAGCGTTTCCCTCACTTCGTCTTGCAACTATAGAATGTGTTCTGTGAATGCTTCTGCATCATCACTAGTTTCATCTTCACCAGGTAGAAAAATTAGGTCTAGGACCCCTTGGGATTCCTACCATATAAAATCTAGAAAGGAGACCTCCATGTTGACCTGTTTACCGAGATGTTATAGGAAAACTCAACTTGAGATAAAGCTAAGTCCCATTGTTTTGGCTTTTCTCCAACTATACAACGTAGGAGATTTCCCAAGCTTCTTTTCACTACTTTTTTTTTCCCATCAGTCTGGGGGTGATATGCACTATTGAACTATAGTTGTGTCCCTAGATTCTTCCACAGAGTCCTCTAAAAGTGACTCAAAAAATTCATGTCCCGATCTGAAGTGATCGTTCTTGGAATTCCATGCAATCTAACCACTTCGAAAAAACAAATCTATAATTCTGGAAGCATCATTAGTTTTTTTACAAGAAATGAAATGTGCCATTTTAGAGAATCTATCAACTACAACAAAGATAGAATCATTCCCTCGCTATGTGTTAGGAAGCCCTAACACGAAATCCATACTCAGATCAACCCACGGCCCTGTAGGTATAGGTAATGGCATATATAACCCAGTATTCTATGCATGGCCCTTAGCCATTTGACACACTCTACATCTTGCTACAATCCTACTTATGTCCCTCTTTACCTTTGGCCAATAATACTTTTCTATAACAAGAGAAATTGTCTTACTAATACCAAAGTGTCCAGCCAACCCCCCACTATGCAATTATCTTATAATATTTTCTCTCATTGAACCAATAGGGATGCACAATTGTTTCCCCTAAACAAATAACCATCTTGCATCAAATAATCAAAAGAATCACTACCTACTGTAGGCTCCTTAAGTTGTCTCACAACATCACCAAAATCTGGATCACCTTCATACAATTCCTTAACTTCCTCAAACCCTAGTACTTTATTTTCCATTGTTGTCAAAAGGGATACACGCCTACTCAAGGCATCAACAACTTGATTTTCCTTACCAGACTTATGCTTTAAAACAAAAGTATATTCTTGCAAAAATGAAACTCATTTTACATGCCTACTATTTAGTTTCTTCTGTGTGTTTACGTACCTCAAGGCTTCATGGTCAGTGAAGAGCAAAAATTCCTTTACTACCAAGTAATGTCTCTAACTCCTTAATGCCTAAACAATAAAATAAAATTCCACATCATAAGTAGAATATTTCCTCCTTACTTCATTTAGCTTTTCACTGAAGAATGCCACAAGTTTTCCTTCTTGACTCATCACAGCCCCAATCCCGACATTTGAGGCATCACAGTCAACCTCAAAGACCTTGCTAAAATCTAGCAATACCAAAACAAGTGCTTCTGAAACTTTCTTCTTCAACAATTCAAAACTATTTGTTGCTACCTTGGTCCATAAAACTCCCTCCCTTTTGTACACTCTGTTATGGGTGAAGTAATGCTACTGAAATTCCTAATGAACTTCCTATAAAAAGTTTCCAATCCATGAAAACTACGAACCTCTGTCATATTCCTTGGAATAGGAAATTAAAAAATTGCCTTTTCTTTTTCGTCATCCATCCTCACTCCATCCTCTGATATGACAAATCCCAAAAAAACAAGACTCTTCTAAAGACACCTACACTTCTTTAAGTTTGCATATAGACTCTCTTTACGTAATAAGTCTAACACCAATTTCATATGCAATAAGTGTTCTTCCACTATCTTACTAAATATCATAATATCATCAAAATAGACAACAACAAACTTACCATTATATTCTCAGAGTACTCTGTTCATCAACCTCATGAATGTACTAGGTGCATTAGATAACCCAAATGGCATCACCATCCACTCGTATAATCCATCTTTTGTTTTGAAAGTAGTTTTCCATTCATCCCCTTCATGGATTTGGATCTGGTAGTACCCACTCCATAGGTCAATCTTGCTAAAATATCGGGCTCCTGCTAGCACATCCATCATATCATCTAATCATGGAATTGGGAACCGATACTTGATTGTGATCTTATTTATGGCTCTATTGTCTACACACATTCTCTAGTCTCCATCTTTCTTGGGAGTCAATAGCACTAGAAAATTTAGAAGGGAGGGAAAAATGTTGCGAGAGAAGAATGAAGAAAAAGGTGAGGTCGAGGTTTTATTCTATGCAAGTTGTTAACAATGCCATACCTGGGTTTTAATACGAGATACACTTTAAATTTGTGGTTCTTTAATGGTCAAATAAAATATAATATAAAGGGTACCTTTGTCATATTTCACATGTTATTGCATCAGGGCTATTGAATATTGAATCTTTCTCGAAACTTTGACATTTTTACCACATTAATTTATATCTGGTTTTTCTGAAAAAACCCTATCAATGGTAGCATCGTGCGGTAGGAGGAACCTGTGATCTCTAAAAAATAGGTTAAATTGAGGGAAATTGAAACAAATATGGCTTGAGTGATGTAAATGTGTGTAGGGGTTGAAGGATTTGGGAAATAGTTCTAGTAGTTTCTTGGGCTTGTAATTACCAGTTTTAGATAGTCAAATTTGGGTCTGTGAGGGCTCATTGAACTGCATACATGGTTTGAGGCTAATTGAGAGGCACTTGGAGGACATTTGGCATTGAATTTGGATTTGTGGTGGTAGATATTAGTTGGTGGGTGAAATTTATGTATAACTGGAGATTGCAAAGTGTAAGATTGATTTCGGGGCTTGTTTCCGGCGCCCATAGCAATGAAGCGGGCTTACAAATTACGTATCCATTTTACAAAGGAAGTATATATGCGAGATATTTTTACTATTTTAAATCAAATTTAGATCCCCAAGCTGACAATGGAAAACGAGCAACAAGAATGGGAAGGAAAGAAAAAAGATTACCAGTAATAGCAGGAAACAATGCCAACCACAAAAGCAGATAAAGACGATGCAATAATGTCTAAAAAGGAAACAAGAGGTGGAGAAAATAAAATAAAATGAAAATACAAATTTGGCATACAAAGACACATACTAGGATGTGTTAAAGCCTACAATGGGTTCGTGACAGCGGGTGGAAGTGCATTGCCGGGAAGGTAGAAACTTGTTAAAATGTGATGTCGGTGATGGAGCAAGTCAATGACAAGCAACTCAAGCTCTAGAGCATCGTCGTGAAGGGTCTACTGCAAAACCAAGCTTTCCTTCTCTTCTAATGTTTCTAAGGTGTTTTTGAAAAATACCTCATAATATATTTGTTCATTAACATTCTCTTGAACAATATTTATAAATCGGGGGATGGTTAAAAGAATTTTAAAATTTGGTCACATGTGGTTGAGCACATGATTAATGCTTCCACATTTTGCATACATGTCTACATGGAACTTGCAACTACATCATCTGAAAAAAATCCATTCTCTATTATTCTTTTGTGGATGTCCATACCTTGTTGTAAAGCTCCTATGTTGGCATAGATAGGAGTATGCTAGTAAAAGTGAACTAATCGGGGGGTGGAAACCTATTGGTTTCTTTTGGGGAAACAATGTCAATGCTTCATGAGGATGCCCATGTCTTTTGTAGGCTGCGATCGATTAATTTGAATACTGGATTAAAACCCCCTTTCCTTAAATTTGTAGGACACATACATAATGTAAATACCCCTTTTTCCATCGTTCACCTATAGGAATTATCAGAAAATTGGAGACGATAGAGGGAAAAACCAAATAGGTCAAGTTGAACGAGGTGGAGCACGTGAAGCAGGAGGGCAGTGAATGGAAAGAAAATCAAGTTGCATACCTGTGTCGTCGAGCTTGAGCGGATGGTAGCCATGTAACAAGCTGAATTTAACTATTGGGTTTGTTTCAAATTTTAGAAATAAACTAATTTTTGATATAGAAAAGTCTAATAACTATAGATATCTGTACAAAACTATTGTACAGAGCTAAAATATTATTTGAAGTGCCAAACAACTAACATGTTGTCCCAATTCAATTGTATTTTATCAAGAGGGTTCTTTAATTATATAGAGTATCATTGAGTGTATTGTTTATTATCCAATATTTGTTGCTGATAACTATTTCTCTTTTTGATATAGGTGTTTTTAGGAAATAAGGGTGGACACATATAATTATGCATTCCCTTGACTCTCTTTATGAAACCTACTTCCATAAACGACCTAAAGCCAAAGATGTAAACATATTATGGCATAAGCAATGATGGTTAAATCTGAAACATATTATGACAGGAAAAGCAACCTATAAACATATTATGAGAGAAGAAACCCTATTTAAATCTTAAAACCAAGAGAGATCTTTAGAGAGAGGGAGGATTATTAGTTAGGAGACCCAATCATGTAAAATTTTTCATGCGATTATATTACAAGTACAAGGGTGAGGTTTTAATAGTGGTGATTTTGATGACCATAGTAGGAGTAGGCAATAATTTTTCTTTTTCAAGTTTGAATTATGTTGCGAAGGAAATAATGAGTTGATGGTATTACAATGAATGGTACCAAATCTTCTATTTACTAACTATACTAAAAAAAGACTTTAATATGCAAGGTTATGTTGGATAATGCATGATGAATTGGTCAGCAACGCAGAATAGAACCAAATCTTTAATGCCATGTGTTGGAGATATTAAAAAGAATAATAAAGAAATTTATTTTCTGCATATCGTGCAATGCTTGTAGTCGAGGAGACCACACTTATCACTGCTATTTTGTCAAATAGTCGGTGACGCATCGTAGTAGGTCAAATCCATGAGGAGTGGTGCATCTATGGCATGAGCAACATGGTGTCACAAAAATAGAATGCGGTGTTTATAATAGACATGAAGATTATTGAGTACGGCTGGTCAAATCTTGTAAAGTGAATACATTGGGCCGCTACCTAGAAGAATGGATAAATAAATACAAAGAGTAGAGGAAGCAAGAAAGGTATAAATTTGGGCCTCTACACCGGCAAAACATACATGGTATATACACCTTTTTCGTTTCTCTTTCGCAAGAGCTTGCAACAATTCTCAAGGAAATTGGAGATAAAAACTTTCTCAGTTGCCTTATATGAACTATATCGCATAACTCATATGTACCCTTTAGGTAAGGTTGTGATGCTAGATTGCTTGGTCAATTTTAGTGTACATGGTGAAATTACAAGTCCCTACATGGAAATTTGTTTTTGTTAAAAGAAAAATTGGTGCAGGAATTTATTGAAACATATTGCAGTTTATCATTTTCTGTATTATTTGCATCACTTGCTTGCTTGCAATTATAGGGGAAGAGTCACACTTTAGCTTCCTCCCAATTGCATATCAGAGCAGATCATGGCTTTGTATGTTTTTTTAATTTTACACATGCTAGACACTAAAGTAATCTTTTATTTGAGTTGAAATAGTAGAAACCAATATCAGGGGTCACTATTATGAGACTCTCTACTAGTGAATGATGATTGCGTATTCAAAAAATATGTTACTTCATCAATTAGGATCCTCAATAGCCTTTACGCTTTATTGTCCAATTTCATAATTACATGTAGCCTAACTCGAAAGTTCTTCCGCAATCTCTCTAGCTTCCAAATCAACATTATAGCTTGTACTATAGCCAATGAAAAATACATGATATAGATCAAATGTGTGGGACGAGAATACCCCACATACACACAATATAAATTAAAAAATACTTTAAAAATCCAATTTATTAGGGAATATACAAACCTTGCTGCAATGAGGCAATGAAGAGAACGTTATAGAAGCTTGTAGCTTTTAATTTTTGCTTTCATAGCACCAAATGAACAAAAATCAAACACATTAGTACGAGTATGAGAAGATTGTATCCAAGGACATGCCCCTTGGAATGAAATTATCTATTTTTGCCACATGAGGTGTCATAGTAATGCATCAAGAAAAAAATCTGTATGTATTGAGGTTGTTTAAAAAAACCAATCACATCTAGCTAAGTTGTAACCAATATGGAAAATCCAATTGAAGTAAAATATACATAGATGCACTTGATTATCTCATACTCCACCAAAACAAACATGATACACAAATAATATTGTATAGTAACAACATTGGGTAATACTTTGGAAAAGGTTTTGGAAAAGAAACAAGTAGGTGAAAGAACATAAATTGTGTGAATGAATTGAAAAAGAAAACATGAGAATAAAATTTCCTTATAGTCAAGGATGAGGCTGTTCACATTTCCACCTTAATGTTATTTATCGATTCTCTGCTTCTATTCTCTATTTTTTGCATTCAAAACGTCTGTTCGAGGTTAGTCTTTTTTTACGAGCTACTTCTATATTATAGAGATTGTGGCCTCTTTATTCTCTAAGGTGGATTAAGTGGTAATGAAAAAGTTTGTTTCTCTAGTTGTTTGTGGGGCAAGTTTGTTTTTCCAGTTGAAATGTAAATGCTATGCCCCAAAAGGTGTATTCTTATTTGGGAAGAAAGAATAGCAAACCATTTAACTATAGGTAATTATAAGGCAACTGTTGATGACTCTATCAAAAAGAGGAAGGTTTTAGAAAAACCAGTTCTCCCCATCTATCTTGAAGGTTCCTACAACTGGGAATAAGTCAGTGGCAAAAAAAGGGAAAGAAAAGACCCCAAATTTGTGCAGTATGTTTGTAATTTGAAAGAAAAATTAAGATATGTTTTAGAGCACAAATTTACTCCATTGCATCTAAAATTAGCTCTCTCGAACCAGATGAAAAGGAATTTAAAAAGGAAGGAATTGGGCCACATATGTGGAAATTGTTTCTGATTAAACCAATAGTAGAAACAAGCAGAATATTCAATCCACGGGCTTTTGTCACACAGGCATTAGCTGCCAAATCAACATTATAGCATCTATCAGAGCCAATGAAAAATACATGATATAAATCAAATGTGTGGGAGAAGAATACCCCACATACACACAATAAAAATAAAAAAATACTTTAAAAAATCCAATTTAGTAGGGGAATATGCAAACTTGGTACAATGAGGCAATGAAGAGAATGTTATAGCAGCTTGTAGCTTTTAATTTTTTGCTTTCATAGCACCAGATGAACAAAAATCAAACAAATTAGTATGAGTACAAGAAGATTGTATCCAAGGACATGCCCCTTGGAATGAAATTATTTGTTTCTACCACATGAGGCATCATAGCAATGCATCAAGAAAACAAATCTGTATGTATTGAGGTTGTTACAAAAAAACCAATCACATCTAAATAAGTTGTAACTAATATTGACAATCCAATTAAAGTAAAATATACATAGATGCACTTGATTATCTCCTACTCCACCAAAACAAACATGATACACAAATAATATTGTATGGTAACAACATTGGGTAATACTTTGGAAAAGGTTTCGGAAAAGAAACAAGAAGGTGAAAGAACATAAATTGTGTGAATGAATTGCAAAAGAAAACATGAGAATAAAATTTCCTTATAGTCAAGGATGAGGCTATTCACATTTCCAACTTAATGAACTATTTATTGATTCTCTACTTCTATTCTCTGCTTTTTACATTCGAAACCTCTGTTCCAAGGTTAGTCTTTTTTCTGAGCTACTTCTATATCATAGAGATTGTGGCCTCTATCTTCTCTGAGGTGGGTTCAGTGGTAATGAGGAAGTTTGTTTCTCCGGTTTTTTTGGGGCAGGTTTGTTTTTCCAGTTGAAATGTAAACACTATGCCCCAAAAAGATGTATTCTTATTTGGGACGAAAGAATAGCAAACCATTTCACTACAGAAATTCTAAGGGAAATTTTGATGATTCTATCAAAAAGAGGGAGGTTTTAGAAAAACTAGTTCTCCTCATCTATCTTAAAGGTTCCTACAATTGGGACTAAGTTAGTGGGAAAACAGGGAAATAAAAGACTCCAAATCATGCAAAGTGTGTTTGTAATTTGAAAGAAAAATTAAGATATGTTTTAGAGCACAAATTGAGTCCATGACATCTAAAAGTAGCTCTCTAAACTAGATGAAAATCAATTTAAAAAGGAAATAATTGGGCTACATATGTGGAGATTGTTTCCTGATTAAATCGATAGCAGAAACAAGCAGAATATTCAATCCATAGGCTTTGGTCACACAGGAATTAGTGGAAGGTATTGCCTCTTCTTATCTCATCCATTCAAAACTTAAGATTTAAAGGGTATAAATTTGGCTTACAAAATGGTTAAGGCTTGAATTTTTTACCTCAATTTCAAAATCTAAACAAATCCCATGAAATACCTAATAATTTATTTTAGACCCAAAATAATATTTTTCTGCATAAACTTAAATGTTTTTTTGAAATAAAAAATGTGTGTCTCACCAAATTTGAAGCGGCACTATTCAGTAGGTTGTAAAGGGAGATGATATGATGTGGATGTCCATCATAAATAATCTTCGTAATTCCCATTAAAAAAAAAAAAAAACTCTTTCCCAACCCTACCTATTTGTCTTGGCACTAGAAATGTGGGTATTGCATGCCAGGACAGGGAGTAGGGTGGAAATATGATAGTGGTGGTAGGGGAAAATTTGAAGTAGGTAAAGCTACAAACCATCAATCTACACCACCTTCAAGAGAAGAAGAAAAATTAGTTTAGTTTAGGCCCTAGGAAAATTGTTCCCACAATCCCAAAGCCAAGAAAGCATCATTTTAAGTTCTGCAATGCCATTGTTCTTTTCTAGTTTCTCCTCACCATTGTTGCTATCGCTACTATTTTTATTTCCATGGTTTTGAGAAAAATGTCTTGCCCTTTGTTTTACTGGCAAACCAAGAGAAACCCTTCAAACTAAATGAATTACAGATGCAGATAGAATCAAAATAAAACATATCATCACCCTTTCATAGAGAATAGGCACTTTATATAGAGGACATTCATTAGATTATTACACAGTTCAATTGAATTGAGTACTTACATGGTTGAGCCACAGTAAGATGCCAATTACCCCGGGGAAAGAACAAGATTCGTTTAAGGGGTATGCAAGAAAATTTCTGTCTGTCTCTATTGGACATGGATCTAATTACGTATAGTAGGAAAATAAATTAGCCTGAGACTATCCTCAAATGGGTATTTCAAGTTTCATGAAAGTCTATCTACAAGTACAGATGTGGTTTTGTTTGCCAAGGGAGTTAATCAGAGACAAAGGCATTAATATAGATCCAGAATCTCAGCATTGTGTATTCAATGGAACTGTGGAGACAGATGTCACAGTCTTAAGTCAAGAAGTCTTCAGATGTAAGCACCCTCAAAAAGCATATAGACCTGAGCTTGTTGGCACCAAAATCTCTCTCAGGTGGCATGGTGGGCTGATTCCTTCCGTGGCTTACTATGAACTGCCCAAGGATCAAGCAAACAAAAAATGATCTCAGACACCATGAAGTGCTCTGTTCATGCACCATGGTGTTCAATGTGGCCAAATTCCTCAAGGAATGGGTGATGTATCATTCACAAACCAAAAATGGGAAGATATGTCCACACTGGTAGAAACACACACAAAGTGGAGGGAAAACAATGCTAGATCTACTTTGCGGGATAATCATTGCCAAGGAGACAACATAAAAGGAAACCATGAGGTGACAAGCAGCTGAAACAGGAGGAAGTTGCTAAAGCAGGAGGAAGCAGCTGAAACAGGAGGATGATGACAAGCAAGATAAGGAGGAAGAAGATCAAGCTCCAGAGCGTCGTTGTGAAGGGTATACTATAGATAAGTGACGCCTCCGGCATAATTATAAAATGTTGTTTTCCATTTTAACTATTTTCCTCTTAGAAATTTATGCGATAGACTTCGCTATGATAAATGAAGGTGCACTGTGAATTACATGTTTCATAATCATGAACCGAACTTGAATTGTTTGTTAAATACAATGGAATTTCCTCTTATGTTTCATTTTCTTGTAAATGAATCTCAATGACTAGATAATCAAGGAAGGGATGTAAGGAAATATCAGCCATACAAGTTTCAATCTTACTATTTGAAAGTGTATGAAATTTTTAGCATCCTTTGAATTCTACAAATAGTTTCTCCTTGAAGTCCACAAATATTATAGTTAATATTCATACTTTGTACTCCAGGTATTTAAAATAGCTGGAAACTTCTTAATGGTTGACTAGGCTATTGTTTTTTTATTGAAACATATCAACGTATTAACTACCCATATAATGACACAATTAGCAAGTTTTAAAAACAAGTGGTGGGATCCACAACGTAATGCCCGCTAAAACAACCCACTTGAGACCCAAGAAATAAAAACTAGGATTAGTGAGGAAAAAATTATGGAATAATTTTTCTTGTTTAAAAGTGTCTACAACCCTCCTACAATACCGAAGTTGACACAAACAAGTTTCAAGGTTAATTAAAATCAATAGTTTATAGTTTTCCCATTACAAAAATTATTAAAGTTCTCGAGGTCAAAGCTTAGGTTAGAATAATCATTTAAAATTAAAAAGGGAATTTCTCACTTACCCACTCCCAAAACTCTCTTAAAATATTCAACCTGATTTTTCTCATAATTAATGCACTCAAAAATTCCTG
Source organism: Taxus wallichiana var. yunnanensis (assembly GCA_018340775.1). Taxonomy (NCBI): domain Eukaryota; kingdom Viridiplantae; phylum Streptophyta; class Pinopsida; order Cupressales; family Taxaceae; genus Taxus; species Taxus wallichiana. The sequence goes on along the minus strand of CM031239.1, from coordinate 455,864,192 downwards.
AAAACACTCCCATTAGATAGTAAATTTCCTCCCCTTTCCGGTGATATAAAGAAGTCTTCCTAACTCCTCATATTTCCCAAGTTATGGGCTGGTGGGCCTTGGGAGGAAAATTTTCCCAAAGGCGGGCCTGTGGAACTCGGGAAGAAATTTTTCCCTTAGAGCTCTTGGGTGAAAAGTGAATTTCACCTCCACATGCCTATGCACTGCGGTGGGGCATCATGCCAAAAAGGAAAATTTTGAACTTGGGGTTCGCTAAGGGCACGTGTCTAAAATCCATGCCTAGGCGGGAAGGTGGGTCGACGGAGGTAAAACATAATTTTTGACTTAATTTCAAAAGGGTGAAAAGGAACATTTCAACCTGCTCCTCCACCAATGCACCAAGACACCACATGCTAACAAATGATATGCTGCAGGCGTAAGGGGAAAAATTTTCCTAAGTAGGCGTGTGGGTATGGGGGAGAATTTAGCACTTTTCTCCTTTGGGTGAAACGTGAAGTTTACGCCCGTGCCTCTGCCGAAGCCTAAGGGGCCATGTGTGTCACTCCTTATAAGTTGCGGGTCGGTGGGTCATCAGGGATCATTGGGAAGGTTTAACATTTGAAGCAAAAATTTTAAATTACTTCCACACATCCACCATGGCATCGTAGAGCCACGTGGTAGCCATCCATTGGCTACAGCCGACGGGGCCGTGGAGAAAACTTTTCCAAATTTACTTTTCAGACTTGGAACTTTTTACGCAAATGGTAATATGCGGGCTTACGGAGCCACGAGGAATTTTGTGACTTTTTCCAAAGTTCTCTAAGTCAAATTTAGGCCCGCGGGTTCGATTAACAAAAATTTCCCCTTAGCTAAATTTAAATTTTGAGCCCGAGATGAAGTAAAAACTTCAGAAGGTCATAACTTTTTGACTGGGAACTCGGTTTTTGGCAAGCGAGGACTTTTTGGAAATATCTCAAAGTCCTCTTTGCACAAGAAGCTTAAAATTTTAATTTTGATAAACTTTGAAGGGTCAATTTTAAGAAAACAATCTGCAGGCTTCTAAAATGTGAACTGGACTTTTAACTTATAAATTTTGTTCAAATCGACATTATTTCTTTCACAACATGCCATACAGACCTAGGGAATTTCACTTGGGAGAATTGAGGATGGATTGCAAGGGTTAAATTGTTTGATTGATTATCAATTTGAAATTCCCCAAATCGACAAACAAAACAAATGTAATTCGACTATGCCCGATTTTGAAAAGTTTTATAAAATTTTCTTAAGTTGTAAAGTCTATTTAGGATCATTTTAAATGATACAAGTTCAATTTAACATTTCATTTCATTTTCCAAGGTTTCGGGGTTGTTTTGTATAGTTTTGATAAAAAAATATTTGTCGGTTTGAAAATTATCTAACAGAGGTCTACAATTGATCAATTTACATTCATCAAACTATAAAATGTGAATACATTCTAAACTAATATTACAATATTATATTTCCTTCAATCTAACAATGAGAAAAGAGAATGCAGTACCACTTACCAAAATCAACGTTTCAAATGAAGTAGAGTAATATGTTTTCTTCATACGTGTTTACTTTTTTTCAATTTTCCAAAAGAGATTTCATACCACATTTCAAACACAAATTTCCAATGAAAACAATATCATATGAACAAATAAAACACTTCTATTCATTCAAAGTAAATCTCTTACAACTTCTTTCCTATTTATTTTCAAAATACAACATACCAAATGCATATCTTTCTTTTTTGTTCACGGATGAATACAAGATATATTCTTCCATAATCAATTTTAACTTTTATACCTAAAACAGAGTAGTCTTTCCAACACAATAATATACAAGATCATCCACTTCAAAGTGGGAAAAGGTTACAATAACAAATAATCTCAACAAGGACTGTCAAACTTGTCTGTTTTTTCTGTTCTAGAACAACAACATGAATATCCTCCATTTTCTTTATTTCAATTTGATCACAATAGAACAGGGGAAAGACAACACTCTCCACCCAACCAATACATCCAATGAAAAGGAGAATTTTTCCTTCTTCATTAGCCCCCGAGCCCCAACCAAATTACAATAGAAGGTGTTTTTTCAACACATGGCAACAACAAGCTTCCATAACATAAAGACATATTTCTCATTCAAAACACAGTCCAAAACAAAACTACAGTTTACAACCATAGAAACAAAATGACAAAAATACTCAGGCTTCACCATGCAAGCCAAAGGAGCAAGAAACTATGGGGGATGTTGCTTATGCCTCCCGAGGGGAAATGGGTATCACCACCTGAGAACAAACTGCCAAAATATACACATCATATCAAATCCATGACATGCCCTTATGCCTCCCCCAAGTACCCATTATTCCTCCCATTTCCTTATGCCTCCCGAACCTCTTATGGCACCCCATAACGAGTAAATAAATGTAATCTATTTATTTGTAAGGTGGAACCCAAATCCCAACTCCCTCCACACTTATACCTCCCCAAAACACTTATGCCTCCCACAAAATACCCCATAGTCTTCTCCTACACCATTCCTAGGCCATCTACCCAAACAACCAACAAATAAAACAACACATTCAAACATTCTACCATTCACATAAGCATAAAAATGAAAGGAGAACATTTCCAAGAGATAAGATCTTACCTCTCCATGATGGAGTTTGTTCTAAGTTCTAAACAACAAGCTCTCCAATGAAAAATAATCCAAGAGATTAGCAATCAACAAGTATGCAACCATCTCCAACTTTCTCCCAATTTTCAAGAGCTCCAAAAAAAAACCCCAAAGCAAGTCACCAAAAATGAAGTGATAAAAGTGAAGCCCCCAAAACAAGGTAAGAAATTCGAATATTATTGAAAAGGGAAGACAAGAGCATGAGGTGGATCCATGAAGGATGCCACTTCACACATCCTCAACCCCAACACAAAATTCAACTTCATTCTCCAATGCATATTAAATAGGTGGGTGAATAATATGACAATTTACTTACACACTCCAACACAAGCCCACACTCCATAAGGACTGAAATTAAAAATATGTAAGAAAGTGCAATTACAACTTACAACTTGACTTACAAAAATGCATAATAAAGGCTAGATTTAGACTCTCCAACCATAGGTAAGGTTGGTATGTAATTTTAAGAGGTATGGGACAAATTTAACTTGTCCCACAAGCCTCCAAAATCAGCCTCCAAGGACAAATTCGAATTTCAAAGAAGGTGGAGTGTTTCATACTCCAAAATCAACTTACACATCACTTATAAAGACACTTAATAAATGCAATCTTATGACCCACTTGATTACTTAATTTTAACAATATGATTACACACAATATTGACACACAATTTAATTCAATAATGAAAAGGGAAATCTCATTACTTAAAAAACACATACAACATCAAAAAAGGACCAATTAAAAGAAAAACATAAATCCCTTTGCTCACAGTTAAAGATGATCCCCCATGGGAATCCTAAGAACAATCAAACACACATAACAAAACAAGTTGCCATGGTGTCCTTATTGAATTCATCTAGAATTCCAATGTGGTTGATCTCTAATCCCCGGATGTCTATTGTGATATATTTTTTAAGACTTGCAAAACAAAAAAACCTCCTTCGGTGTCATGGCCATATCAGAACATCCAAAATATATATAATTATAATTCCAAAATCATCAATATATATATGAATCACAACAACATCAAGAAAATCAACAATATCATTTGCAATCTCATCAACAACTATATGATCATCACATTTAATTCAATTTTCTAGGTCTACTCAACATATCAAAATATCACATGTCCGAACAACATCCATAAATATAACCATGTCAACAACATGTCAATATCCATATAAATGTCTCTAATAATCCACATGCATCATATATGAATCAAAGTCAATAATAATCCATGATCTGACATCTAACACCATACTAAATCAAAACTATAATAATGTCCATAATATAGTCAGTAGTATCAGGATCAATATCAAAAGTGTCAAAGGGAAGTGGGCACTACACACAATATCGAACAATGCTAAAATGGAAAAACAAAAAAATCGTGATAAAATAAAAATACAACTAGGGAAATCTAGCACACTCTCCAACAATACTAGGGGAGGTGAGGGATCATCCATGGGGATACTACCCCACCAAAAGGCTCTTCTACAAGTAGATCAATCGTGGTATACCCATCGTGGTTTGGCATATTATCTTGTATACCTCCAACCTGGGTGCCGGTAGAGAGCCAAATTTAATGACCTTGCTTTCAAAGATGAGGTTTCTAACATGACATACACACTATTTTCTTTCCCAAGGAGGATGCAACCCGCACCAAAAGGATCGTCTACAGGTAGATAAATCGTGGTCCACCCATTAGGGTTATGCATATTATCTTGTATAGTAAGAGGGACCATAATGCCCCAACCTAGTGTTGGCAAAAAGCCAACCATAATGACCCTTCCTTGAGCCAGAGGTTTCCAACATGACACACCAACTATCATCTTTCCCTACAGAGGTGGTGGACTACAACCCACCTACTAAGATTGAGGAAGAATGATGACTATGTGAATGAAACCATCTACTCCTACCATCAGTTGGCAACAAGCTCATACTCAAAGGATTTAGAGGCACGGCCCATGGCATGTGGTTTACTCCCGTGGTGGTCAAGAAAATATTGTAAATATTTGAATTTAAGTGTCTATTTTTGCACCTAGGCTTGGATATAAAAATGCATAGAACAAATCACAACCACTTTAATATTAGTGAAAAATTGCCAAAAATTATCTTCATTTTGAAATTTAGCAGCATTTCTATGTTTCTACAACTTAAATATAATTGTAACTCCAAAATAATTCCACACTAAAATTTATATATATGTAGGCCAACTAGATCTATCACCAAAAATATAACCTCCTACTTTGAATAGTTCAAGATGAAACGGTTGAAACAAATAATGCATCCAAGACCATCAAGATTATGCATGGACACATGACCAAAAAATATGCTTGAGAATATTAGGTCAAGAACACACAGACAAATGGTGTCGAGACAACTATCTCTTGTACACAAAGGCCATGGTATAAAAACACCATAGAAAGTGATAATTTTTAGATTCAAATATGGAATTTTAAACCCTATTGAGATGAAAAAGCCACATTTTGAGAGACAAATTCAAATCCCAACATGCACTAAGTTTCAAAGAGAAGTAGAAAATGGACTCATCAAATCATAAAGAAACCCAAATTTTACTATTTAAATGTTGTCCGAAGGTTCCCTCCCATTCTTGCAGCCATGTAACTCATGGTTGTAGACATTGTTTATCAAGCATGACATCTAGCATAAGTTCATAAATTTTAAACAAACATGGGAAATATGAATTGCTCAATTTGAATTTTTGTTGAGCTCCAACCAAGGACCCCAATTTATGAATGAGAACGAATCCCAAATTGTTGAAATCCATTTGCAATAGAATATGAAAGATTTGATACCCGCCATATTAGTAACATGTACATCATTCCTTATCACAATGGGTTCCCACCATATGTTGTTTTCATTAAATGAAAATTCAAATATTAATCCATCGAAAACCAATCCAAGAAAGGGCTTGACATGCTCAAAGAATTTCCAAAAATCCGAAAAGTAAAGGATCCTTCAATATTTATGGGAGTTGAAGTCATTATTAAGGTATACCATTCAGAAATAAATTCCTCTAATGTGAACTTGATTTGATTTTTGTGTCGGGAAGAAGAAAAAAATCTACTACAAGCATAAACAATTAGAAGGAGAAAGAACATATTCCATCCATTTGGATCACAATAGGCCAAAAGAATCATATTTGTAGTCATTGATGTTTAGGTAAGACAAGGCATAAGAGAAGAGAGGTCAGCACTACAACAATAAGGAACTCACTTTGAATCCCAAAGCTTTTAATATAGCAAGAATGTAAGAACAATCGATGTGATTTTACAGTTTTCCAAAATCTAATTTGTTAGAAACTGTTTACTACTACAAGGCTTGAGCCCTTTCCACACCTTCCCAAAAACAATGAGATTATCCAATATGTAAAAACATTTGATAAAGATAGTTTTCTCTTGTTTGACAAGAGATCATCTAGAAGATAGTGACAAATGTGAAGGGTAAAAGCCAGGTGATGAATTTATATGAAACACTCAACAAGGTCATTAGGTGTTAACTTGAAATGTGTTTATGGTTACCACCATTAGTTATGAACTTTATCATTTCCTTGTTAATAAAAGCTCCAAGAGTATGGTTGTTGAAATCTTCTTTGGAATCCTATAGAACATTTGGTCCCATTAATTGGTGCTTATCTTTTTATAATTCACAAGGAAAACCATCATCTCCATTTTTTTTCGTTTTCGATGAATTAAAAGGGTTCATGACACTCCATGGTTGAGAGAGAGGCATCACATTGAATTTATGTTGTTAGAGAAATCTTACAGGAAAAATATCAAGGCATTGTTGAAGAATAACCTCTTTTACTTCAAATATAGGTATATTACGTCAAATTAAAATTTTAGCACTTGCAGCTTTAGGCGGTGCAAGGGGGAGTCACTGATAGGTGTTGTTTAGGGACATGTTTATTGGTAAATGAATTTTTTTTTTATTGGCATGAGACAATTTTTCTAAGTGTTTTCTAAGAGTCAAGACTAAAACAAAATGGGTATTGTATCCTTCAATTTTCAATTCTTCCCACAATTTTATTAAGAAAAAAAAGTGAAAAATGAGTGCATATTTCTTTTATTCATCACTTTGGTTTAATATTGAGCCACCACTACACAATTATACTTTGTTTTTAAAAACATCTTTTTTTATATTAAAATACTGATCATTACAAAATTTTAAATTAATGTACACTTTTTTTAGAAAAATATAATTATAATTATTTATCTGAAATTTATTATAATTTACATTAAATTAATAATAATTTATTATATACAATGAAATGTTGAATTCATAAAATAAGATGTTGAATTCAATATTTTAAATAGTACATACAATTATGTACTAATAATTTTTGAAACAAGGAAATTGTTACGATGATAATATCAATTCAACCTGGAAGGCAATTTCATCCCAGTTTCTTCTTTAGTTGTTTTCTTGTTATAAAAGAAGTCAGTAGACTTCGCGATGATAGAGTAAGGTGGACTGAGTTTCATGTTTCATAATCCCGAGTACCAGGAAAATTAGTTTCTAAGTAGAACGGACTTTCCTCAAACGTTTCATTGTCTTGCACATCAATCTCAGCGACTCGGTAATACAGCAACATCAAGGGAGGGATGCCACCCAATCTAAGCATTACAGATTTCAATCTTAGTATTTGACACGGCATACAAATTGTCTCCTTCAGGTCCACAAATATTGTCGATAAAGTGCAGAATTTGTATTCTAGGTCTTTAAAGTCGTTGGAAAGTTATTAATGCCACACTGGGCTGTTGTCGTTTTAGTGGAACGCATCAACGTGGTAACAACTCAATACAAAATAGTTACAATGAAAAAGGCTAAAATCACTGCCCAAAGACACGTAGAAAAACTACATGGCTACCAAATGAATGCCTTAAGCGGCAAGCATAAAAAATCAGCCAGAGGGACCCAATCATCATACAATGCAAAAATGGTAAAACAGAAAAGTTCAGACTATGTAAAATAGGACAGGCGAAATCAAGCACACTCCCCATTAACATTAGAGGCAGGTGATGGATCATCTATGAGAGATAGGTGTCTAAGACACCTATCGAAAGGTTCTTCTGTAGGTAGATTAATTACAGTCTTCACATAGTTAACTTAAAGGTTAGGAGTTCCCTATGCAATAATTGAAATGAATACCCTTCTTACAATATTAGTTAATATTTTTTCCCCATGAAATAAATAAATAAAATTTAAGTACATTATTGTATTTAATTTTTTAATAAGAATCAAGTGCAAGATAACAGTTCAATAATTTCAGAGTTGTCATATCAAATAATATGTTAATATATTTTTTCATTGCATAAATCATCTTAAATCAACTGTGAGTGATGACTATATCATCGTAATAACAACAAGAATTACGATATCCCCTTTGTAATCAAATACTTAAGTAGATAACCTTAACCCCTTTAAAGTTTTAGGTACGAAATATCCGGAGGTAATGTTTTAAGTAGATAACAAAATCTTGAGAATTTTATTGTCGACCCAAAAGTATCCCGTTTTTCATTTTGTTATTGTTCGATCAATAAAAAAATATATTCATGTGGATAATGAACGAAGATTTACCATACGCATGGGAAATACCATTTATTATCCCATTCGTTATGTAAACGAATATGAAAATTAATTTCTATTTTAAAACCCTCCATTAGAAATGTAGAATTTCAATATTGTTTATATCAGAATTGTTTCATTACATTTCTGCAATTACGTAGAATAGAAATATTTAACGTAGCTAAGGGAAATAGAGAATAGATTCTTACACCTTTGGGTCATAATAAAATCCGAGCAACCCTTCTGCCAAACTAAAAACGAGATTCCAAAGATGTAAAACATAATAAAATTGTTGTAAAATGCTTAATCTAATTATTACGGTTGGCTTCGGGAAATGTTTGTGTTTGGCCTGTCATCTTCATCCAAATTAATAACATAAAATAATAAGCCCCTGACAAATCTGAGAGGCAATTTTCTAGATGTTCTGAAAGTGATCAATAGATATGGTGTTGAGTTGCAATAAAAGTATATTCATGTGCGAAGCTAAAAATATTTAGCAGCTCATCCATGGAAAACAGGAATATGAAAATCAAATAATATTTTATTATATTGTAAAACAATCCATTTAAAATGCGGAAATTAATAACGAGCGAGGAAAATAATTTCAATCAGTTTTTATATTAGAATTGTTTTCATTACATTTCTGCAATTACATATAGTAGAAATATTTAACTTAGCTAAGGGAAAAAGAGAATACTACCATACTAAAATCAAGTTGCTTTTTAAATGTCCCTGAAATTCATAACAACAAAAGCCAGTGTAGGGCATAATAAAGCTTCCAAGACTAAAGATGAAAAACTTAGTACAAGTCTAAAACGCCTCCATAAATATATCTTCATGCAACTTAAAAACAAAAGCATCTGACAATTCTGAGTGCCAATTTTCCAGATGTTCTGAAAGTAAACACCGCAACGTTTCCGAGGACTCCCATACATTCTTTTCTGCGACTGCGGGAGCGGCTCTCAAAAAACCATGTTCGGAAATACCATGAAGATCTACTTTGACACAGTTTAAGTCCACTCTGAGCTTACACACGATCTCTTCACAGCGGTAACTCCAGAAATGTTTATCCTCATTGCAACGGCTGCAATTAAACTTTCCCCGTCATGAGAAGCTGAAGGGGATGGTCTCTGTGTCCACCATAAGTAAGAGTCCTGGGGAGGTTTATGCAGAGCGGGTGAAGCCTGACACCGTCAGTAGGAGACGAGAACAAAACCCTTCCAGCGGCTCCCCGCAGGCGCTGCAGTCATGTGGAAGACGCGTCTTTTTCCGAAAATTAAATGGCCGTTTGTCGTAAAACGGATGTTTGTCGTACACATTGGGAAGCTCGGCACAGGTTCTGTGTAAAGTGATTTTTGGGCATGATTTGCACTGGTATCCAACGTTGGCTCCGTATTCTTTGCATCCACTGCATTTGTAACGTGGAAGTCCATCAGTAACCAGTAAAAGATTATGTTTATGGCGGCTGGCATTAAAAACCCTTCTTGATTTTCCATACTCGGGCTAGACGCCATTGCCTTCAACTCACAATATAATCATTTTCTTCTATTAAACATAAGAAAGCCCAAGTTAAATTCCGGAAACTTCCAGGAAAACACCAAGAAAATGAATCTGTGGGTTGTTTCAAATTCTCGCATCGTTTTCTTCCATTAAATGTCGGTGGGTTTAAATTTTTCATTCACTACCGGATAAATTTCTCTAATAGATAGATAGGCTCTTCCTTTATTAAAGATTTCGACATCGTTATAGTGACAACAACCCTAGAGTCTATTTTAGTCCTTAAAGCTATGATGACAGGGTTTTTGTCATCTGTTTGTCTTTTGTTTAATAAAGTTTTGAAATGAATTCCCTTTAGTCATTTCGAAAGCATGGGGGACCTCTCCACTTTCTAAAGGTATCTTATTGAGTGGCATGCACTCAATTATTGTTTTCCACTTTTCTCAAAGTGGGAATCTTCTTGTTTACCTAGGTTACCGGTTCCTAGTTTCTAGGTTGCACATCTATTCAATGAAAAGCCTCTCACATTCCTATATAAAGGCATGCTGAGACTCATTCACTACATCAGAGAATTGGGAATGCTTAGTAAGGCATATAACACGATCTTCATAAGTAATATTATAAGTGGTATTGGTATTGAGAGTGGTATTGGTATTAAGTGAGTAGTATTATAAGTGGTATTGGTATTAAGTGAGTAGTATTATAATATTGGTATAAAGTGGTATCGAAGCAATATCTTTATAGAATCCAAGAACATAGTTGATACAACCAAGAAATCTCTCGTAGTTGAAACTTTTACGAAATTTGATATGGAAATTCTTGAATCCTTGAAACAATATGAGATTGCATTTCAATAGATCCATCTTTCACTATAATTCCTAAGAAATCCATTTCATCTTTAAAAATATCCATTTTTGTTGGAGATAAGCATAAACCATTATGATAAACAACTTCATAGAATTTCTCTAGGTGTTCAATATGTTCTTTGGGAGATTTAGAAAATATTAATATATCATCAATATAAACTATCAGGAAATCAACTAACTCACCAAAGATAATGTCCATCATTTTCTAAAAGATTGATGGAGCAGTTTTCAATCCGAATGGAAGAACTTTCCATTCATATTGTCCTCCTGGTATTACAAAATCTATTTTATAGGTATCTTCTAGTTTAAGGAGTATTTGCGAAAAACCACTCTTTAAATCAAACTTGCTATATACCTTTGATCCTTTGATTCTGGATAATAGACCATCTTTAATAGGATTTGGACAACTTTTGCAAACTTATTCATAGGCTTGTAATCAACAACAAGTATTTTCTTCCTGGCGAACACTGTTTCACTCCTTTTATTTACATATAAAGCTACACATGCCCAAGGGGAGTTAGATTCCTTGATAAAACCTCCTTGGATTAGCTTTTTAATCTTTTCATGACATTATTTTCTCTCGAAGGGATCATGCCTTTATGATGAGCTTTGAATTTGAGAATGATATCATTCTCTTCTCATCTTTCTAGAACTATAAATCTAATGAACAAGTAATGCTTTTTCTTTCAAGAAAAGCATGGGGATCATCTGAACATAGATTCTTTTCTATCTTTCCAACTAATCTATATTACCTTTCAGATAGGGCTATAGATTTATGAATCCATTGATGATTTGATTCTTTTCTTTGTTCTGGTAAAGGTATTATAGTTCTAAATGAGTACTTCCTAGGAATCGAACATCAAGATTAAATAAATACATAAAGTCTTTATTTAGGCTAAAAGTACCACATTCTTGCAAAGCATATACTCCTATCAAACAATCATATGAAACATGCCATGTTGATAAAATTGCAGTGTTCTTTCATATTCTTCTATCTTGATAGGCACATATGATGTATATCTTGATATTCTTCTTTCTTATACAAATTTATCTTTAAATATGTTTCAGTCCAACAATTTAGAGGTATAGCTCTTGTTATAAGAAAACTTATATCTGCTCCTATATCTATCATTGCATATATAGAGTAGGGCTTGACATTTGGAATGCAGATATTGATAGTAATAAAAGGATTTTGGGCTCCTTTTACTGTACATACCTCTGTATTAATCTCTTCGTTTGAACTGATTCCTCGCATCTTGGTGCAGGTATTTGTTGATAGGATTCTTCTAGAAACTGTTCATCATCTCCAGCTTCTTTCTTTTCCCTGTTTTCTTCTTCTACTAATCTTTTATATTCATTAGTAGCTTTAGCAATCACCTTTTATAAGAATTCTATTCTATTTCTTCTCGATGTTCTCATTGTTCAAGTGCTTTGGAATTATAATATCCGTGCTAGGAGTTATTACGAAATTCATTGTTATGATCTTCTTTCTCGGAAAAATGAATGGAAAACTTCTCCTAGTTGGAGAGTATCTTCCTCCTCTGCCACGACCTCTTCCTCTATAGGGAGTTTTTCTTTGACGTATACGTCCTTGTACAAGAGGCTTTGAAGTGGGTAATGACCTTTGTTGAAGAGACCATTTCGTTTTTCTTCCTCTCTCTCTCGGGCTTCATTTTTAGCTCTGACTTGGATTGAGTATTTTCTTTCTAGGTCTCTGACTTTCTGCGAGAGATAGGTCTTTTTAGCAGTATCCCATGGGGGACAATCTTCAAACTCACTTTGTCTTAGTTCTAGTTGTTTATATAGAACTTCAGAAGACACAAGCATGAGAGGGTGAGGAAAACTAGCAATCATATTTATGAAAGAAGGAAATGAATCATAACTAGATTCTTTACTGTCTAAATCTGACTCTGTGTGCTCTATTATATTTTCTTGAAAATCTTCTTCTGAAGATATATATGATACATCGAAGAATAACATGATAATCCCGATCCGTTATACCTTTTGTTTCAAGAATATTTATTTTTTCTTTAATTTTCTCGTATCTTTCTTTGGACATTCATTTGCATAATGCTTGCCTTTATAGATAAAACAAGTTGGTATGAATTTTCTTTTCTTTCCCATATATTTCTTTTTCCTGAAATATTGTTTTTGTATGGGACATCTTTTGAATATCTATTTCTGGAAAACTTATGTCTTTTCTTATACTTATATTGACCCTTCCCCCTTGAAAAAGATGAACAATCTTTACAAGGTTTCTTGATTCTGAACTTGTGTTGGGGTCAACAACCAAATGAGTCATTATCTAGTAACTGACATAATTTGGTTCCTAAGGCTTTTTGGGCCTTAGCAGCTTCCTTGCGGTCTTGTTTTTCTTGGCAGAGATGAGCATTCGTCTCATCTATAATCTGATTTAGAGCTCCAAGACTTAATTCTTATGTACTCTTTCCATGCAGGGATTTTTTATATTCTATTACAAAAATTATAGGGAAATATTCTATATATCAGAGTCTCATAGTAGGATCATTTATATTTCAAGAATTATAATACAAATTTTGCATATATAAGAAGGATTCGAACTATTGCTTGAAGTTCTTGCATATATAAGTGGTATTGGTATTAAGTGAGTAATATTATATGTGGTATTGGTATTAAGAGTGGTATTTTTATTAAGTGAGTAGTATTATAATCTTGGTATAAAGTGGTATCAGAGCCTGGTCTCTATGTAATAGAGCTTGGAAATCAATAAAATTGCAAGATTCTTATTTGCTGGTTTTCTATCTTGATACTTGGTGTATGATCTATTTTTCTTCATCTGCAAAGTAAGTTTATACCTCGTAAGATAGGCAAAGAGGTGAGCCTCTTGCCTTGTAAGTCACCGTGGATGTGCGCAGTTTTGGGTTAAAGGCCAATACTGTAAGCCATGCTAAAGAATTGCTTATTAGTAATAATCATGGAGTTTGAAGATCATGCAAATATTCAATGGGAACAGGAAGCTCAAGATCTTGTAAGTCTATCTTGATGTCTTTCCTATTAATTCTGTAGTAGATATACAACAAGAATCAGATCCCTTACCGGCATGGAAATTGCCTAAGATCCCATATAACCAAGTCTATGATAAATTAACTACTTTTCATTTGATTGCTACTACTACCTTAAAAACCCATGAGTCTGTTATTTAGGTTTCTCAAACCTCTAGTCATGAGTATGATAAACCTTTAGTAGATTCCACTGATATATAGTCTCTCAAAAAAAAAAAACATTTAAATTTTCTCATATAGGTTGTGTTCAAATAGGTATTACTCCACTTTTCCGTCATGGTCTAAATGCTTCAGTTTTATGCAGTTTAATGGATTTACATTTTGAAAGTTTTAAAGATTCCCTATTGGCTGCTATTCAAAATGGTCTTCATAATGGCCCCATATCTTTTGAGTTTTATCCAAATTACCTAGTAAGCCTACAAAAAGAAGATCTGTTAAAGCAAGTTTTGCATCTACATCTTGCAACCATAGATCTTCACATGAAGCCCGATGCTGCTCGTCCTTTGGATATTCATTACAAATTCATTTATCACCTTGTCAACACAATGTATCCTACCGTTAAGCATGGTATCTCCAAAGGCAGTAGCGTGGTGAGTCACACCAATATAGAAAGTTAGAAAATTAAGCCCGAACTCATTTCATGGTCTCAAATTAAAGTCATAAAAGAATGGACTCTATCTAAAAATTTTACTGAGAAAAATCAGCCTAGATTAGAAAATGCTACAGTTTGTAAATGAATCCAAGTCAAATGCAACTCTGTCTTTCGGATCTAAAAAGTCTATGTCTGAAATATCTTGGTCTAGTTATTTTAGATCAAATACTTCCTTTCTCTCTATAATGAACCCTCGAGAAAATCCATGAAAGAAAGGACTTATATTTGTAGTCATAATAGCCTGATTCATGATCCCAACACTTATTACCTTTGGTGTAAGGATTTGTGTGGAGATTATAAAGCAAAAGTATGTAGCTTCTAATGGTTCGACTATTAGTATGGCTTCTAGAGAAACAAATATTTCTGCATCTTTTCCATCTCTAGACAGTAGTGAAGTCCTATTGTCCGACGAAACTTAAAAGGCCATATTTTGGTACTAAAGAACTATAGATAGACATGTGACCCTTATGAGTCTTCTAAAATGCTAAAATGAACAAATAAAGCTATCAAGTCATTCTCGATCGTCTCTACAATCCCAAGAGTCTATTCTTGCAGAAATGGAAAAAACATTGAAATCCATAGAACTTCATCAGAAAGGAGATATAACTCCTGCTCTTAGATTACTAAATTCTAAAGTTGATGATGTTACTAACCGTCAGATAAAGAAGGTTGATAAAAGTCTTGAAAATACTTCTAGATATGTATCTACTTATCCTGATATTCCTAAAATTGTGTCTAAAGAAGTAATTGATGTTGTTCAACCCCTTATCAGTCAGTCTCAAGATACTAAAAAGGACATTGCTACAAAAATAGGTACTACCCATAAAATTATAAAAATAGCCTACACGGTTGCATCAGTCATCTATTGAGTTAATCCACAAAGTTGAACAAGTTCAAGAGCATGTAAGCCCTATTCCTAAGATAGTCCCACAAATAGAGAAAATTCTAGATAATACAAAAAAGCCAGAAGAAATTGAACCGGATTGGTCTCACAAATTGTCCTGGATGGAAGTTTCTAATTCTTCCGGATCTTCAACACATCATAAGATTGTTTTGGTAGAACATAGTCCTTTGTTTATTTATGATAAAAATACTTCATACAAAGGATCAGTTAGTATGGCCAAGCTTCTTCTAGAAGAAGCAGAAAGTATGGTTTTGATGGAAGAAACTTCTAGAGCTTCAACATCTGAGCCTCTACATCATACTGCAAGAACACAGACCTTATAGCCTAATTGGTATAAGCTAGATTTCTCTACTCCTGAACAAGTAAAATAGTTAATACATGGAATTATAGGGTTGGAAAATTTTTAGCTTTTGTTATATAAGAAGGATCCCACAACTATTGCTAAAGTGATTTCAAATGTATTTGTTGGCATAGTCAAAGAATGGTGGGATGCTCATCCACACCAAGAAGAAATTTTGAATGGTGGATATGCTTCCTTAATCGCAACCTTAATTCATGAATTTCTAGGCACAATTGATAATGACAAGCTTAGAATACTTCTTTATTCTTAAGAGCCGATTATGTGGTATGAGTAGGATAAAAAGGTACCAAGTGTTATATGTAAAAGTTGTATTATAATTCTGGCAATGTAAATGATCCTACTATGAGACTCTGATATATAGAATATTTCCCTATACTTTTTACAACAAAATATTAAAAAGCCATGCATGGAACAGTACGAGAAGAATTAAGTATTGGAGCTCTAAATTAGATTATAGATGAGACAAATGCTTGTCTCTGCAAAAAAAAACAAGACCACAAGGAAGTTACTAAGGCCCAAAATCCTTAGGAACCAAATTCTATCAATTACTAGATAATCTCATTTGGTTGTCGACCTAACACAAAATCAGAATCAAGAAAACTTTTAAATATTGTTCATATTTTTCAAGGGGGTCGTATAATTATAAGAAAAGACATAAGTTTTCTAGATTTAGATATTCAAAAGATGTCCCATACAAAAAGCAATATTTAGGGAAAAAGAAATATATGGGAAAGAAAAGAAAATTAATACCAACTTGTTTTATCTCGTAAAGGAAAGCATTATGTAAATGAGTGCACAAAGAAAGATACAGAGAAAAGTAAGGAAAAATAAATATGCTTACATGAAAAGGTATAATGATCGGGAATACTTTTAATCTATGATTCGATTGCTATTCTTCGATGTATCATATATATATATATATATATATATATTCGAAGAAGATTTTCAAATAAATATAATAGAGCACACACATTCATATTCAAGTAGCACAAAATTTGGTTATGATTCATTTCCATCTTTCATAAATATGATTTCTAGTTTTCCTCACCCTCTCATGCCTGTGTCTTCTGAAGTTCTATATAAATAGCTAGAACTAAGACAAAGTGAGTTTGAATATTTTCCCCCATGGGATAATGTTAAAAAGACCTATCTCTCATAGAAAGTTAGAGAGCTAGAAATAAAATACTCAATTTAGGTCAAAGCTAAAAATGAAGCCGAGAGAGAAAGGAAGAAGAGGAAGAAAAACATAAATGGTCTCTTCAAGTAATAACTCCTAGCACAGATATTATAATTCCAGCACTTGAAATAATGAGAACATGGAGAAGAAATAGAATACAATTCTTAAGGAAGGTGATTGGTAAAGCTACTAATGAATATAAAAGATTAGTAGAAGAAGAAAACACTGAAAAGAAAGAAGTTGAAGATGAAGAACAATTTCTAGAAGAAGCCTATCAACAAATACTGCACCAAGATGCAAAGTGGAATCGCATTATGATAGAAGAGATTAATATAGAGGTATACAAAGTAAAAGGAGCCCAAAATCCTTTTATTACTATCAATATCTCGCATTCCAAATATCAAACCCTACTTTATAGATGCAATGATAAATACAAGAGCAGATATATGTTTTCTTAGAGCTAGAGTTATACCTCCAGAATGTTGGGCTGAAACATATTTAAAGATAAATTTTGATAAGAAAGAAGTGATATCTAGATATACAACATATGTGCCTATCAAGATAGAAGGATATGAAAGAACACTGTAATTTTATCAACATGGTATGCTTTTATATGATTGTTTGATAGGAGTACATGCTTTGCAAGAATGTGGTAATTTTAGCCTAAATAAAGATTTTATATGTTTATTTAATCTCGATGTTCAAATTCCTAGGAAGTACTCATTCGAACTATAATACCTTTACAGAACAAAGAAAAGAATCCAATCATGAATGGATTCATAAATATATAGCCCTATTCAAAAATAATATAGATGATATAGTTGGAAAGATAAAAAAGAATCTATGTTGGATGATCCTCATGATTTTGTTGAAAGAAAAAAATATTCTTGTTCACTAGATTTATAGTTCGAAAAAGATGAGAAAGGGAATAATATCATTCCGAAATTCAAAGATCATCATAAAGGTATGATCCCTTATGAGAGAAAATAATGTCATTAAGAGATTAAAAAGATAATCCAAGGAAGTTTTATAAAAGAATCTAACTCCCCTTGGGCATGTCCAGCGTTTTATGTAAATAAAAGGTGTGAACAGGTTTGTCAGAAGAAAAGACTTGTTGTTGATTACAAGCCTTTGAATAAGTTTGTAAAAGTTGTCCAACATCCTATTCCTGCTAAAGATGATCTATTATTCAAAATCAAATGATCAAAGGTATACAACAAGTTTGATTTAAAGAGTGGATTTTGGTAAATATTCATTAAACTAGAAGATACCTATAAAATAGATTTTGTAATACCAGGAGGACAGTATGAATGGAAAGTTCTTCGATTTGGATTGAAAACTACTCCATACATCTTTCAGAAAATGATGGACATTATCTTTGGTGAGTTAGTTGATTTCCGATAGTTTATATTGATGATATATTAATATTTTCTAAATCTCCCAAAGAACATAATGAACACCTAGAGAAATTCTATGAAGCTTTTTATCGAATAATTTATGCTTATATCGACAAAAATAGAGATTTTAAAAGATGAAATGGATTACCAAGGAATTACAAACACCCAAATGGTTCTATTGAAATGCAATCTCGTTTTGTTTCAAAGATTCAAGAATTTCCAGATCGGTTTTGAGAAAAGATTCAACTACGGACATTTCTTGGTTGTATCAACTATGTTGTTGGATTCTATAAAGATATTGCTGTAGATATAATATCGCTCAATAAAATATTGAAGAAAAATGATCCCAACTGGTCGAAGAAATGACTCATGCTGTAAAAAGAATCAAACCATAAGTTCAAAAGCTTCCTGCTATGTCCCCGCCTGGAAACAGACAAAAATCATAGAAACAGATGCAAGTGAGAATTATTGGGAGTTGTACAAAAAGAAAAATCATAAAATGTAAAAGAAAATATATGCGAGATATGCATCTGGATCTTTTCAAGGCTTAGAACTAAAATATCATTCTGCTCACAAAGAAATTTTAGCTACTAAGAAAGCTATCAAAGCCTTCTTGTTCTTCATACGTAATGAACACTTCATTTTGCACTCGATTTAAAAAATTCAAGGCCGAGTTAATAATGGAGATCCCGCTAATAAGAATGTATCCAATAGACTCCAAAGATGAGGCATGTGGTTTGATAATTTTAGTTTTGAAATTGAGAAAATTAAAGAGAAAGATAATTCCCTTGCTGACTTTGCCACAAGAGAGAATTGAATCATTTAAAGAAAATAAATGTTATACAGGTCATCCATGAATTTGTTGAAACTATCTCTGGAAATCTTCTAATTGCCAAAATTATCTTAGGTCTTTAAAAAGAAATGATAATGAAATGTCATATGAGGCACAAAATTTGTTGCTTTTAAGAGGAATTATTTCAAGTATCACCTTAAAACATGACATAAGTAGCATCAAGATTTGTTGATCCTAAAATTCCTACTTCAAGTATTTCTTACCAAACAGAACCTATGGTTTTCGCACATTCTGATGGCAATGGAGGAGTTCAAGGTATGTGGAACCTCCTTCAAATGATATTCCGTAGAAGGAATCGGAGTTAAGACAATTGGTCCCAAGACAAAATACATTATGAGGTTTGAATTTTCTAAGCTATGGCTCGAAGGACATCCTCTTGAGAATGATGCAAGGAACATACCAAGCACTCTAGGAGATAGGTAGTATATTGCTAATCATTTCAAGTATTTCCTTCCTAAGATTTCTAACAGTCCTCTGCTTAATGGACAATTATGGTGAAAGATCTATCTTAATCATATCATGAATATCCATCCTCTTGCACCTGGTCATTTCCTTTGGATTTCGGACTGCTATCTCTATGCATCACAAAGGCATCTAGCTCTAGATAATGATGGAACATCTTCTGTATCTAGACTTTGGTATGAAAGGAACACTTGTGACCACTAATTTACCGAAAGAATAGATTGGGAGGAATCATCCAGCTCGTCTAATAGTGACAACAACCCTAGAGTCCATTTTAGTTCGTAAAGCTATGAGGATAGGTTTGTTGTCATATGTTTGTCTTTTGTCTAATAAAGTTTTGAGATGAATTCCCTCTAGTCGTTTCGAAAGCATGATGGACCTCTCCACTTTCTTAAGGTGTCTTATTGAGTGGCATGTACTCAATTATTGTTTTCCACTTTTCTCAAAGTGGGAATCTTTTTGTTTACCTCTAGGTTACCGTTTCCTGGTTTCTAAGTTACCCATCTATCCGGTGAAAAGCCTCCCACATTCCTATATAAATTCATACCGAGACTCATTCAATACATCGGAGAATTGGGAATGCTTAGTAAGGCATATAACAAGATCTTTTGAACTTGTATTAAGTGGTATTGGTATTAAGTGAGTAGTATTATAAGTGGTATTGGTATTAAGAGTGGTATTGGTATACGGTGAGTAGTATTATAATCTTGGTGTTAAAAAAGACATAAGTTTTCCAGAAATAGATATTAAAATGATCTCCCATACAAAAAGCAATATTTCAGGAAAAATAAATATTTGGGAAAGAAAAGGAAATTCATACCAACTTGTTTGATCTATAAAGGCAAGCATTATGCAAATGATTGCCCAAAGAAAGATACAAAGAAAAGTAAAGCAAAAATAAATATGCTTGTAGCAAAAGGTATAATGGATTAGGATTCTTGTTTAATCTCTTGTTCTGATTGCTATTATTCCGATGTATCATATATATCTTGAGAAGAATATTTTCAAGTAAATATAATAGAGCACACAGAGTCGATTTAGGACAACACAGAATCTTGTTATGATTCATTTCCTTCTTTCATAAATATGATTGCTAGTTTTCCTCACCCTCTCATGGTTGTGTCTTCGAATTTCTATATAAAAATCTAGAAATAAGACAAAGTGAGTTTGAATATTGTCCTCCATGGGATAATGCTAAAAAAATCTATCTCTTGCAGAAATTCGAGATAACTAGAAAGAAAATACTTAATCCAGTCGGAGCTGAAAATGAATCCCGAGAGAGAAAGGAAGAAGAGGAAGAAAAATAGAAATGGTCTCTTCAACAGAGGTCATTACCCACTTCAAGGCCTCCTGTACAAGGACGTATACGTCAAAGAAAAACTCCCTATAGAGGAAGAGGTCGTGGCAGAGAAGGAAGATACTCTCAACCTAGGAGAATTTTTCCATTCCTTTTTCCAAAAGAAGATCAGAACAATGAATTTCAGGTTATAACTCCTAGCACAAATATTATAATTCCAGCACCTAAAATAATGAGAACATGGAGAAGAAATAGAATAGAATTCTTACATAAGGTAATTGCTAAAGCTACGATGAATATAAAAGATTAGTAGAAGAAGAAAACAGGGAAAAGAAAGAAGTCAAGATGATGAACAATTTCTAGAAGAATCCTATCAACAAATACCGCACCAAGATGCGAGAGGAATTAGTTTCGGATGAAGAGATTAATACATTGTATGTACAATAAAAGGAGCCCTTAATCCTTTTATTATTATCAATATCTGCATTCAAAATATCAATCCCTACTCTATAGATGCAATCATAGATATAGGAGTAGATATAAGTTTTCTTAGAACAAGAGCTATACCTCCAGATTGTTGGGTGAAACATATTTAAAGATAAATTTTGATAACAAAGAAGTAATATCAAGATAGAAGAATATGAAAGAACACTGCAATTTTATCAACATGATATGCTTTCATATGATTGTTTGATAGAGTAGATACTTTACAAGAATGTGGTACTTTTAGCCCAAATAAAGATTTTCTATCTTTATTTAATCTTGATGTTCGATTCCCGGGAGGTACTCATTCGTAACTATAATATATTTACTAGAACAAAGAAAATAATCCAATCATGAATGGATTCATAAATCTATAACCCTATGCAAAGGTAATATAGATGATATAGTTGGAAAGATAAAAAAGAATCAATGTTCAGATGATCCTCATGATTTTGTTGAAAGAAAAATCATTATTGTTCATTAGATTTGAGCCCAGAAAGATGAGAAAGGGAATGATATCATTCATAAATTCAAAGCTCATCATAAAGGCATGATCCCTTCTAAGAGAAAATAATGTCATGAAGACATTAAAAAGCTAATTCAAGGAAGTTTTATCAAAGAATCTAACTCCCCTTGGGCATGTCCAACGTTTTATGTAAATAAAAGGTGTGAACAGTTTGTTAGAAGAAAAGACTTGTTGTTGATTACAAGCCTTTGAATAACTTTGTAAAAGTTTTCCAACATCCTATTCCTTCTAAAGATGATCTATTATCCAAAATCAAAGGACCAAAGGTATATAACAAGTTTGATTTAAAGAGTGGTTTTTGAAAATATTTCTTAAACTAGAAGATACCTATAAAACGGCCTTTGTAATACCAAGAGGATAGTTTGAATGGAAATTTATACCATTCAGATTGAAAACTGCTCCATCAATATTTCAGAAAATGATGGACATTATCTTTGGTGAGTTAGCTTATTTCTTGATAATTTTTATTATTGATATATTAATATTTTCTAAAACTCCCAAAGAATATATTGAACACCTAGAGAAATTCTATGAAGTTTTTTATCATAATGGTTTATGCTTATCTCTCGAAAAAATGGAGATTTTCAAAGATGAAATCGATTTCCTAGGAATTACAGTCAAAGATGGATCTATTGAAATGTAATCTCATATTGTTTCAAAGATTCACAAATTTCTAGATCATATTTTAGAAAATATTCAACTACGAGATATTTCTTGGTTGTATCAACTATGTTCTTTGGATTCTATAAAGATATTCTTTGTAGATAGAATACTTCTCAATAAAAGATTCAAGAAAAATGCTCCCAGATGGTAAGAGGAAATGACCCAAGCTATAAAAAGAATCAAAGCACAAGTTCAAAAGCTTCCAACTTTGTCCTGCCTGGACTAGGACTAAAAATCATAGAAACAAATAAAAGTGAGAATTATTGGGGAGATGTTCTAAAAGAAAAATAAGAAAATGGAAAAGAAAAGATATGAAGATATGCATCCTGGATCTTTTCAAGGTTAACTCAATAATGGAAAAGAAAAGATATGAAGATTTCAAGGATAGACTCAATAATGAAGATCCTGCTAATAAGACTACATTCAACAAACTCCAAAGATGGGGAATGTGGTTTGATAATTTCAGTTTTGAAATTAAGCACATTAAAGGAAAATATAATTTTCTAGCGACGTTGTCATTAGAGAATTGAATCATTTAAATAACATAAATGTTATACAGTCATCCATGAATTTTTGAAGCTATGTGGCAATATTCTAATTGCCAAAATTATCTTGGGTCTTTAAAAAGAAATGCTAATGAAATGTCATATGAGGCATAACATTTGTTACTTTCAAGAGGAATTATTTCAAGTATCACCTTACAACATGATGAAGTAGCATCAAGATTTTTTGATCCTAAAATTCCTACTCAAAGTATTTCATACCAAATAGGAACCTATGGTTTTACGCACATTACTGATGGCAATGGAGGAATTTAAGGTATGTGAAACCTCCTCCGAGATGATATTCTAGTAGAAGTAATCAGTTAAGACAATTGGTCCCAAGACCAAATATGTTATGGAGGTTTTAATTTTCTAAGCTATGGCCCAAAGGACATCCTCTTGAGAATGATGCATGGAACAAACCAAGCACTCCAGGAGATAGGAATTATATTTCTAATCATTTTAAGTATTTCCTTTCCAAGATTTCTGATAGTCCTCAGTTAACGGACAACATTCTAATCCAAATTGACAAATATAGCATACGATCTATCTTCATCATACCATGAATATTCATCCTTCGCACTGGTCATTTCCTTTGGATTCCGAATCACTATCTCTATCCATCACGAAGGCATCTAGTTCCGATAATGATGGAATGTCTTTTGTATCTAGACTTTGGTATGAAAGGAACACTCGTGACCAATACTTTACCAAAAGAATATATTGGGAGGAATTATCCATCTGGTTTGATAGTGACAACAACCCTAGAGTCCATTTTAGTCCTTAAAGATATGATGAAAGGCTTGTTGTCATTTGTTTGTCTTTTTCTAATAAAGTTTTTAGATGACTTCCCTCTAGTCATTTCGAAAGAATGGTGGACCACTCAACTTTCTAAAAGTTTCTTATTGACTCGGCATGTACTCAATTATTGTTTTCCACTTTTCTCATAGTGGGAATCTTTTTGTTTACATAGGTTACCGGTTCTTGGTTTATAGGTTGCCCATCTATCCAAGTAAAAGCATCTCACATTCTTATATAAAGGCATCCGAGACTCATTCACTACATCAGAGAATTTAGAATGTTTAGTAAGGCATATAACAAGATCTTCAAAAGTTGTATTAAGTTGTATTGGTATTAAGTGAGTAGTATTATAAGTGGTATTGGTATAAAGTGAGTAGTATTATAATCTTGGTATAAGAAAAGAAATAAGTTTTCCGAAATAGATATTCAAAAGATGTCCCATACAAAAAGAAATATTTCAGAAAAGAAATATTTGGAAACTAAAAGGAAATTCATACCAACTTGTTTTATCTATAAGGCAAGCATTATACTAATGAGTTCCAAAGAAAGATATAGAGAAAAGTAAAGAAAAATAAATATGCTTACAAAGAAAAGGTATAACGGATCAAGATACCGTTTGTTTAATCTCGATTTCGATTACTATTCTTCTTGGATGTATCATATATATCTTTAGAAGAAGGTTTTCAAGTAAATAGAATAGAAAATAGAGAGTCATATTAGAATTTGGTTATGATTCATTTCCTTCTTTCATAAATGTGATTGCTAGTTTTCCTCACCCTCTCATGCTCTGTGTCTTCAAGTTCTATATAAAGAGCTAGAACTAAGACAACATGATTTTGAAGATTTTCCCGCATGGGATCACTGTTAAAAGGACCTATCTCTCATAGAAATTCAGAGACCTAGAAAGAAAATAATCAATCAAGGTTAGAGCTGAAAATGAAACCCGAGAGAGAAAGGAAGAAGAGGAAGAAAAAGAGAAATGGTCTCTTCAACAGAGGTCATTACCCACTTCAAGGCCTCCTGTATAAGGACATATACATCAAAGAAAAACTCCCCACAGAGGAAGAGGTCGTGACAGAGGAGGAAGATACTCTTCACCTAGGAGAATTTTTCCATTCCTTTTTCCAAAAGAAGATCGAACAATGAATTTAAAGTAATAACTCCTAGCACGGATATTATAATTCTAGACACTGAAATAATGAGAACATTGAGAAGAAATAGAATAGAATTCTTACAAAATGTGATTTCTAAAGCTATTAATTAATATAAAAGATTAGTAGAAGAAGAAAACCAAGAAAATAAAAAAATTGAAGATTATGAACAGTTTCTAGAAGAATCCTATCGATAAATACTACACCAAGATGCAGAGGAATTAGTTCCGACATAAGAGATTAATAAAAAGGTATGTATAGTAAAAGGAGCTAAAAATCCTTTTATTACTATCAATATCCGCATTCCAAATATCAAGCCCTACTCTTGTATAGATGAAATGATAGATACATGAGAATATATAAGTTTGCTTAGAACGAGCTATACCTCCATTTTTGGTGAAACATATTTAAAGATAAATTTTGATAACAAAGAAGTGATATCTAGATATACATCATATGTGCCTATCAAGATATAAGGATATGAAAGAACACTGTAATTTTCTCAACCTGATATGCTTTCATACGATTGTTTGATAGGAGTAGATACTTTGCAAGAATGTGGTACTTTTAGCTTAAATAAAGATTTAATATCTTTATTTAATATTGATGTTCAAATTACCAGAAGTAGTCATTCGAACTATAATACCTTTACAGAACAAAGAAAATCATCCAATCATGAATGGATTCATAAATCTATAGCCCTATGCAAAGGTAAGATAGATGATATAGTTGGAAATATAAAAAGAATCTATTTTCAAATGATCCTCATGCTTTTGTTGAAAGAAAAAATCATTATTGTTCATTAGAATTACATTTCCGAGAAAGATGAGAAAGGGAATGATATCATTCTCGAAATTCAAAGCTCATCATAAAGGCAAGATCCCTTATGAGAGAAAAGAATGTCACGAAGAGATTAAAAAGCTAATCCAAAGAGGTTTTATCAAGGAATCTAACTCCTCTTGGGAATGTGTAACATTTTATGTAAATAAAAGGAGTGAACAAGTTCACCGGAAGAAAAGACTTGTTTATTACAAGCCTTTGAATAAGTTTGTAAAAGATGTCCAACATCATATTCTTGCTAAAGATGATCTATTATCCAAAATCAAAGGATAAAATGTATACAACAAGTTTGATTTAAAGAGTGGTTTTTGGAAAATATTTCTTAAACCAGAAGATACCTATAAAACGGATTTTGTAATACCAGGAGGACAATATGAGTGGAAATTTATTTCATTTGGATTTAAAATTGCTCCATCAATCTTTTAGAAAATGATGGACATTATCTTTGGTTAGTTAACTGATTTCCTGATATTTTATATTGATGATATATTAATATTTTCTAAATCTCCCAAAGAACATATTGAACACCTAGAGAAATTCTATGAAGCTATTTATCATAATGGTTTATGCTTATCTCCGAAAATAATGGAGATTTTCAAAGATGAAATGGATTTCCTAGGAATTAAAGTCAAATATGGATCTATTGAAATGCAATCTCATATTGTTTCAAAGATTTAAGAATTTCAGATTAGATTTCAGAAAAGATTCAACTACAGATATTTTTGGTTGTATCAACTATGTTCTTTGGATTCTATAAAGATATTGCTGCATATAAAATTATCCTCAATAAAATATTGAAGAAAAA
Organism: Taxus wallichiana var. yunnanensis; assembly: GCA_018340775.1. Lineage (NCBI taxonomy): Eukaryota > Viridiplantae > Streptophyta > Pinopsida > Cupressales > Taxaceae > Taxus > Taxus wallichiana. The sequence goes on along the minus strand of CM031239.1, from coordinate 455,837,606 downwards.
TGCTCCTAGCTGGTCAAAAGAAATGACCCAAGCTGTAAAAAGAATCAAAGCACAAGTTCAAAAGCTTCTTGATATGTCCCCGCCTAGAAAAGGACTAAAAATCATAGAAGCAGATGCAAGTGAGAATTATTGGGAGATGTACTTAAAGAAAAATCAGAAAATGGAAAAGAAAAGATATGTAGATATACATTTAGATATTTTCAAGACTCAGAACTAAAATATCAGTCTTCTCACAAAGAAATTTTAGTTGCTAAGAAAGCTATCAAAGCCTTCTTGTTCTTCATACAGAATGAACATTTCATTCGTGCTCGATTTAAAATATTTCAAGGCCGGACTCAATAATGGAGATCCCGCTAATAATACTCAACAAACTCAAAAAATGGGGAATGTGGTTTGATAATTTCAGTTTTGAAATTGAGCACATGAAAGGAAAAGATAATTCTCTAGCAATCTTAAAGAACGTAAATGTTATACAAGTCATCCATGAATTTGTTGAAATTATCTAGCAATCTTCTAATTGCCAAAATTATCTTAGGTCTTTAAAAATAAATGATATTGAAATGTCATATGAGGCACAACATTTGTTGCTTTCAAGAGGAATTATTTCAAAGTGTCACCTTACAACATGATGAAGTAGCATCAAGATTTGTTGATCTTGAAATTCCTACTTCAAGATTTCATACCAAACAAGAACGTATGGTTTTGTACACATTATAGTGGCAATGGAGGCATTCAAGGTATGTGGAACCTCCTCTAGATGATATTCCAAAGTAGAAAAATTAGGCTAAGACAATTGGTCCCAAGACCAAATAAATTATGAAGGTTTGAATTTTCTAAGTTATGGTCGAAGGACATCCTCTTGAGAATGATGCATGGAACAAACCATGCACTCCGAGGAGAGATAGGCGGTTTATTTCTAATCATTTAAAGTATTTCCTTTCAAATATTTTTGATAGTGCTCGCTTAATAGACACTATTCTAATCCAAATGGAAAATTATGGCAAAAGATTTGTCTTCATCAGACAATGAATATACATCCTCCCGCACTGGTCATTTCCTTCATATCCCGAACCACTATCTTTATCCATCACGAAGGCATCTAGCTCCGGATAATGATGGAACGACTTCGTATCTAGACTTTGTACGAAAGGAACACTCGTGACCACTACTTTTCTAAAAGAAGAGATTGGGAGGAATCATCCATCTCTTCTGATAGTGACAACAACCCTAGAGTCCATTTTAGTCCTTAAAACTATGATGATAGGCTTGTTTTCATTTGTTTGTCTTTTGTCTAATAAAGTTTTGAGATGACTTCCCTCTAGTCATTTTGAAAGCATGGTGGACCTCTCCACTTTCTAAATGTGTCTTATTGAGTGGAATGTAATCAATTATTGTTTTCCACTTTTCTCAAAGTGGGAATCTTCTTGTTTACCTAGGTTACCAGTTCTTGAATTCTAGTTTTCCCATCTATCTAGTGAAAAGCCTCTCACATTCCTATATAAAGGCATGCTGAGACTCATTCACTACATTAGAGAATTGGGAATGCTTAGTAAGGCATATAACAAGATCTTTAGAAGTTGCATTAAGTGGTATTGGTATTAAGTGAGTAGTATTATAAGTGGTATTGGTATTAAGAGTGATATTGGTATTAAGTTAGTAGTATTATAATCTTGGTATAAAGTCGGTATTAAGTGAGTAGTATTATAAGTGATATTGGTATTAAGAGTGGTATTGGTATTAAGTGAGTTGTATTATAATCTTGATATAAAGTGGTATCAGAGCTTGGTCTCTATGTAATAGAGCTTGGAAATCAATAAAATTGCAAGATTCTTATTTGCTGGTTTTCTATCTTGATACTTGGTGTATGATATATTTTTCTTCATCTGCGAAGTAAGTTTATACCTCGTAAGATAGGCAAAGAGGCAAGCCTCCCGCTTTTAAGTCGCCATGGATGTGCACAGTTTTAGGTTGAAGGTCGATACCGTAAGCCCTACTAAAGAGTTGCTTATCAGTAACAGTCATGGAGTTTGAAGATCATGCCAGTATTCAAGGAGAATAGGAAGATCAAGATCTTGTAAGTCTATCTGATGTCTTTCCTATTAATTCTGCAGTAGATATACAACAAGAATTAGATCCCTTACTTGCATGGATATTGCCTAAGATCCCATATAACTAATTCTATGATAAATTAACTTCTTTTCATTTCATTACCACTACTACCTTAAAAACCCATGAGTCTATTATTTAGGTTTCTAAAACCTCTAGTCATGAGTATGATATACCTTTAGTAGATCCCGTTGATATAAAATCTCTCAAAAAACAAAAAACATTTAAATTTGCTCATATAGGTTGTGTTCAAATAGGTATTACTCCACTTTTCCGTCGTGGTCTAAATGCTTATGTTATATGTTGTTTAATGGATTTGCATTTTGAAAGTTTTAAATATTCCCTATTGGCTTCTATTCAAACTAGTATTCATAATGACACCATATATTTTGAGGTTTATCCTAATTACCCAGTAAGCCTACAAAAAGAAGATCTGTTAAAGCAAGTTTTGCGTCTACATCTTGCAACCACATGTCTTCACATGAAGTTTGGCACTTGTCCTTTGGCTATTCATTACAAAGTCATTTATCACCTTGTTAACACAATGTATGAAGCTATCAAGCATGGTATCTCTAAAGGCAATAGCGTGGTGATTCACACCAGTATAGAAAGTTAGAAAATTGAGCCCGAACTCATTTCATGGTATCAAATTAAAGTCGAAAAGAATGGACCCTATCTAAAAAGTTTATTGAAAAAAATCAGCCTAGATTAGAAAATGCTACAACTATGAATGAATCCAAGTCAAATGTAACTCTGTCTTTCAGATCTAAAAAGTCTACATATGAAATATCTCAGTCTAGTTCTTTTAGATCAGATACTTCCTTTTTCTCTACATCTGAACCCTCGAGAAAATCCATGAAAGAAAAGACTTATATTTGTAGTCATAATAGCCTGATTCATGATCCCAACACTGATTACCTTTGGTGTAACGACTATGAATAGATTTTAAAGATAGAGTATGTCCTTTCTAATGGTCCGACCATTAGTATGGCTTCTAGAGAAGCAAATATTTCTGCATCTTTTCCATCTCTAGACAGTAGTGAAGTCCTATTGTCTGATGAAACCTAAAAGGCCATCTTTTGGTACCAAAGAACTTTAGATAGACATGTAGATCCTTCTGAGTCTTCTAAAATGCTAAAATGCACAAATAAAGCTATCAAGTCTTTCCAAGATCACCTATAATCCCAAGAGTCTATTCTTCCAAAAATGGAAAAAAACATTGAAAGCCACGTAACTTCATCGTGAGAAAGGAGATATAGCTTCTTCTCTTAGATTACTAAATTCTAAAGTTGATGATGTTAGTACCAAAATGAAGAAGGTTGATAAAAGTCTTGAAAATACTTCTAGATATGTATCTACTTGTCCTGATATTTGTAATATTGTATCTAAAAAAGTAATTGATGTTGTTCAACCCCTTATCAGTCAGTCTGAAGATACTAAAAAGGACATTGCTTCAAAAATAGGTACTACCCATAAAATTGTACAAAATATCCTTCACGATTGCATGAGTTGTCTATTGAGTTAAACCAAAAAGTTGAACAAGTTCAAGAGTATGTAATCCCTATTCCTGAGATAGTCCCACAGATAGAGAAAATTTTGGATAATACAAAAAAGCTAGAAGAAATTGAACCAAATTGGTCTCACAAAGTGTCCTGGATGGAAGTTGCTAATTCTTCCGGATCTTCAACACGTCATAAGACTGTTCTGCTAGAACATAGTCCTTTGTTTATTTTTGATAAAAAGACTCCAGACAAAGGATCAGTCAGTATGGCCAAGCTTCTTCCAGAAGAAGCAGAAAGTATGGTTTTGATGGAAGAAACTTCTAGAGCTTCAACATCTGAGCCTCTACATCATACTGCAAGAACACAAACCTTGTAGCCTAATTGGTATAAGCTAGATTGCTCTACTCTTGAACAAGTGAAAGAGTTAATACATGGAATTATAGGGTGGGCAAATTCTCAGCTTTTGTTATATAAGAAGGATCCCAGAACTATTGTTGAAGTTATTACAAATGGATTTGTTGGCATAGTTAAAGAATGGTGGGATGCTCATCCACACCAAGAAGAAATTTTGAATGGTGGATATGCTTCCTTAACTGCAGCCTTAATTCATGAATTTTTAGGCACTATTGATAATGACAAGCTTATAAATTCTTCTTTATTCTTGAGATCCAGATTATGTGATATGAGTAGGATAAAAGAGTACCAATGTTATATACAAAATATTAATTATAATACTGGTAATATAAATGATCCTACTATGAGACTCCGATATATAGAATCTTTCCCCGCATTTTTTGCAACAGAGTATAAAAAATACCTACATGGAAAGAGTACAAAAGAATTAAGTCTTGGAGCTCTAAATTAGATTATAGATGAGACGAATGCTTTTCTCTACCAATAAAAAAAAGATCGTAAGAGGAAGCCGCTAAGGCCCAAAAGCCTTAGGAACCAAATTCTCAATTATTACATAATGACTCATTTGGTTTTTGACCCCAACACAAGCTCAAAATCAAGAAACCTTGTAACGATTGTTCATCTTTTTTGGGGAAGGGTCTGTATAAGTATAATAAAAGACATAAGTTTTCAAGAAATAGATGTTCAAAAGATGTCCCATATAAAAAGCAATATTTCAGAAAAAATAAATATATGGGAAAGAAAAGAAAATTCATACCAACTTGTTTTATCTGCAAAGGAAAGCATTATGCAAATGAGTGTCCAAAGAAAGATACAGAGAAAAGTAACGCAAAATTAAATATGCTTGCAGGAAAAGGTATAACAGATCAAGATTACTATTTAATCTCTGATTTTGATTGTTATTCTTCTGATATATCATATATATCTTCAGAAGAAGATTTTCAAGTAAATATAATAGAGCACACAGAGTCAGATTTAGACAGCACATAATCTAGTTATGATTCATTTCCTTCTTTCATAAATATGATTGCTATTTTTCCTCACCCTCTCATGCCTGTGTCTTCTGAAGTTCTATATAAATAGCTAGAACTAAGACAAAGTGATTTTGAAGATTTTCCCCATGGGATATTGCTAAAAAGACCTATCTCTTTCATAAATTCAGAGAGCTAGAAATAAAATACTTAATCCAGGTAAAAGCTGAAAATGAAGCCCGAGAGAGAAAGGAAGAAGAGGAAGAAAAGTAGAAATGGTCTCTTTAATAGAGGTCATTACCCACTTCAAGGCCTCTGTACAAGGACATATACATAAAAGAAAATCTCCCTACTGAGGAAGATACTCTCCACCTACGAGAAGTTTTCCATTCCTTTTTCCGAGAAGAAGATCGAACAATGAATTTCAAGTAATAACTCCTAGCACAAAAATTATAATTCCAAAGCACCGGAAACAATGAGAACATGGAGAATAAATAGAATATAATTCTTACATAAGGAGATTGTTAAATCTACTAATGAATATAAAAGATTAGTAGAAGAAGAAAACAAGGAAAAAAAAAAGTTGAAGATGATGAAAAGTTTCTAGAAGAAGCCTATTAACAAATACTACACCAAGATGTAGATGAATCGGTTCCGATAGAAGAGATTAATACCGAGGTATGTACAATAAAAAGAGCCCAAAATCCTTTCATTACTATCAATATCTGCATTACAAATATCAAGCCTACTCTATAGATGCAATGATAGATATAGGAGCAGAAATAAGTTTGCTTAGAACCAGAGCTATACCTCTAGATTGTTGGGGTGAAACATATTTAAAAATAAATTTTGATAAGAAACAAGCGATATCCATTTATACAACATATGTGCCTATCAAGATAGAAGGATATGAAAGAACACTTCAATTTTATCAACATGATATGCTTTAGTATGATTGTTTGATAGGAGTAGATACTTTCCAAGAATGTGGTACTTTTAGCCTAAATAAAGATTTTATATCTTTATTTAATCCTGATGTTTAGATTCCCAAAAGTACTCTTTCGAACTATAATAGCTTTACAGAACAAAGAAAATAATCCAATCATGAATGGATTCATAAATTTATAGGCCTATGCAAAGATAACATAGATGATATAGTTGGAAAGATAAAAAAGAATATATGTTGAGATGATCCTTATGCTTTTGTTGAAAGAAAAAAACATTATTGTTCATTAGATTTACAGTTCTAGAAAGATGAGAAAGGGAATGATGTCATTCCGAAATTCAAATCTCATCGTAAAGGCATCATTCCTTTTGAGAGAAAATAATGTCATGAAGAGATTAAAAAGTTAATCCAAGGAGGTTTTATCAAGGAATCTAACTCCCCTTGGGTATGTGCATATTTATATGTAAATAAAAGGAGTGAACAAGTTCACCAGAAGAAAAGACTTGTTGATTACAAGCCTTTGAATAAGTTTGTAAAAGTTGTCCAACATCCTATTCCTACTAAAGATGATCTATTATCCAGAATCAAAGCATCAAAGGTATACAACAAGTTTGATAAAGAGTGGTTTTTGGAAAATATTCCTTAAACCAAAAGATACCTATAAAATGGCTTTTGTAATACTAGGAGGACAATATGAATGGAAAATTCTTCCATTGAGATTGAAAAGCGATCCATCAATCTTTCGAGAAAATGATGGACATTATCTTTGGTGAGTTAGCTGATTTCACGATAGTTTATGTTGATGATATATTAATATTTTCTAAATCTCCCAAAGAACATAATGAACACCTAGAGAAATTCTATAAAGTGTTTATCATAATGGTTTATGCTTATCTCCAACAAAAATGGAAATTTTCAAAGATGAAATGAATTTCCTAGGAATTACAATCAAAGATGGATCTATTGAAATGCGATCTCATATTGTTTCAAAGATTCAATAATTTCAGATCATATTTTAGAAAAATTCAAGTACAGAGATTTCTTGGTTGTATCAACTATGTTCTTGGATTCTATAAAGATATTGCTACATATAAAATACTTCTCAATAAAATATTGAAGAAAAATGCTCCCAGCTGGTAAGAAGAAATGACCCAAGTTGTAAAAAGAATCAAAGCACAAGTTCAAAAGCTTCCTGCTATGTCCCTGCCTGGAAAAGGACTAAAAATCATAGAAACAGTGCAAGTGAGAATTATTGGGGAGTGTACTAAAAATAAAATAAAAAAATGGAAAAGAAAAGATATGTAGATATTCATCTGGTTCTTTTCAAGGCTCAGAACTAAAATATCATTCTACTCACAAAGAAATTTTAGCTGCTAAGAAAGCTATCAAAGCCTTCTTTTTCTTCATACAAAATGAACACTTCATTCTGCACACTAGATTTAAAAGATTTCAAGGCTAGACTCAATAATGGAGATCCTGCTAATAAGACTACATTCAATAGACTCCAAAGATGGGGAATGTGGTTTGATAATTTCAGTTTTGAAATTGAGCACATTAAAGGAAAAGATAATTCTCTAGCTGACTTTTCAAGTAGAGAATTGAATCATTCAAAGAACATAAATGTTACACAGGTAATCCATGAATTTTTTGAAACTATCTGGCAATCTTCTAATTGCCAAAATTATCTTGGGTCTCTAAAAAGAAATGATAATGAAATGTCATATGAGGCACAACATTTTTGCTTTCAAGAGGAATTATTTCAGTATCACCTTACAACATGATGAAGTAACATCAAGATTTATTGATCCTGAAATTCCTACTTGATGTATGTCATACCAAACAAGAACCTATGGTTTCTACACACTACAATGGCAATGGAGGAATTCAAGGTATGTGGAACCTCCTCCAGATGATATTCCAGTAGAAGGAATCAGGCTAAGACAATTGGTCCCAAGACCAAATACATTATGGAAGTTTGAATTTTCTAAGCTATGGCCCGAAGGACATCCTCTTGAGAATTGCGCATGGAATAGACCAAGAACTCCAGGAGATAGACAGTATATTACTTATCATTCCAAGTATTTCCTTTCCAAGATTTCTAACATTCCTCTAGTTAATGGACACCATTCTAATGCAAATGGACAATTATGGTGAAATATCCACCTTCATCATACGATGAATATCCATACTCTTGCACTGGTCATTTCCTTCAGATTCTGGACCACTATCTCTATTCATCACGAAGGCATCTAGCTCCAGATAATGATGGAATGTCTTCTGTATCTATACCTCGGTACAAAAGGAACACTCGTGACCACTAATTTTCGAAAGAAGAGATTGGGAGGAATCATCCATCTCGTTCGATAGTGACAACAACCCTAGAGTCCATTTTAGTCCTTAAAGATATGATGATAGGCTTGTTGTCATGCATTTGTCATTTGTCTAATAAATTTTTGAGATGACTTCCCTCTAGTCATTTCGAAAGCATGGTGGATCTCTCCACTTTTTAAAGGTGTCTTATTGAGTGGCATGTACTCAATTATTGTTTTTCACTTTTTGAAAGTGGGAATCTTCTTGTTTACCTTGGTTCTTGGTTCTCAGTTTCTAGGTTTCCCATCTATCCGGTGAAAAGCCTCTCACATTCCTCTATAAAGGCATGCTAAGACTCATTCACTACATCAGAGAATTGGGAATTCTTAGTAAGGCATATAACAAGATCTTCGAAGTTGTATTAAGTGGTATTGGTATTAAGTGAGTAGTATTTTTGTTCCAATGGACATCATATTTATCACATACAGTCTACTTAAATTTTTAAGAACTTGCAATTGAAATCAAAATAATTCTTCCTCCTTACACTTTAGTGGTTATCAATTGTGTGGGGACGAGAATTACAACTAGCATATTTTTTTCATTATTTGGTTGTACTTTGTAAATTTATAATTAGTGTAAATCTTCATTGTAATTTTCATCACTAATTATATTTTTGGGGTAGATTAGTAGAAAATGATTTTTGGGGTTGTTTTCATTCTCTTCCATTTTCACATGTCATCTTTATGAACCCGCATAATAATGGCCAATGAGTTTCATAGTACATGTAATGGAATGTGACTATAAGTAATTCGTTGTTACACTATTGGTGCTAAAAATTTAGTGATTCTTAGTTGTGTGGGGTCTTGAATTACAAAACCTTGAAAATGAACTACAACTACCATTTTATTATTGGAAGAGACCTTTATATTAATTTAAAGGAAATTTATATAGTAGGGGGTGACTGGAAAACTCATGGTCTCACAAAATTCCATAAAGGAAACCATAGTACGCTACATGGGCAAACACAAAATTCCACAAGAGATTTATAAGAGCACTCCCAAGGGGAAATCAGAAATAACTAATCAAACATACAACATTAGGCACATGTCGCCACTGCCCCAAGAAGAGGGGGAGGATCATCCTGGGGAGGGATGAAGGCTCTGCTAGAAGGCTCGGCCTGACGGTGGCTCCACTTCTTGGCCTTCCTGCTTAGGAAAATGCATCGAAGAGGCACCATAATAGCCCACCCAGGTGGTGGAGATCCTACAAGTGTTTTCATCGGTGGTGGTGGAGAGCCACATTGATGAGTGTAGGCAATGCCTTTCCCCCTCAAGGGTAGAATCCAGGCTAGTCTAGAGGAATACATGGTGGTGTGGTTCGAGGGGAGGTAGATCGATGGCTACATGAGCGGCTCATCCGAAATGTTTTAACAAGAGGTGTCGATTGGGGAGGTGAAATCCGAGGTGGTGGCAATGGTAGATCAGGTGGCATGTAGCTCATATTGCATGGTACACTTTGCTCCGGTGATCTAGTAGCTCTTGAAGGTGTACAAATTTCATAGCGACCTTACCAACCTTAGCTCGAATTTGTGATCCCATGAATATGCTTGAATTTAATATAATCTTCTTCAAAATTTATGTTTAGTGTGGAAGACTAATTGTATTTTCTAATTGAATTATTCCTCTACACATTCAAAGAAATCTAGTTAACTAAGCATAAACCTAATTTGTGTTGGCTACTTCAAAAGCTTGATATGTTTTTATTGTCAATTATTTTAAAAAAAAAAATCAATATATATATATTTTTTTCAAAAATTATTGCTAGATAATATTAGGAAAATATTTATTTCATTTTAAATTTGAGTCAAATTAATAAATGTTGAAGTACACAATCTTCATATAAGATGTCATATACACCATACATCTAATCGTAATACATCTAATCTAAGTCAAAATTAAAATTGTAAGTATTTTTACATTACTAATGTATTAATTCTTATCGCAATATATGGTGATCATATTAAAATAGATATAATTTGATAAAAAATTAATTGGGTACATGAATAATTTAGGTCTTATATTTTAAATAAAAATTTATATATTTTGAACAAATAGAGGTTTACATTATTTATCATTTATATATATTTAGAAGAAGTAGAGGTTTAAAGTGCCACAAATTATATCATAATTCAATAGATAGTTGTAAGAAATACATAGTGTAGAAGACGTCTTGGCAATGATGCTAAATATATCTAGACAAATCAATGTGAACATAAAACATTGATTATAATGGTTTCACTATAATCAATACTAGAATTGTAGTAAATAGATTATAAAAATTGTAAAATAGGATGAATCATAACGTATGACTCTATTCCTCTCTTTCGGTAATATCTATACCTTGCTCAATTTTCCAATAGTCAATGTAATCCACTTCAAAGTTCTTTTTCCATGGAGACTAATATCACCACAACATATTGTCAATCTATAGAAAGTGGATAGAATCAATTTTCCCATGTTATCCCGCCATTATTATTAGGCCTCTAAATTTTTAAACAAAAGACTTTATTAGGAATTTTATTGCGGTGAAAATGTCCTAACCCTTATCTTTTTTTTATTAATGGTAAAATAGGGTTAAGGGGACCCTACCCCATACAATGGTTGGAAAAAGATAAGAAAATGAGGAACATACGAAGCTACCTCTTCTAACTACACAAGGAGACAAAAAAAATAACAACAAGAAGCGAATAACCAAAATAAAAAATGAAAAACTATTTGAACATTTATATCCCCTTTCCTTTGGATCTTAATTTCATATTAAGAGGAGAGATAGTCCCTTTCTTTTTCCTACTCGAAACAATCCAATCCTTTTACGTATTTGGATTTACATTTTTCGTTATTATGGAAGTGAATCACAACTTCAAACTTTTCTTTAAGATTTAGGGATCCCAATAAGGCATCTCCTTCATTATTTATAAAATCATGCACTACCTCCTTTTCTAGATCATCCGGGTCTTAGATTTAGAATTTGAATCACAATCAGATGGATCATTCACAACTAGATATATAGGATTAAAATTATTCCACCATAAGCTTCTTCCTTTGACATGTTTCCTCACTAAGTGACATTCTAAAGCTAAATGGCTAAGAGAAAAGAAATCTCTATACCTAAAAGGAAACCCTTCATAGTACATATTTTGTAATCATGTTCTATCCAACCCTTATCATTTTAAATGAATATTGTAAGAAATTAAAATTTCAGATGATCTTCTCTAAATTATTGAAACTTCTATGATAAATGAACTACTCACTTTTACAACTCACCCTTTATTATTTTGGTTTGTATATTTGTGTCTATATATAATACATAAATACTTGATTAACAAAAATAAAGGTTCTAGATGGCCTAAAGGGATATCTAGGGTATTAATGTTAATCTAGTTACAAGGACTAAATGATGTGAATGAACTAAAACAATATGAAATAAATGTAAAAAAATAATTATAAGTGAAATAAAACCCTAATGTGCAAGAGAAGAGTAGGAAAAATAATAGGTTGATTAAATGTGATTTTCACAAGTTTTCGTATATCGGGAAATGGAATATGGTAGTGGAGATGGATAATAAGGGAATCCACAAAGGTCAGATCTAAAAGGAACGATAACCAAATCATACCAAGCCAAGAACATAGATGCTAATCAAACACCACGATCAATAAGATGAAAGTAATTTGCCAAAATAGCTTTACATAAAACTTTTGCAAACAAATGAGCAACAATATCATATATTATAATCAAACTCAATGCAATACATTGAGAATAGGCCTTTCTTAAATAGGTAAGGAATAACAATATAAGAACTAGTCAAGGTCATAGATCATGCCATAAATCAAGGAAATAACTAGTCATCAAAGAACTAGTCAAGACCATAGATTAAGGAGAGAACTAGACATCAAGGATCTAGTAAATTCCATAGATAAAGGAAAGAACTAGTCAATAAAATAGATCAAGGAAAGAAATATACCTAACAACTAGATAATATCTCCTAATATCCAAATAAGATAAAAGAAATAGCCACACATATAAGTGGGTGAGGATAAATACAATAAAGGTAAATAAAATACCTAGGTGAACATGAGCTAAGGTAAATACCTACTCTAACACCCCCTCAAGTGAAACTAGGGGCCAAAATAGAAGCGGCATGTCTACAATATGAGTCCTGAAAACTAGGCTCGATAAGGTACTCATGTACAATAAGCGGGAAAAAAGGGACCGCAAGGTACCCAAAACCAGTAAAAACAAAGTAAAGATAGTAAAAACCCGCTCCAAGGCATCCCAAGAAGCCCGACTCAAAAAAATCATACAATGCTTTGAAGAATTTTGGTGTGCACTGTGGTATGAATCTCCATTTTGCTTGATCATAGAACTCAAAAAAACAACCGACACTTTGGGCTTCACCGAATAGCTACATAATTAGTAAAAAAACACCAAACATAATTCGATCAATGCTGCAAATAGGTGTGCCACAATCCAAGAACAATAACCAAAGAAACAAGGCAAGGACACAAACTCTAGAGTGTCACGATCCAAAAAAACCAAGGTAACAAGGCAAGGACAAGAAACCCGAAGAAGTAGGATCAACACCACACCCTCCCACATTGCTAAATCGGTGGAGTGATGCTACAAATCTGTATGAGTTGCCTAAAATTAACTACTCAAACACTGATAAAATAACACTGGAATTCACCAGAATAGATCCCTCACAAGAGATACTATCAACATGCCAAAAGCATTGAAAATACAGATACAAAATCTCTCAACAAACAAACGAGATACACTACACTGCTAAATAAAAATGCTCAAAAAAGAAGCATCACAATACGGAAGGTATAGAAAGTGGAGCAAGAGGCCGAATGGTGGAGGAGCCACACTGTAGAGTCCTCTCAATGAATGCCTATGTCGCCTCCATGAGTGATTATATATCCACCCCAAATCAACACATATGGATGAAGAAGATGCATGCATATGACTTGGTACAAAATGCACAATGAGTGCATGCAAAAGAAAATCAGAATGTGTGTTAGGTTGATCATGTCTGATAGCTAAAATCTCAGGTTTGTCAAGCCTAAGTGAATATGTAGAATTCACGTGTTTCTCATGATCCTCAAAAAGAGTCGAGTGAACAAAAAAAATGAGCTTTTTCAATGTGTGATCCTAATGAAGTATCTGCTCGAAAACCAATGTCATGACGAGAATTCCAATTAACATGTGGAATAGAGGAAACAATACCCTATGAATGTATGCCCAAACTCTCTGGTGAGACCCATATAACGGAACATGCGAGAATTGAATGCAGTGGTATGCTTCCCAAAAAAATCCATGTAAGCGAGCGAAGTAAGATACATAACATGTGGTACTGTAATAGCACAGATGTGGAAGAGCATGCGATAAGAATAAGCCTCACAGGAGTTAGAAGCATCAAAAGTAGGTTCATGTTCAAAGACTAGCAGATTAATGTCAGTGGGTACAAGAGCAACAACTGCAAGTGGACTAGGAGCATGGATATGGTTGTCCAAAATATGATGTTGATGTTGTAGGCTAGAAAGTTTGTTCTGCGTAGGAGTGTATTATTGTATCCTTATCGTGAATGAGTGATTGTAGAAGAGAATTTTGCTTCTTGAGTGATCTATTTTCTTCCAAAAATTTTACAATATCCTCTTGAATTCCACATACTTCAAAGAAAAGCATATCATTCTCAGAATCCATGATAGGTACAAACTGCAACTCCTAAAAGTTTAGGACGTTGGGCTCAGCCGAAAATGCGTTCACAATTGATTACAACACTCCTCCATATTTAGCACTTTATAATTATAGTGAAAGTCTCAAAATAAATAACTCCAATAAAAAGAGCATGAAAAAAAAACACTTTTTCATATAACGACACTCAAAACTGAGTTACCGATCAAAAGTTAAAAGCTTTTTACTATTTTGCTATGTTATTTATTTCAGTTGCCACTAAAACAAAATAAATTGTTGTTGCCTTCACCACACAAATAAAATTAAAGGGGTTTGAACCTAAGCACCTACTATTTGGAATCACAAGCTTTAAGCCCTCATATGACAATACCATATGACCAAGGGCTAAGGATTTTAATGGGTGTTTGCAGAACTTACTATTCGGGGAGTGTCGTGTGTTTTCGAGGAAGTCACATCGGACTACCTCTTTTCGCAAAAAAATACTATTTAACCGGTGTGTAGATAGTGACCTTTATTTGCCAAAAATAGCAACTGTGGATTTTCCTGAAATAGTAAAAAACGTGCACATCATCCATGGGCCCCTGCCAAAAAAGGAAAGATCTCGAAAAAAATTCCTACGTGTAAAGCAAGATAGATACGCCGCAATGAGAAAATTGGCCTATGTAGATCTTGAGAAATCCTTGACAGACCCAACAAAGAATATCGTGTTTTATTTTCTTCCTGGCACAAATCCCGAGGCAAACTAGTGTGCTTTCATGTTATAATACAAAAACTCGAGAAAAATGATTTGCATCCATAAATGGTCGAGGTTACAATCGATCTTAGTGTTTTTGGCCTTCGGATCTAATGTAAGCCTCTGTTTTGCATAAAAATACACGTAGACACAAAATACAACCAAATTCCAAATATATGAATATATAATGAATTTATTTTCAAAATGAAACTTACAAATGGATGTCAACAACAATCTCCAGCTCTAATACCATGAAAGGAATGATAACAAGATCATACCAAGCCAAGAATACATATGCTAATCAAACACCATGATCAATAAGATGAAAGCAATTCACCAGAATAGCTTTACATAAAACCTTTGCAAACAAATGAGTAGCAATATCATATATTATAATGGAACTCAATGCAATACATTGAGAATGGGCCTTGCTTAAATAGGCAAGGAATAACAATCTAAGAACTAGTCAAGGTCGTAGATCAAGCCATAAATCAAGGAAATAACTAGTCATCAAAGAACTAGTCAAGACCATAGATTTAGGAGAGAACTAGACATCAAGGATCTATTCAATACCATAGATCAAGGAAAGAACTATACCTAACAACTAGATAATATCTTCTAATATCTAAATAAGATAAAATAAATATCCACACACATAAGTGGGTGAGGATAAATACAATAAAGGTAAATAAAGTACCTAGGTGAACATGAGCTAAGCTAAATACCTACTCTAACAAGATCTAGACTGCCTAAGGTGATAGAAGCACACGGGAGTGTATTAGGGTGCCCAGGGTTCCATGGTCTATAATCTAGACACTTGCAACAATGTAAATGCTTAAAACCTCAATCTGGTATGGTCGCTAAATGTCTATGATTACTTCTTGTCTACCACATTGGATTTGTCGGATGAACATGAGAATGACTGTAATGTAGGGAGAAGTATCCAACCATAGAAAAATTAAATATGGATATGAATGGGTCAGAATGACCTCAACCGCCAAGCTAGTGGACTTATCATTGAGCATTACACTACATTTCAGACCCAAATGTAGTTCTTGTGTGTGTGTGTGTGTGTGTGTGTGTGTGTGTGTGTGTGTGTGTGTGTGTGTGTGTGTGTACGTGCATGGTATGCCCTAGGTGCACTCATGCGAGCACACTTTGTGAAGTAATGAGGAATAGTAGCTATAGAAATGTAAGTAGCATGTGTGCATGGAATAAAATGGAATCCCCCATATGAAATGTGTGTGATGCAGATCTCCTAGCTTGAATGCATTGCGGTATGTGGATGCAAGTGATGTATTGGCTGCAACTCTAGATGTAATGATAGTAGTGATTAGATGTAATGACCTAGGACCCTTATTATGGTATTATAACTTTATATTTATATTTTTTCAAGCTTAATTTAATAATTAATCTCGACAAGACCGACTAAGAAGAGGATAAGGATGAGCAACAACTAGAAGTGACCAAAAGCAGAAGTGAAAGACGTTATGCATGGATGAGGGTGCTCGAGAATGGGACCAAGAAACGTTAGGGCATCCCAATATAGGCTAGGGCACCCTGATTTTAGGATAGAATGTTGGAAATGTCATGAAATGGGATTAAAGGTATTGGGAAATATGTAAGAAAGACAAAATAAAAGATAATAAAAAGATGGCCAAAGGTGGGATTAATTATTACTTTGTACACTTGAGAACCTTCTAAATAGTAGTATGAGACTGAGCTAATATTATCTAATGTGCAATATTTGTTTCCACAAATATGTACATTTATATGCTAATTGTGTCATTAACGTACATATATGTATGCATAGAATTCATAAATGTAAAGTATGACCTTATATGCACATTACTAAAATTATCACACACACACACACACACACACACAAAACCATACACATGCATGCACACATACACATACACTTCATAATCTTAGGTTGGAACCTCATTTATATATCAAAGAAAATCACATATATAAATATACATATATCATAAGTTCAAATACACACACACCCACACATGTATATACACATACACAAAATAGGTTTACTTAAATTTATCAAAACTTGTAATTGAAACTGAAATCTCAATGGTCAACATATAAGATGTAACGATCACTAAAATGACCACTCGAGACCCAAGAATAACCTAGGTTTATATAGAAAAATTATGGAATTTTTTTTTGAAAATCGTCTCTACTACCAGGCTTCAAGTGTTGTCACAACAAGGATTCAAAGTCAATTATAATTTAATAAATGAAATTTTCCTGTTGTAACAAATATTAGATCCACATTATAAAATTAATGAGTATAATTAATCCAATTATAGCTAAATTTCTCTTAGGTGTTAATTTAATAAAAAATTAAATTAAAACAATATTTAAATGTTCCTTAATTAATTTTAGAGGGTCAACAGGGTAAAAACAATTAAATGCCCAAGGTATTTAATGTTACAAAGTCTAAACAATAACTAAGGTCCTTATTTACATGGGTTAGAAATACATTCACTTATCCCTTAACGTGACCCTTCAAAAAGGCCAACCCATGCTCTAGAGTTAAACATTTAAGTTAAAAAGGGGTAATTTCCCACTTACCCACTCTCAGACTCATCTTTTTCCTTCAACCTAATTTTTTAGATATTTAACACACTTAAGGTTTCTTGAAAACATTTCCATTAGATAGGAAATTTCTTCCCCTTTCCAATGATATAAAGAAGTCCTCCTAACTTCTCATATTTCTTAAGTTACAGGGGCGGCGGCCCCGCAGAGGAAATTTTTCCCAAAGGCGGGCTTGCGGTCCCTGTGGAAGAAATTTTTTCCAAAGGCGTAAGGGACACGTGGCATGTTTTTAAGCCCACGTGGGAAGGTGGGTCATTAGAGGTAATTTGGATTTTAACTCTTTTTGTTAAGAAGGCAAAAAGGTTTAAAACGAGTTGCGCCTCTGCCGATGCTTAGGGACGCCACGTGTCATGCCCAAAGTTTCAAGAGGGGGAGAGAACCATCGAGGAAAAATTAGAAATATTGGCATTTGCATTAAAAATCGCGAAGGTTAAAAACAACCCGCACTCTGCCGACACCTAACGAAGCCACATGTCATTCCAATGTGTGATCTATGGGAAGGTGGGCGATTGGGGAAACTTAGGAATTTTTCCAATTTTTTTTTCAAAAGTGATAAGGGTCTAAAACCATCTAGTCTCTGTAAATGCCTTAGGAAGCCACGTGTCGACCTACGGTGATAGGTGGGGAAGCGGAGTAGAATAGGAAGACTTAAGATTTTGTGCCATTTTTTTTCAAAAGGTAAAGTTGAAAGTAGGGGCCCGCTTGAACCCACAAAAGCTTTTACCAAATGAAAATTGCCAAGGTGTGGGGCCATGGAGTAATTTTTGACTTTTGCATTTTTTTGCAAAAAGTGCCCTAAGTAATTTTTAGGCTCACAGTCCGATTTAGAAAAAAATTCCTTTTTCTAAAGAAACAAAGCGAAGTAAAAATATCATAAGGCCATAACTTTCGATTGGAAGCTCGAATTTGGGAAAATGAGGACTTTTTGGAAAGGGCTCAAACTCCTCTTTGCATAGGAAACATCAAAATTCATTTTAGATAAATTTAAGTGGGTGAATTAGACAAAAATTCTTTCCTTCCATTAAACGTGAACTAAACCTTTCAACAACTGAGAATTGATTCGATCCGCCATTATTTCTTCTTCAACTTTCCAAATAGACATGGAGGATTGCACTTCAAAATATTATGTTGGCTTTTGTAGGGTTTAATTGATGGATTGAGTTTTAAAATGAGTTTTCCCTCTTTCTTTGCAAAACATCTAAATTTTTGTCTATTCTCGATTATTTGAAGTCTTATAAATTTTCTTGAGCAAATCAACTATTTAAATGAAAATAATTTTCATCATCCTTAGCTTACATCATTATTTCAATTTTCTTTAAAATTATAGAGTACTCTTTAAATTTTTCTCGATAAATATTTGAAATTTTATAGTGAATCAAAAATAGAAATCATACTTAAACTCAAATGGACCTACTTTTCATTATCATCCTCTAAATATTTAAATTTATTCAAATCTAATTTACAAAATTTAACTTTACTTCAATCAATGCATGAAGACCCAAAATGTAGTTCTACTTTCAAATCATGCATTTCGAATGAAATAGAGAAATTTAATATTTCTTCATACGTATTTATTTTTCAATTTTCAAATAGATATTTCACAATATATTTCAAACACAGATTTCAAACGAAACCCATACCATTTGAGGTAATTAAAACAAATTCTATTCAACTCCAATAATTCTTTACAACTTCCTTTTTCATTCATCAAATACAACTTACAAAATATACATCTTTCACATTCGAAAGTAAATTCCATTTCCAAAACAGAGCAACTTTCCACCACAAATAATATTACAATGCCATCCATTTGAAGTGAGAAATTTTTTACAACAAGGAAACCCCAAGGGGACTGTGACATTTGTCTTCATCCTCAGCTCTAGAACAAAAACTAGAAGATCCACCATATATCTTTGGATCACAACCAAGAAAAAGGAGAGGAAACACTCTCCACCCAACCAAGAATTCTAATGAAGAGGAGAAGTCATCCTCCTCATTGGCCCCCAAGCCCTAACCAAAAAGCAATAAGAAATGTATTTCAACTCATGGCAACAAATTGAATTCCACAACACAAAAATAATTTTCACAAATAGAACACAGTCTAAACACATATTGTAGTTTGTAACCACAGGAAGAACAACAAACAATACTTAGGCTTCATCATGCACAAGCCAAAGGAGCAAGACCTATGGGGGAAGCTGCTTATACCTCCCAATGGGGAAATGGGTGTCCACCTTAAAATAAACCCGCCAATATATATATATATATATATATATATATATATATATATATATATAATTTCAAAACCCCTACATGCCTTTATGCCTCCCCAAGTACCCCTTATACCTCCCATTCTCTTATGCCTCCCCACACTCTCAATGCACCCCATAATGAGTAAACAAATGCAAGCTATTTATTTTACAAGGTGTAACCCAATCCTAAACTCTCTCCACAATGAATCTTATACCTCCTCAAAATCTTATGCCTCCCCACAAGAGATCCCCATAGTCTTGTCTTACACCATACCTAGGTAATCTACCCAACTAGCCAACAAACATACCAACACTTAAAAACATTCACATAAGCACAATACAACAAGAAATCCTTTTTACAAGAGTCAATCTCTTACCTCTTGATGATAGAGCTTGATCCATAAGTTCAACAAAATGATTATTCAAATCCAAACAATCCCAAAGCACCAAAAAATCCACAAGCATTCAAAATCCTCTAAATCTCTCCAATTGCAAGAGCACCTTACCAACATGGAGTAAGTAAATCTAGTAACCTCCAAAACAATAATACAATCGAATAAATAGAAAAAGGAGATATGAGGATGAGGTGGCTCCATGTAGGATACCAAATCACTCATCCTCAACTCCACCTCAAAAATCAACTTCAAACTCCAAAGCACAATTAAAAGGTGGGTGAATAAATGACATTTTACTTACACACACAATCCAAGTCCACACCCCAAGGACCAAAATTAATTTCATGCAAGAAGGTGCAATAAAAACTTACAACTTGCCTTCCCAAAATACATAATGAGGCCTAATTTTGACTCCCCAACCCATAGGTAGGGTTGGTGTAACAATTTAAGAGGTGTGGGACAAGTTTAACTTGTCCCACAAGCCTCCAAAATCAGCCCCTAAGGACAGATCCGAATTTCAAAAGGAAGGTGGAGTGTTTCACACTCCAAGTTACTTACACATTACTTATAACACATAATCCAAGAGCCATCAGCTCTAATAAATGCATTTTTGGATCCATTTTAATTTATTTAACAACATGATTACTCACTAATCTAGCCACGATAAATAAATAATAAAGGGGAGAATACAACACTAAAAATCACATACTAAAATTTAAATAAAAGAAGTCACATTCAAAGGTTCCCCCCCATGGGAGCGCCTAACAACAATAAAAACATACACAAATAACAATTACATGTTTCCATGGTGACCCTTGTTGAATTAATCTAGAATTCCAATGTTGTTGGTCTCTAATCCCCGATGTTTGTTGTGACATGTTTACCTACAAAACACAAATACATCCTTTGGCCTTGTGGCGCAACAAAACATCCAAAATAAATATAAAATTTAACTCCAAATCATCTATATATATGAATCAAAACATCACCTAAGCAAGAAACAATATCATTAACAATTTCATCCATAACCATATGATCACAAGATTAGTTAAATTTTCTAGGTCTACTCAATATGACAAAATATCATATGTCCGAAAACACACACACACACATATGTCTAACCATGTCAATCAACATATTAAAATCAATATAAAATGTCTCCAATAATCCACATGCATCATATATGAATCGAAATCCATAATAGTTCATGATATTTAACATCTAACATAATGCCAAATCAAAAGCTACAATAATAATCATAAGTATAGTCGATAGTATCATAATCAACAACAAAAGGGTGTCAGAGGGAAGTGGGCACTACATCCCCCTCCCCTTAGAATCGACTTCCTCTTGGAAGTCACTAGAATAGGTGTGGAAACTAAACTTGTAGCAAACTAACATCCTCCCATGTAGCCACAATCTCATCATATCTATCCCACTGCACTCAAACCTGGTCAATCTCTCTGCCTTGAAGGCCCAGGGTCATGTGCTCTATAATGAAAATGGGCTTTACCATCACCCCCCGATCCGCATCTCGTAATGAGGTCCAATATAGCACATGAGAAGGATCTGCAGTATATCTCCTAAGTACTAAAACATGAAACACATCATGGATGTAATACAAGCTAGGTGGCAACACAAGACGGTAGGCCAAATGGCCGATAGACTCCAAAATCTCAAAAGAGCCTATGAATCTAGGAGCTAACTTAGAACCTTTCCCGTAACAAATAGGGCTCTTATGTGGCCTGACATGAAGGAAAACCTTCATGCCCACATCAAAACTACAGTCGGTCCTATGCTGATTTGCATACTTCTTCTGTCTGTCATGTGCCTCATGTAGTCTCTGTCTAATCATAACCACCTACTGCTCCATGTCCTATAATAAAGTTGTCCCAAGAGAAACCCTGTCCTCTAACCTGTCCAAACTAAGAGGTGTCCTACACTCTCTACCATATAGTGCCTGGAAAGGATCCATGCCTATCGAACTCTGAAAACTATTATTGTAGGAAAACTCCACCAAGTACAAATAATCCTCCCATCTCGATTGGTGATCCATAACATACATCCTAAGCATGTCCTCTAATATCTAATTCACCCGCTCAGTCTGTCCATTTGTCTTAGGGTGATACGCAGTGCTGAAATTGATCTTCGTCCCAAGGGCATGCTACATGGTAGTACAAAAGTTGGAAGTATATAGAGGATCGCGGTCACAAATTATTTTCTACATAATCCCATGTAATCGACAATATCATATAGATATACTCATGCCACTACACTAGCTATATAGGTGGCCTTCACCAGAGAAAAATGAGCCACTTTCATCAATTTATCCACCATGAACATGATAGCGTCATGGTGGTATCTAGACATTGGTAGCCCAACAATGAAGTCCATGGAAATGGTGTCCCATTTTCATTCCGGTATAACATGTGGAAAGAGAAGGCCGGTGGATGCTAATGCTTGGCCTTCAATTCTCGACAATCTAAACAACGTGACACACCGAGCCATGTCTCTATAAACTCCCCTCTAGTTATACAACTATCTCAAGGTGGCATACATATTCTTTACCTCGGGATGGGTTGAATAGGGTGCACGATGTGCCTCTGTATAGATAGATGTCCCGCCGCAAGCATCCATCTCTGGGAACATAATTCTAGCCTCTGTTCTTGATAATGCCATCTTCTTCCAATGAGAACCCATCAAAATTCCGCTCAAGGGGTCTCTAAGACTCGATCTCTTCTCTAGTTGTAGTGTAGAAACTTTCATGAGGAAGGTGTTGTAGAATCCTACTCCGCAAGTCTATGCTCACTAAGGTGTGAATAACCACATGTATCCTCCCTGTTGAGAGCATCTCGTAACCACATTCTCCTTCCCCTTCACATGTTTTATCTCCATATCATACTCAGAAAGCAACTCCATCCAATGAAGAAATTTGGCGAGCATTGAGATTGGGCTGCGTGAAGAGGTGGCAAAGAATCAAGTGATCAGTCCTGTGTGTGAATCTATGTCCAAGAAGGAAGTGTCTCCATCGAACTAAGGCATACACAACTTCCACAAGCTCAAGATCATGAGTCGAATAATTGAGCTCATAATCCTTGAGTTTGTGAGACTCAAAAGTAAAAACTTTGCCCTTTTGCATCAACACACCTCCAACTCCCACGAAAGAAGCATTTGTGCATATGAAAAAACCACTGTAGATCCGCCTTTGGAAGAATAAGAACTATTGTGAGGTATTCCTTCAAAGTGTCCTAAAGGCTTTCTCACATCTATCGACCAAACAAACTTCTTCTCTTTCCGCTTAAGGTAAGTGATGGGGTGCGTAACATGAGAGAAGTCTTAAACAAATCTCCTATAATAACTTGCTAAACCCATGAAGTTGGGCACCTCTTTCACGCTAGTGGTACTGGCCAATGGATAATAGCTCAAATCTTGAAGGATCGATTGTGATACCTTCCCAGAAATGATGTGGCCAAAACACCGCACCTCTATTCGAAAGAACGCACACTTCTCAAGGTTTTCATAAAGCCACCGCTCATGAAGGCACCGAAAAACTTGGTGAAGGTGCCCCTCGTGCTCCTCACATGTACGTGAGTAAATCAAAATCTCATCAAGGAAGATGAGCATGAAGTGATCAAAAAATGTTCTAAACACCCCATTCATCAAGCTCAAAAATATTGTAGCGACATTCAAACCAAAAGGCACCACTTTGTGAACTCATAGTGGCCATATCTCATATGAAAGGTGGTCTTATGAATTCCTACCTCCGTAATCCTCGGCTGATTTTTACCTACATTATATGATGTATATGTATGTGTTTTGTTGCTTGATGTTATTGATGAGGCCTTGAGGTGAAGGGGTATTGTTTGATTAGTTGCATGAAATTATTTCACAACAACAAGAACGGAGTTAGGAGAATAACCATTGTGGAATATAAGATGGTCACAAAAAGGTCACCATGCCATCTTTATGTTCAATTATATTGTTGTGTGTTGTTAGGTTGTTAGAAGGTCCCCATGGGGGATGACCTCAAAATGTGACTATGGGCTATGTGTGTTTTTCCTTTTCCTTTTAAATTATTTGTGAAGTATGTGATTTAATATTTTAATGTATTTCAGTTTATTATTTTCAATTAATGTGCTCTAATTTAAGTTGATTAATCTTGTTAATTAAACTAATTTGGGATGTGACCAAGGGGCATTTAATTGGGGTAGATTGTCCTTGTGATCTTTTTATTTGAGTGGATTCTAATTTTTGGATGATTTACACTTAACCAATCCGTCAAATCCTTAAATTTGAATTTAGAGACATTTTTGGAGGCTTGAGGGACTAGTTAAGTGTAACGCCCACATTTTACACATAAAAACAATAGTAAAAATACTGAAATAATTTTGTTGACTTATATTGTAGTACACAAGACACTATAGGATATCATTTAGAAGAACACACAACAAATGATATCTTTGTACAAGAATTAACCCACATAGAAAACATTAATACACGTGATTCATATCAAGGCCACTTCCTTTTTTTTACCAACAAGGCACAACATAAATATTCACAACATAATGACTTAACTACATAACAAACTTGTATATATATTGCTTCCCACATTTATTACAAACATGTTTCAATATTAATTTAATCTCCCGAAAGGCTTGGGATATGAGAATCATACATTCCTTTTTCTTTTTCTAGATTTGGACTCTATATTATTTAACATTTAACTTATGGTGTATCTCATTTAATAAAAATCGTTGACATTATTTCAAGTACTTATTTAATTCGTTCATTCGTTAATAGTGCACTAATTTGCACACAAGACTACTTACCGACACACAAGGATAATAGGTGACATCCCTAGGATTAACTCCTAAGGGAATGCATCTCTATCTTATATCATACCTCCGCTACACAATAGAACAAGTATGAGTCAAAAAGAGGGAAGGTTTGTATCTTTTCTCAAGGATTTAGGGTCAAGCTTCTTTTGATGGGTGTCATTATTCCCTTAATTTAATCAACTCTTTGTTGATGTCATATTCAAACCAGGGGTGGTGTCTGAAGCTATATGCAACAAGAAATATTAGTGATCTAGTAATTGACTATAGGTATTTTTTATTTTATTTTCTGGGGTTTTTGCAGTGTCTTTAGGATTCCATGGCCAAAGCCTTATTATCTCTATGTTGTAAGAAACATGCTAAAATAAACACTCATTGCTGGAATGAATTGTTGGAAATAAACACACGTACATGAATAAATAGATTGCTGGAAATAAACACACAATGTAGAAGAAAACACACTTTTCTTGGAAATAAACACACGGTTAAAAATGTTGTGAAAATCTTGCAAGGAAATGAAAATCTAGTCTATAAAACATGCAGGAATAAGTATGGAACAGAGTGTAATTTAAAGAATCAAAGACATTTACAAAATTAATAGATCTACACTATTTGCTTTAGAAATATAAATACCAATGCAATGAGAATCTTGGTTCTAGGAGGAGTGGGCCCTTGATCCACCTTGAATCAGGATTTGAAAAACTAATATTCTCTCAAAATGAAGCGGCTATTTTATTGCTGAAATGTTCTTTATCTCTATCTCTATGTGTCTTTATGTATATTATATATTCTTTCAAATCTATCTACAAGTGTATATATATATATATATATATATATATATCTTTTCAGAGATGCATTTAAAACCATCGTTGTTCTAACAATTCAGATGGAACTAAATTACGCCCAAAATAAATATTGAAATCTGGAACCTTGTTGGACGTATAGTTGTTTGATAAGTTATCCCTGGATCTTCGAGTAGGAAGAATCAGAAATCTTTTGATCTGATCCTGATTGAAAGGCTTCATTGATTGATTTATCATTGGATGTTGTCAAAATAATAGATTCCCATTGGTTTCAAAACTTTGGAGAAGTTTCATAACTAAAGGAGACTTCTATTGATCTAACCGTGAAATTTCCAGAGCTAATATGCAGGAATTCCAGAACTAAGTGGTGGGGTTCGGAACTAAGTCCAAAAGTTCTAGAACTAAGTGATAGAGCTCATAAATTATGTGATAGAGTTCTAGAACTAAGTCTGGAAGTTTCGAAACTAATCTGTATTGAAGGAAAGGATCCCAAAACATATTGATCACTTCATACTCCATTCTCTGTCCGATTATGACTGTTTTATTACACAAACTGAATTTCCACATAGTTTGTTAGGAATTACAGAGCTTTTAAACTTCAGAACTAATATTCAACAAAATATGGATAATTACATCCTAACTTACATTAGATCAAACAAAAGTCACAAAATGCAGTCAAACTTGATAAAAAGGAGAGTAAAATAAGATCATTAATTGTGCATTAACGAGACATATTTTGGCCTTATCATCTCCCCGTACTTACTTGTTTGTAAGTCCCATTACAAACTTTACTCTTCAAATCTTGGGTTGTGTATTTTGCATTGCAATTGATTTGCTTTCAAGTTAAATGACTAAAACTGAATATCCTAATGTTTTAGTTCAAAAATATTATACCCCGATCCTCGCTTCTAGTTTCCTCTTCCATTCCTCATTTAATTGAGTGGGATCTTGATACTCTCTAGTTTTCTATGGATACACGAGAGTGAGAATAATACGAGGCATTGTTCTCATTCCCATCCATATGCCCCTACATTTTCATTGACTGAGTGATTAGTGTGGACAAGGCTTTAACTCTTTATAAGGTCTATATCAAGTTTGTGGGAGATATTACTTCTCTTCTTCTAAATGCAGCGTGAGAAGCTCCCATCTTTTAAAACATCCGTCATAAATCTCCTCAAATTTATCCTCCTCATAAGAGGTGAAGGAATTAATACGTTTTTGTAAACTTGGCGGAGGTAGTGTGCCTTGAACCAACTATCAAAATCATGGGATCGAAATGTATAGCGAAGGTAGATGGTTTACCATAGTGAGACCTCATGCAAAGACCAGATGAACTACCTTTAAATAGATGCTCAGAATCTATATCTTTCCATGCAACCTGATTTTGAATAAAAAAAACAAATGCATTCAAGTGGCTTTCCCCTACATATAAATTGATCATAAATCATGTGTTCTTTTACAACATAAGATTGTAGAGATAGAATTCACAGAGAATATTTTTCTGCTCTACACTAGCTGAGGAATAGGCTATCATGAAATCATATTCATCTTTTATTTCATGTGGAAGGCCACATGCAATTCTTGATAGCTTCCAGCGAATAATTTTTTCTTCTAAAAAGATAGCGTATGCAAGAGGAGGTCTCCGAATGTAAGTAATTTTTCACTCATCATGCAAACTATTTTTATTTTTACAAGACATTTAAATTTGTCTTCTTCCTCTTTATAGAATTTTTCTTCGCATTTCTTACTTGATTTATTTTTCTTCTTCCATATTATTTCTCAGGTCCTCATTTGATGTTTTGAATTCATTAAGTTACTGCGGGTATCATTCCACAATTGTTTGAGTGGCCAATACGTCGGTTTAGTCTATGCTGATACTATTGACATAACATTTGGGATTATAGAAAATTGAATTTCTTCCTCTTTTTCCATCATTTGTTGTTTGAATATTGTCACTTCTTGATCCTATTTGTGAGCTGATTTGTTAGTTGCTCAATGAGCATTTCCCTCCATTCCAAATTGAGTTTGAGGAAGTTTAATTCCTCATCTTTTTCTCTGATGATGATTTTTTTCTCTGGAAAAAAATGAGTTTATTTTAAATGTTGTTTTCCTCCTTTTCTGAAATTTCATTGGGAAATGAACATTCTTCTTCTACAAAAGGGGATTTCCTTTCCATTTCAGGATGCCAATTCTTCTTCATGTGATTATCTTTGTTGGTTCCCAAACTCTTGAAAATCATGTTCCTCAAATATTTTTTCTCCTTTCTCCATCTCGGTTTGGCTTGGTCTAGGAGGAGTCATGACCATGTTACCCAAAATATCACCTGACTTATTTTACCAACCCATCCTATTCTTCCATTTCTTCTAGAATTTCCCAAGATCTTTTATGAACTCTTCTTCTTTGCGCAGAGCTTCAAAATGTCTTGAAATGGGTTCCCTCCTAGATATTCTTCCGAATTTTACTTCATGCTCTAGCTTAGGTGAACTCTCACTTTACGAGACAGGATATTAGTTCTCCTAAAGACTGCAGAGAGGATGGAGTTTCTTTGAAAGGCATAATAGATTCTTCAACTTCACTCCTTCTTTCAGATCTCCTTCTCTTTGGTACATTACCCTAACCTATTTCTTTCTTCTCCTTTGCAGGGGCATCAATCTCCAAATTACTTGTAGGAGAAAAAGTGGTTGGTATTTCCCCCGATAATATAATGGTTTCGCTTAAACTTGTTAAGAATCTTCTCCCATTTTTCTTCTTCATTTTTCTTCGAAATAAAATGGTGCTAGGATACCAAATGGATTAACCCATGATGTCCGAGTGTTCCAACTCCCAGAATACCTCGACCCGTTGTCCTGGATGGAGTCAAAAAGGAATCCTTAAAGACTTACTATATATTCTCGGTTTTGAATTCCCATACCTAAGATATATTAACATGATAAGGAATTCTCTTCCCATAGTCCTAAATCGACCATCGCAAGTTAAATACTTAACTACGAAAAATGCTACCATGTCAAAGGGTTTGTGCAAGGTGGTCCTTTTGACCCCCTTTATGATTTTCTTGGTGTTATGGATATATTGGGGCTTAGATTCCACCTCTTGTATCAAGGTTTCCACCAGATCCTTAAGGGTTTCTCGATGGGATTTGGGACTTGCACAATTGGTATTCCGGACACATTACACATTTTATTGATAGTAAAGGGAATTATAATGCTTCTAACTTTAGTTCTGGATTCTTCTAAATTCACAATGAATTCCCTTACTAAATTGTCATTGTACCTCAAGAAATTATTTATGAACTCCATTACCACCCCTGATCATCTAAAAATGGCCGCCACTTCTTCATCTACAAGAAGTTAGGTATCATCTTATGGCTCGACTTATTTTTAATCTCCATAGAAAAGATGACGATTTGAATTCTTATTTCTTCAAATTCAGAGTTAGTTGCAGAACTACTATATTTAGCTGAGGAACTACTGTGTTTATCTGTAGAATTGATGGGTTTAGTTGTGGAGTTCAAATTCAATTCTTCTGCTTCCTCTTCAAAATTCTTCTGTAACTACTTCTCAACTTTGTTTATTCCACACATATGATAGGTAATTATAAATGCACCACCACATTCTTATTCTATCAACATAAATCTAATGATTACTTGATTTTAATCATAATCCACAATAAATGACTCATCATATCGATCATTTAAACCAAGTCTAATCACATATGAAAACTTTTAATTTATATTTTAATAATTTCAAGACATAATTACCATCCTTTGCTGATGTAATCCTTCCCTTCTTGATGACTCATCATTCCTAAAAGTGAAAAAGGAAAAAACGGTTAGAAAAGATAGATGGAATTCAAACAAATTCATTTTATTTTGCGTTAGCCATTTATTGAAGAGATCAATTGCCATTGCTGGTTTTCAATTGATCTTTGAGATATTTTTTGGGGAAGAGAATGCCATTTATTGGTTTTCATTCTTTCCCTTTATTTTTATTATTATTATTTTTCTTCATTTTTGGGGAAGAGAACGCCATTTTCTAGTTTTCATTCTCTTCCCTTTATTTTGGATCCAAGCATCTAATTATTTTATCATTTTGGAAGAAGCTGGGTACTTCCATATGATAAAATTATTTGTCTACTCCAATCTGCTTCAAGAATTCATCCCTAGTAGGAGGCTACCTATAAATTTTTAGCCTATGTCCATTGACCAAAAGTGTCCTTCTGCTGCCATCAATGGGAAGTAGCTGAATAGAGCCATTGTCAAATATCTGCTCAATTTGATAGGGTCCCAACCATCTGGTTCTCAACTTTCCCTTGAATTACTGGTACTTGGAATCAAATAGTAATGACCAATCTCCTACCTTGGATTTCCTTTTCTTGATATGTGTGTCATGTCATTGCTTCCTTTGATCTTATATTATCTCGGTGCATTGAAGTGATTCACTTCTCAACTCATCCAATTCATTGATTCGAAGAATTTTTCCTTTTGCATTGCATCCAACTCAATATGCACTTTAGCTACTATCCTTAATGTTTGTAGTTAAAATTTAATAGGTAAGAAGGGATTTTTACCATAGACTAAATCATATTGTGAAACCCCGTATTAGTTTTCCAAATTGTATTATATGCCTAAACAAACCTCGGGTAGTCTCTTTACCCAATCTCTCTACACGATTCAACTATTTTGGTAAGGATGTTTTCCAATTCTCTGTTTGTTATTCGCTTGTCCATTTGATTATGGGTATTATGGAGATGACTTCCTATGATTTATATGATAGTACCTTTGTGAAGGCCTTGATCATATTAGACATGAAATGTGGCCCCTGATTTGAAACTATACTCCTTGGTGCCCCAAACCTAGTCATAATTTTATGCAAAAGGAAATCAACATTTTTTTCTTCAGTGGCATTTGTTAAAGCTTGCACCTCTTCCCACTTATTCACATAATTAGTACACACAAAAAGGTGCTCCTTTCCTTGTGAAGGAGGACTAAATATACAAAAAAATCCATCCCCCACCTTTCAAATGGTTCAATAACTACTTGAGGTTGCAGAGGTATTTCACTTTGGTAAAGGTTAGTTGTCCCATCCTCGGTGGGGATCACACCGCTTGATATATCTCTTGACATCTTTATACAGAGATGGCCAATAATAGTTAGTGCCAAGTATCTTGTGAGTTGTTATTTTAACCGAAAAGTGTCCCCCACTTGGTTCATCATGACATGCCCTCATTATGTCAAAGATTTCATCTTCTCTCAGAATTACATAAAACCAAATCAGACCACATTTAAACAACATTCCATTTGACCATTTAAATTGTGAGCTGGTTTTGATCAACATCTTCATTTTTTTATTAGTGAAAGAAGGAGGAAACTTCCTGTTGCAAGATAATTTTCCATATCAAGTAAACCATGATGTATCGGCTAAAATATAAAACAATTGTTCATCTAGAAATTTTTCCTTAACTGGATCTTTCTCCCCTATAGTGGTAAGTCTTGACAAGAAATCAACTACCACATTAGATTTTCTTGGATTATCTACTATGGTAATATCAAATTCTTATAAAAGTAATAACCATATAATTATCCTACCTCCAACCACTAGTTTTTTCATTAAGTACTTAATTGTTGAGTGATCTGTATGTACAAATATGTTATACCCTATGATATAATGTTTGAATTTATTAATTGTATAGATCACAACAAGAAATTATTTTTTAGTGGTAGTGTAATTTCTCACAATGGGAGTAATATTTTTATTAAGGTAATAAATAGCATACATTTTCCTTTCTTCATCTTTCTGTCCAAAATTGGACCTATTGAGTTATTTGAGGCATCTGTTTGGATGTGAAAAGGTTTCTTTCAACTAGGTTCTCTCAATATTGGGGTAGGGATTTTTTTCTTTAATTTCCTCAAAATCATGTTAACACTTTTCATCCTGAAAAAATTCACAATCCTTGGTAAGTAAACTAAACATGAGGGAACCAATTTTACTAAAATCCTTAATAAAACACACTATAGTATCCAACATGCCCTAAAAATGACTTGATATATTTAGGGTTTGAGGAACATGCAAGTCTGAAATATAATTTTGTCTTGGTCAACTTGAATTCCTCTTTTTGAAATGTGGTGTCCTAATACAATCCCCTCATCAACCATCATTAAAAATTTCTCATGGCTAAGAGAAAAATGGTGTTCCTCACATCTTATTAGTACTCTGTCTAAATTATTCAAAGCATCATCAAATGTGTTTCCATGTACAATATAGTCATCTGTGTAACCTCTACACAATCATTTGTTAGGTCTATAAAAATTACTAATACAACTCTTTGGAAGGTTGTTGGAGCATTACATAGTCCAAATGGCAATACCCTATAGGAAAAGGTACCCCATGGATAAGTAAAAGTAGTTTTATCCTGATCCTCAGCATAAATCTGATTTGATTATATCCACTAAAGCCATCCAGGAAGGAAAAATATTGTTTACCTACAAGGTTGTCCAAAACTTGATCTATGAATGGTAAGGGAAAATAATCTCTCACTGTGGCTTTGTTTAGCTCCCTATAATCAACAAAAAAACTCCATTTTCCATTCTTTTTAGGCACAATTACAAGAGGATACACCCACTAACTATCTGAGATAGGGTAGATAAAACCTACTTGTAATAGTTTTTCAATTTCTTGCTTGACGATGTCCCTTAAGGCTGGATTAATCCTCCTCTTAGGTTGCCTAACTGGTTTAATTTTTTCAGTATATATGTGATGGGTGAAAATAATTGGATGGATTGCTTTCATGTATTTATAGTCCTAAGAAAAATATCTAGTATGATCCTTTAGAACATCAAACAATTTAGCTTCTTCATGATTCTTCAGCCAACTATTAATGTTCAAAATTTTAACCTGTTGAATCTCAAGATGTTTGGTTTCGATGTGTGATGAACTGATTTGTTGAAAGGGTACTAGTAAGGTGTTTATTAGACATAGATGTGGTAATAACATACGATATGCACCAACATCTCCAAAATTCCCTTGAGAAAGAATACTGGACAAAGGACAATATGAAAAGTTATGATACTTATCTTTTTGTTGGTCAAACTCCTCATCGCTTTCATTTTAATAAAATTCCCTACCATTTCCTGATATCTTTGAAACTGAAACTATTAATTCCATGACTATTTATGCTCCTCCCCAAGAGAAATATCATTCCTCTGGAGTGAAATTATTTGCATTTGCATGGGATCGTTGTTGCTATTTTTTTGGAGATAATTGAACATTCTAGAACTAAATGTGATGGTTCAGAACTAAATCCATAGGTTCCAGAACTAAGCAAGTTTTTTCCAAGCACATATGGTGTTCATTCAATGGTTTATTAATCATATCTTCCATTTCCCATATGTGACCGTGTAACATTTTCATGGCCAAAGAAGATAGATTTTGTTTATTAGTGTCAAGATCATCAACCCACAATTTATCTTGATTATCAACAAAATGTTATGCAGAGGGGTATTAATAAATTTTATTAGAAATCTTACCATTTGAGATAGTCATAAAACATAATCTGCAATCGATTAGGTAAGTAACTATAGCTATTCATGGTCTACTCAAAATAATGGAATAACCAAGTGTTTAATCTTTTGGATGTAATATAAAGAAGTCCATTGGATATTCCCATGACTCCACCATAACCACCACATCTTCAATAACTCATTCTAGTTTTTCTACGGATTTGGTCTTCCATCTACACTATGGTGTTGGTTGTTTTGGATACTTCTTAATGGTAAAATTTTCAAAGTGTCCACTATCATCACATTTATAGTTTCTCTCAAATCAACCAAAACATTATGTATATGTTTATTCCATATAGATACATAAATAACATGCCTACTAGGATCTCCATATTTGGGAAGTAAGAGTTTTCTTGCCGATAAATCAAGTAACTTTCCCATCTACTCTAATAGTCATGGGATGTTACTTATTTCTTACATGTCTTTTTAAACATAACATCTTAATCAACTTGTTCCACTAAAAATGTCCTTGATTTCTTGTAACAATGGTATTTCAATATTTAATTTCCTCAAATCTTGCACAAACTCGATTCCTTGGTCCCTATAACTTCTTGAAATATCTCTGGGAATGGAGTTTTACCGAGTCTTACTGACTCCTTTAATTTTTCATCTTTCTCGGGAACAACCGCACTAGGGATTTCAGGTTTCTTGTCATTTCAAGTAATTGTAACAAGTGGGCTACTAATTAATTTTTCAGATCTGGTTTGAATATCTTTACAATCCATGGCATTTAGATCCACTATTTTTTTGTTCTACCCCATAGACAAGAGTTGTTTGTTTGTTTCTGGGATTAACAACTGGTTGTGCTAGCATTTGTGTTTGTACCACATTTTCATTTTGTGAATTTTGTGCTGGGGAACCCATTATGGATTGTTGATTCTGATTGGGATATGTCCTCCCTTGAGCATAATTATTAGGGCTCCACCTAGGTTGTGACCAAGCATTTGGGTTACCTTGACCAAACCATGGTTGTTGGTGTCCTTGGGCATACCAAGATTGTCTGACCAATCCTGAGGATTCCATGTTGGTTAAGGGACCCAAGGTGGTTTCCCCCAACTTTTTGGTATTGTCTAAGCTGCCCATGGCATCATCCGGTGTTAGAACTGACCTCCGAATGAACTTCCCTTGGCTAGGTTATCTCTGGAAAAAATTTACTTCTTTTGATGTGGATGGAGTGCTAGTTTGTTTAAGATGATTTTTAATAAATGGAAGAAGAGAACATGCATTACTCTCCTGGTCCCTAGATTCAAAAATAAGACACATTTCTATTTTATCTAGGGACAATCTCTTATTCCATGCTTCTTCCTACATATAGGACAATACATAGCTAATGGTTCAGTTCTAGCATTTGCTTTAGCTTACAATCCTTCCATGGTGGAGGTTAATTGAACTAAAATGTCTATTTCAAATTTTACCAATTCATCCTTCGGTTTGTTAGTATCCCTGGTTCAAAATTTTAACTATTTTTTCTTTTCTAGGTCCACCCCTTGTTCTTGAATAGCTTCTACAAATGTCTTTAATATCATTCATTCTTAATTGATCAATGTTTCCACCTCCCATCAAATCAAGGGCCTCCCTAGATTCATCATCTAGACCTTTAAGAAAAATGGTTTTGCTTAACTCCTCTTGTAGTACAAATCCACATATTTTACTCACAAATAGGAATCTATCTAAATAATATTCCATATTCTCATCCTTATCCTACTTGATTTTAAAAATTCTTCCATCCTATTCCTCCATCTACGTAATTTTGATAATTGTCTAGGAAGGAGACTTCCATTTGTGCCCAAGTGGTAATAGAATTAGGTGTTAATCCCATAAACCACCTCTTTACTGCATCCTTCAGGGTAGATGGAAACAACTTGAGTTTCTGATTATTTGTTTTGTAATCATAAGTTTGACATAATACTTTAAATTCAAATAGAAATTGGTCAGGATCTTTAGATGACATTCCTCTAAATGTGGGTAAATGTGTAGGTGAAATATTCTTCATGGGTGTATCATCATCGTCCAACTGAATTGGATAAGTAAATGTCCTATCAGGTTCTCTTTCAGCTTCTCATGCCATTTTTGTAGTACCTTATAGAATTTTCTCCCAATCAATATGGTATGTGATCTATTTTGGGGAAGGTGAAAAGTTAGGAGTAGGAGGTTGAATACTCAATTGTGAATCAAAACTTTCTCTAAATGGGTCTTGGGATATAATATTCTTTCTAAAGGTTCTACTTCCTTCTGGTGATTGATCTAAGAATTCCAAAGGTGGAAATTCTGCTTCTTGTCTAACAGGGGATAATGGTGCTTCTAATTCTTGGTCAACTTCCTTATTTGATCGAGAAGATGATGATGATTCTTGTTCAAATATTTTTGGGAGGAATTGACCCTTGTAGTCTCTTACTCTACTCATAAATTTTACGATGACTTAAGGGAGATTCTTCAATTACTAGATATATGATTTTTTCTCTAATTGACACCTAATTAGACAATTTTAACTATTGGGTCCCCAACAACGATGCCAAAAATGATGGGTGTTGTTATTCCTTCATTTAATCAACTCTTTCTTGATGTCATGTTCAAATGAGGGGTGGTGTTCAAAGCTATATGCAACAAGAAATATTAGTGATCTAGTAATTGACTATAGGTATT
This sequence comes from Taxus wallichiana var. yunnanensis, assembly GCA_018340775.1. NCBI lineage: Eukaryota > Viridiplantae > Streptophyta > Pinopsida > Cupressales > Taxaceae > Taxus > Taxus wallichiana. The sequence goes on along the minus strand of CM031239.1, from coordinate 455,801,771 downwards.
TATTATTTTATTTTTCGGGAATTTTTGTAGTGTCTTTAGGATTCCATGGCCAAAGCCTTATTATCTCTATACTATAAGAAACGTGCTAAAATAAACATCCATTGTTGGAATGAATTGTTCGAAACAAACACATGTACAGGAATAAATAGATTGCTGGAAATAAACACACAATGTAGAATAAAACACAGTTTGCTTGGAAATAAACACAGTTAAAAATGTTGTCAAAAGCTTGGAAGGAAATGAAAATCTAGTCTATAAAACATTCAAAAATAAGTATGGAACAAAGTGTAATTTAAATAATCAAAGACATTTACAAAATTAATAGATCTACACTATTTTCTTTAGAAATATAAATACCAATGAAATGAGAATCTTGGTTCTTGGAGGAGTGTGCCCTTAATCCACCTTGAATCGAAGGATTTGAAAACCGATATTCACTCAAAACAAAGTGGCTATTTTATTACCGAAATATTCGATCTTACAAAAACGTGTTGAATCTTTCTATATCTTTATCTCTATGTGTCTCGTATGTATATTCTATATTCTTTATAATATATCTACATGTCTTTATATATGTATTTATTTTCTAAGATGCATTTATAGGCATCGATGTTCTACTTGATTTAGATGAAACCGAATTATGCCCAAAATAGATGTTGAATCTAGAACCTTGCTAGACATATAACTGTCTAATAAGTTATCCCTGGATCTTCGAGTAGGAAGAATCGTAAATCTTCTAATATAATCCTAATTGAAAGGCTTCATTGATTTATTTATCATTGGATTTCATCAAAATAATAGATTCCCATTAGTTACGTGAGAACTTTAGAGAAGTTTCTTAACTAAAGGGACCGCACTTAATCTAACCATGAAATTTCGAGAGCCAATACGCAGGAGTTTTGGAACTAAGTGCTAGGGTTCGGAACTAAGTGATAGAGCTCATAAACTATGTGATAGAGTTCCAGAAATATGTCTAGAAGTTCTAAAACTAATTTGTATTGAAGCCAAGGCTCTGGAAAACATATTGATCACTTCATACTCTGTTATCTGACCTGATTATGACCTATTTTATTACAAAAACTTAATTTCCACACACTTTGTTAGGAATTACAGAGCTTTTAAAAATTAGAAATTAAATTAAACAAAATATGAACAATTATATCCTAGCTTACATTAGATAAAAAATCACAAAATGTAGTAAAACTTGATAAAAGGGAGAGTAAAGTAAGATCATTAATTGTGCATTAACGAGACATATTTTGGCCTTATCATCTTTCATTCATTAATAATTTGATAATTGACTTAGTACACAATAAGTATTATAGGAAATAGGTTCTTTATCCATAGCAAGAGGGTTTAATCACATTACAAGGAATATCATGTTTCACTTTCCTTTGTAATAACATCCCACGATTACACTTCCCAAGGCCAAACATCAATTATAAGTTTATTATAGTTATACTCTAACAATTAGCTAAGGATTCGAAGGATCTAACGTGACAACATACTTCCTTATTTTCTTGTTTCTAGATTAGGTTTCTTGAGTATCTTTTTACGTCTAACTTAAGGGGTTTTACTTCTTTGTAAATAGGTTCATATACTTTTTGTAATGAATTGTGTAGACTATTTGTAAATAGGGATTTTTATCCTCATGAGAATATGAGTCCCTATCATAGGGAATTTATCTCTAAAACTCTTATCCCATAGTTTCACATCATACATCCATTACATAATAGGAAAAGTGGGAGAGCAAGATTGAATAGTTCATCATTTTTAGGTTTAAGGTTCTCATTAGGGTTTACACAACGTGGGTTTCATTTCTCACCTCAATATGGTTTTAACATAATATGAAAATCACCTAAATTTCACCTTTCTCAAGGCTCGTCACCTTATGGTTACATTTTTACCAAAGAAATCACAAATTAAAATTTTTCTAAGTTTCCAAATTAACTCTTAGTATTTCACCATGTAACCCAAATTATAAATGGGGTTGGGTATCGAGTTCATTTATTATCCCAACTCTTAAAGGTGACTTCATAGGTTATTTGGAAATCTTTACCACTCGACATATATGTGAGTCTAAGAGGATTTTACACTACATTTAATATTGGTTCCAAAGAGTGCTACTTTAAGTGAACACATTATCCTTACTACACACATGATTACTTATCTTGGAAGGGAACGACATACTCTAGATAATGTTTGACCATGTCATTCCTAACCATCGGGTTCATGATGATCTCACTAAACATACAAGCTATGACAATAAATTCAAATTTGTGATCCTAGATAGTTAATATAGAAGGTATTATCAAGCATAAGGATTTTATAAGTTCATCTTAAGGTTACGGTTTTCTATGCTACAAAGAATTACATGAGAAGGGTAGTTATACACGAAGTTTAAAATAGGGTGGACTATTTCATTTAGATCTCTTTATTAAATTTTAAACTAAGAAACCCAACACACCAATTATTTAATCATCAATTTCACACTAGAATTAGACTATGAGCTATTAATTTCAACTTTGTTTAACGCAATTATCCAACTTTTACAAAGGCATATCTTGTAATCAAATAACACCCAAGTTTAGATGAACATTCTCCTTAAACACTAGCATCTTAAAAATATTACAAAACTTCATTAATAAACCTTTCAATACTTCAAAAATGATAAACTATCCTCTACAATATCACTTAACATATATATCCAACCCACTTTTACCATATGTAAATTTGAACCAAAAGAACACCTATAGTTAAATGCATAGTTTTCCAGTAATACCCCTGAATCTAGCATCTAATTGATATTACCGAATTTAAATACTTGTATTTACCGTAGCATGGAAATACATAAAATTTATTTCAATTAACATACATCAATTACAATAATATACAATGAATAACAATTTTGGTGTTTGAATTGATCTCACCCTTGAATCTGGTGTATGCATTTGAAAGCTTTACTATGGTTATGTTTGTTGTGTTTTCAAATGTATGCTCAAAGATAGGATCATGTTGGAAACAAAAGTGACTCATGTGTCTATGGCGTGAATCCTATTTTTTAGTCAAGGAATGTAATTGTTATGTTTCCCTTGTAAATCCTATGAAAGATGGCCCCGTCTATCCTTCTGATATTCTTTTGCATTTCGTGGGACTCAAATTTACTTAAGAACCAAATGTGAATACTATCCACATGTCCCTTCATTTCATCATTGGAAAGGCACAAAGAATTAAATATGCTCAAGGAGCAAGGATCCACTAGGTGGCTAATAGCATGGAAAGGTAACCTAGGCATGTTGAAAAGTCAAAGATAAGAGGAAGGGCTCGCACAATTCCATGTGTCTACTAGGCATAAATTAAGAAAAGGAGATAAGGAGAAAACATCCAAGGATGCACGGGGTCTCCACATGTCATGTGAAGTGGATACCACCAAAGTGAGTGAGCAAAACGAAGAGGTAGAGGACTTGGAGTTTGGTGAATTTTAATGTGGTTTTGTGTCCTGAGGAATAACAATTTAGGGCATGTCTAAAATTAGTATCGAGACTCCTTACATGAAGACAGTAAGGTGACGGGTTAACAAAGATCATGGGGATCATTAATAAAACCATAGTAATTACAGAGTTGTAATCAAATCCGCAGAGAAGAAAAACAAATATGGACCTAAATGGGGTGTTTTGAATATGAAAAATTAAAAATTTCAAACACCATACAAACTCATATAATGGAAGATCAAGAAGAAGTTTTAGAAATAAGTCAAATGGGATTATATAGGGGCCCATCCATGATAGACAAGGTTATATACATATTTAGAAGTAAAGACACAAGAAGAGAAACAATGCTTAGTTGTCTTTTAATCCTTTTTGAAATCTTTTGGATGAATCTTGTTCAAAAACTTGTTTTTGTCGACATGAATTCATCTAAGCATTGTGCTGTCTAGAAAAACACAATGGACCCTACTAAATCCTTGCACATCCCCATGTCCATCAATTACTCAAGGTTCATTCTAGGACTATCCATGATTTTCTCAAGTTTTTTCTCCTTCTGATAAATACATGTCTTCTTCTCCATCCGAAATTATAATTGGAGGTTAGGAGCTTGGTTCCCCATTTCCTTTCATGAGGTCTATGCTTGTATGGTGGATGGTTGTGATGGCATAGGTCCTTCCTGAAATTTTTAAGAGAAATGATTCTCTTCTCCAATTCATCCTTTTTTAGAAAAATGGAAGACAAAATATTAATGGAAGACTTGTCATACATCACATATGAATCCTTAGGAATATCCTTCATAAAAAAATCTTAATTAAATAAAAATAGACACTCGGTAATTAGTCTTCACCGACACGAGAAGGTTTCATGTCGATCTAGTATTTATTCAATTCTTCTAGAAATTTATGATGCTCCCACTGAAAAATATGGAAGTACATGGATTGGAAGGCTGAGAAGACATGATTAATCCTGATCAATCTCATGACGATTACAAGCCAAATTGTCGATATTTCAAGGGCCCTCTAGTATCCCTTGAGACTACAATATCAAACAAATCCCTAACAAAGACTTCATCTGGGTTGCGTAGGTTGAAAATTTGGTTTAAATCTTTTGAAGAAATGTCTTTCTAACTGTTTTCCATAACCACACTCGCCATTGTCTTTGATAAAATCTATGTGACAATTCTCCACTTTCAAGATAGGGAAATGAATGCATATTGGTGAGAAAGTAGAAATGAGTTTATTGTGAGGATGGTGCAGACATGTTAAGTTGAGTGAAATCATTACCATCAGATGAAAGAATATTTCTCTCTACTCACATGAGTAGAATAAAAATGAGATAAATTGGCACTATGTGAAGAAAGGCACTCGATTGATGTTAAATAATCCATGTGGAGACACCCGGTTCAAGAGGGACAAATGCATGTATAGATTACTCCAAAGTGATTCTCAAAGGTGTAAAGGGATTCTTGTCACATAAATCTATATGGAACCACCTAGGGATTATTAAATAGGAGTTTCTGCATGCCAAGAAGAGAGAAATTATTTTTAAAAATGTCAAAATGTACTAGCATGTAACCCCAATCATATCGACAAAAGTAAGAAACATGAATGGCTCACAACTTTTCCTACGACAAAAAATATAAAATAATATTTTCTTTAAAGATTCATTTTTGGGGGAAACTTAGAATGAGCGAGTGAGTGAAATTGTATAAATGTAATAAAAATACTCTTACATAAAGGGGGTTTAAATTTTTATAAATTTTATAAGAGAAAGGAAAGAATTGAGAGAAATTGTTTCATTTCAAAGAACTTGTTTTAGAAGCCTGTTAATTTCTTGAGCCTTCAGATCAAATCATGTTAAGATGGTTGCAATTATACAACCATTCACAAGTATTGAGATTGTAAATGAAAATTTCCCTTGGTGATAAATTTGATGAGCCTTAAGTTAATTGTGATAATCATGAGCATTTTTGTGTCTTATTTGAGTTGAGGGGTTTTAACTAGCTATTCATGTTCCTATTACAATATTATGTTAAGAATTCCTCTAAATCACAAAATATTTTATCCTCCTAGTAGCGATGTGGTAATTAAAACCGTGGTGTGAGAAGAGCTTTTATCTCACTTTGCAATAAACAATTTTAAATTCATTTTGATTCCATTTTCTTGATACGGATTATTTGGTAGTCTATGAGCGTATGTTACGTGTGATAGATCAGGGATTCATAATGTTTAATTGAGTCTTTATAATGAGATTTTATGTTTAAATTATCAAATAATATATGAAACCATGTATCTTTGGGCTTCCATAGATTCATATCTTCTAGTTAAAGGTTCATTATTGATTACTTTAAATGTTTTCATCATCTTGTTTGGCATATTTTCTAGCATTTGTTAAGATTTTCCAAAGATTTAGTATAATCAATTTTATCCTTCTTAATTCCCCAATCAAATACACCTAAAACCACCAAATCCCACAAAAATACCAACGTTTTCTTCATTAAAGACAAAAATATGCCGAGCAAGTTGGTTCCTTATTGTCTTTAGAAGTCTAAGCTTTGTTCAAAAGGCATCTACATTGTGTAGAAGTGACAACTCGTGAGAGTTATCCTTTTTTGAATTGACCATGTCTTCCCAAATCATTTTTTCAATTACTTTACAAAAAAGTGCCAAATATTGTTGATACATCCATCCCACTCAAAAATACTAGCTATATAATGGGTCCTCTCACCCTAGCTAAAGGCAGAGCATAAATTTAGAGGGTAGGTCATACCCGACCATGGTGTTACCCGACTCCTCCAAGCTCGAGTGAAAAAGTGATGATGAGATCCTTCCCGGTGAAAAATGACACAAATCTAGATCCATCATCCTCTAAGCATCCTTCTCATTTTGTTGATGTTGCTCGGCCATGAAGGGAGGACCTATTTGGGTACCAACACCACCACTGGCATTTTTCCGGGAACATTTGTGTAAATACTAATAAATATCGACCTCGGTTAACATTTAATGTATATCGAATGCAAATATATGATCTATCTTCAATCCTTTATCTGGATTTGCAAAAAATGAGCTAAATCAGAATTCAATTGCTTGATATTTTCTTTGTTTGAGGAGTATTTCCATTAAATCTTTCTTGGCTAGGAGTAAATGTTGATAAAGGATGATGAAATTTGCTAAGATTTGTTTAAATAAGTGTTTAGATTCTAGTAGCCATTTTTTCAAGTGGTTTATACATCTAAGATACAAGATATTAGTGGTGAATTCATTCAATCTAGATAAATTTGGTAAATACCAGTACCTTAAGCCTCTGTTTCTCATAATTTTTTGAAAATTTTATATAACTAGAAGGAAGAAGGTCTTTCTTCAAATCATATCTGACTAGAAAATTGTTTCTAGAATTAGGGAAAATAAATCAAGTAAGAAGAAATATCTAAAAACTATTACGTGGTCAGGAAACAGAAATAAAATAAATCCCTACTCCTGATTTAGATCAACCCTTAGATAAATATTAGTCTATCACGTCCGATCATTCTAAAACACCCATCCCTAATGGTAACTTACACACTCCGCTAGTGAGGGCAGCTCCTCTACCGATCATTAATGTATTTTTCAATCCCTCTTTCTGTTGTTTCATTATATTAATATTCATTATAAGAGGGATTTATTAAGGGATTTATCTTTGGGGACCCTAATTCATTATCACAAAAGCTAACAATCGCCACCAACATTGTCAACCCTATTCTTGTCTATATTCCTATTACTAATATGGCTCAACCTCCACCTAGAGCCCCCTTTGTTGTAAATATATATTGACCCATTAATTTTCAAGGGATGGTGGGATATCGAAATGTAGTAATAAACGATCTTGGAAATAGGTTACCAAAGTTTGAAGGAAATAATGTTATTAGTGGTGACCAACATCTCGGGATTTTTATCAAGATTATGGAATATTTTGAGATCAAACATGAGGATATCTATGTGAAAATGTTTATCCATACTTTAGAAGAAGATGCATGGGATTGGTATAAATATTTGTTGGATAATTCTATTAATTCTTGGATCGCATTGAAAAATTATTTTAAGGCACAATATGGTGATAAAAATTATCCAAGATTTCTTCTGTCTAAATTCAAGAATATTAAGGAAAACCCTAATGAGTTGGTTCAAAATTTTAACACCAGGTTCAACAAAATTTGAAAAATACTGCTGTAATATTGAGACCAAGTGATGAGTCTTGCTTGATTAAATATTGTGATGCCTTTGATAAGAAGGAAACATATTATATAAGAGATAATGGTGTTACAAATATGAGGCAAGCCTTCACAATGGCAGTGCAAATTGAGAATAATATCAAGGCTACAAGAAAACCTCTCAAGATAGAGGCGGTAAATTGATCAATCCTAAGAAGCCTCAAACAAGAAAGACAATGGACCTAGAAGAAGTTGTTAAAAACTTGGTGAGGGTAGTAAAATAATTTCATACAAATATGCCAGGTGGAAAAAGGATTAAGACAGAGTTCATAAGGTCATAATTAGCCTCATGGGATGAATAGATTTCATTGTCATCCAAGAGGTGAGATTCAAAATGAGGATAGAGGAAAGAGACATATGGGGTGAGGAAGTAAAGAACGACATCAGAGAGAAACTAAAATTTTCTACGATCCATTGTGGATGCAAGAGTATCTTTGGTTGAAGAAACAAACATCATTGATTAGTGTGAAAAACATTTATTACCTCATCCTCCAGTGTGATCCAAGTGAAGGGAGTGATGAGCCCGATGATGGCCCCAGATTTTGGATATGTCTATATGATGGAGTTTCCTAATGATTCATGGCATGGGTTTTTCTCCACTAAATTAATAAGTAATTGTAATTTTGAATCTTTTGGACTACATCCACCTAGTATCTCCTTTTCCTTTTGTTAATGATGTTGAGATTGATATAGTTTAGGGTTTCAAATTACCTAATCATGAGTTTTATTACTTAAGGGCTCTAATGAATAAGAAGTAGGAAAGAGGAATTCCTTTTCAAGATGATTGGTAGCTTCGATGAACGTGGTAGTAGCTCAAGAAAAGGAATACAATCTCAGAAGTAGAATTGTCAAAGGAGGAGGTCCACAACCCAAACCAAAAAATCCCCTTCTCACTAATATCTCGAAAGATCCTCCCAAGAAGGATGCACCTAACAAAGGTCTAGCCATTTCTAGAAAATCATGTACCCCTAACCATGCCCAAGTCATAAAGAGTCTCATACTGCAAGAAGGGGTAATTACCATCCCTCCCAACACAATATTACCCAAATATATCCCCTATGATATTTCCTAAATTTTGAGTCAAATAAAATTTACTATAACTATTGTTCAATTTCTTACAATCCCTAAGCACAAAAAGGGCATTTGATTATTTAGGGTTTAAGGATGAATAAGTTCCCAGAAAGGATATAAATGATGTGTATCTTCCCCCTACAATTGTAAATTTAGAGGTGCAAGAAGCATTATAATACTTGGGTGAATCTCCTGAAGTATATTTGGGTACGTCCCTTGTTGAATCTTAGCTTGAGGTTAATATTTTTTATACCAATTTAATAATTAAATAAAAAATCTTGCACAATTATATGTTTGATTCAGAGGCTTCATATATTGTGATGCCTGTTAAAGTAATGAATGAATTGAATATCAAGGTAATAGAATATTTTGCAAAATGTACTGCTATGGATTCAAGAAAAGTACTCGTAATTGGATATGCAAAAGGCCTAGTGGTGCAATTTGCGGCTTAACCTGGTAAGTTTTTAACAATGAACATAGTTATTATGGATTTCAATGTTAAATAGGTCATATTACTTTGAATAAAGTGTGCTGCTAGTGTGGGTTGAAGTGTGCAGATGGATATGTCATATGCAACCATACCAGTAGAGGGGAACCTTGTCAAGTTGTATGAGGAAAAGAAGATTCTATACTTGATTGAAGATCAGAAAAATGCTTCTTATGAAGTGTTGTATGCAGATGTAGATGTTAATAATTATTTGGGGTTTACATATTTTGAGGATCATTCCATTAATCAGAGTAGGTTCTTGGATAAAATTGGCACCCCATGTAAAAAAATTTTGATGGTGTTTGTTCTTGTTTTAGAAATGGAGCTAGGATTGCATTGATATCCCCAAACCAAGAAACCTTTAATTTTTATTTCAAATTAAGATTCAAATGTATGAAAAAAATAAATCAAGTATGAGGCACTACTTTTAGGTCAGAGGATTTCTTAGAAACATGGTATAAGGGATATAATTTCTAGAGGAGACTCAGAACTTGTGGTAAAGCAAGTTAGAAAATTGTATGCTATGAAGAATCAGAGAATGAAATAGTATAAGCATGTAGTTTGGGATTTTATTGAAATATTTGACTCATTCAACATTTTATATCATGAATGAACTCAGAATGTTATGGTGGATAGGTTGTCAAAGTGATCGGATCTAGATTTTAAAATTATACTATCTCTCCTTACTGTGATTACGATATTGAAGTAATGTCAAGACCATCTATCCCTGATAATGTAAAACATTGGTAAGTATTTCTTGATGATTCCTATGTTCAAAGGTTCTTATAGAATGAATGGTAATTTACTAATAAATGCATAGACTAAGAACCAATGATCACAGTATGTGATGGAAAAGAGACCCTTTTTGGGAAAGACATAATTTAATTGAAGACAAAAATAATCCCTAGAGGTTTGGTGGGGTTGGAGTCAAATTTTGATAATACAGATAGGGTAATCCATAGGCATGTCATTTCTCAAAAATATGTGGAAGAGCATAATCAGGGAAGTGAATAAAATCCTAGGAGAATATGGCTAGGTAGTATTTTGAGTAAGGATGAGAAACAATCCTACATTGAATTGCTGAAAAAGTACCAAGATTGCTTGACATGGTCTTACTCAGAATTGAAAGCATAGAGGGAGGATATTTTTCAACATGAGATACCACTATAACTTAATGCCAAGCCATTTAGGTAGAAGGAGAGCTGATTTATCCAATCTTTTCTCAAAAAATGCAAGAATAATTGAAAAAGCTAAAGGATTGAGGGATCATACAACCAATGAGATATTCTTCTGGGGTGGCGAATTTAGTGCCGATTATAAATAAATATGGAGATATAAGGTTGTGCGTATATTTTAGGAACTTGAATAAGTCCTTGATTAAAGATAATTATCGATTCCCTAATATGGATAAAAGTTTTAAGTTAGTCACTGGACCTCAATTTCTTTCCATACTAGATGGTTTTTCAGGATGCAACCAGTGGTTGTGAAACCATAGAAAGAATCAAGAATTCCTTCATCTCGTGGGGTACTCATGTTTATGTGAGAATGCCTTTCGATTTAATGAATGCTAGGGAATTTTTTTAGAGAGCCATAGATGTTTCCTTTGATGGATACATAAATGATTTTAGTTTAGTATACGATGATGATGTGACCGTATTTTAAAAAATTAGAAGTGATCACTTAGGTCATCTTGAAAATATGTAGAGCATGAGGGATTTCACTAAATCCTCAAAAGTGTCACTTTGGTGTCCAAAAGAAAAAATGTTGGGGTATATTGTATCCAAGGAAGGGGTCATGATTGATCCCGAAAGGGTAGATGTTATTTTCAAAGTTCCCATTCGCATGTCAATGAATGATATTTAGTCCTTTTTGGCGAGATGAACTTTATTAGGAGATTTATTTCAAAATTTGCTGAAATAACTATTCCTATCACCAGTATGTTAAAAAAGGATCAGATCATTAAGTGGGAAGATGAGGTCTGTATAAGATTTTTATGGGATTAAAGAAGTGCTCAAGAATTCCCATATCCTAGTTAGCCCAGATTACACGAAGGTTTTTAAAAATTCTCTTTTCTTCGAGAGAATACTATTGCTTCTGTCATTTTTGCAGAAGGATGATGAAGGTCATGAAAGACTAGTTATTTTTTTAGTGAGGCCATGTAGGGGTCTAAACTGAAATATACTATTATGGAGAAACAAGATTTTGCAATTGTTAGAGCTGAAAACATATTCATGTTGTATATTCTAAGCTCCAACATTATAGCTTATGTTTCCCACAATATGGTGAGTGATATCCTATCAGAAATGGAAATGTCAAGTAAAATATGTCAATGGGTTGATAAAATACAAAAGTATAATATGGACATTCAAACTACAAAATTTGTAAGAGGTTTGAGTATTACAAGGTTAATGGTAGAAAACAATCTATATGTCATGGAAATTAATAAAGTTGAAGGAGAAAATGAGAGTGTTTAGGATAAACTAATAGATTCCATATGGTACAAAGATGTTATATTCTACCTCAGAAATTTGGAGTGTCCAGGTCACTTGGATAAAAATAAAAGGACACTCAAATAAATTTCCTAGAAGAATGTTTAGACAAAATATGGGTTGGCTTGGAAAACCTAGAGGGAGTTTTGTTGAGGTGTATAATAGAGGAAGAGGCCCCCAATATTATTGATGAATTTCATGGGGGTGTATGTGGAGGTCACTTTACAGGAAGAGTAACTACTCATAAGATTCTAAGAGTAGGTTATTGGTGGCCTACAATTTTTAAAGATACAACATTATTGGTTAGAAAATGTGAAAAATGTCAAAGGTTTTCTGGAAGAATGAAAGCATCTGGTGCTTTTCCTTTGCAACTAGTATCTATTGAGGCTCCATTCAAACAATGGGGTATGTATTTCATAGGAGAAATGGAAGATTCCTCAAGTGCAGGGCACAAGTGGATTCTAGTAGCTACAAACTATTTTACTAAATGGGTGGAAGCCATACCTACCAAAAAATAAACTCATCAAGTAGTGATGGATTTCATCCTAAATAACATCATCTGTAGATTTGGAGTGCCAGCAAAAATTGTGGTTGAAAATGCTATGAGCTTTAGAGATAAACCTTTAATAAGTATGTGTCAATAGTATGGCATCAACTTGACTTATGCTTCCAATTATAATCCACAAGGGAATGGTCAAGCTGAATCCAGTAATAAAAACTTACTCAAGATAATCAAGAACTTTAGAGGTAAACAAGAATAAGTGGGGTGATAAAATCAATTTTTCCTTATGGAAAGATAAGGTTACAATTAAAATTCATTGGAAAGAGACCTTTTGAGTTGATATATGGAATTCAAGTTGTATTTCCCTTGTATCTGAAACTAACATCATATCGATTTTTTAAACAACTTAGGTAAGAATGCCTGTAGACCTATATGAGAAAAGAATGAATAATATATTGGCATTAGATGAAGAGAGAAGGGAGTCTCATCAGAGGCACCTAAAGTTTAGAGAGAAACTCAAGATTTTTTTGATAAAAAGGTGACCCCTAGAGCTTTCAACATTGGAGATCTGGTATTACTTTGGGATAACATGCATGAAGAAAAAGGAAAGCATGGAAATTTTGATGTGTTATGGATGGGCCCTTACTCCATTGACATAAGAATTGGTGAGCATACATTCTTCTTGAAGGATCTAAAGGGGATTTTCTTGAATTACCTGTTAATGATAGGCACCTAAAACATTTCCTCAATTGATCCATACAAGGTACACATTCCTATACAGTGTATAGTCTTTTTGTTTCCTTTTTTTTCTCCTAGTCTATAATGACAAGTTACCTTGGTTTCTTGGTCTATTCTTGTGGACTATTATTTTTCTTCGACCATGTGCACGTTTTTATTTGACTCCATATCCCAATGGATTTTAGGAACTTGGTCTATTTTATTTGGGTTTATGTGGTTCTTGTGGCACCCATGGGGGTGCTCATCCCTTATTCAGATCCTGTGTTAGTGTTTGAATTTATCTCACCCTTGAATCTAGTGTATGCCTTTGAAAATTTTACTTTGACTAGTTTTCCCATGTTTTAAAATGTATGCTCAAATATAGGACCATGTTGGAAAAAAATTTAGTCATGTGTCTAGGGCAAGAATCCTCTTTTTCGGAGGAGGAATATAATAGTTATGTTACCCATGTAAATCTTGTGAAGGGTTCCCCTTTCTATCCTCATGATATTCTTTTTTTGCTTCACGGGACTCATATTTACTTAAGGAGCTGAATTAAACATGGAAGGTGTCCACATTTCCTGTAGCGCATCATTGGCAAGAAATAAAGAATTAAAGACTCTTTGTTAACAATTTTTTCCCCTTAGGAAAAATGGATAAACACAACCTTGCACACAAAGAAAATGAAGGGATCGATTAAGTCAAGAGAGCTTGCATTTCGAGAGGACCGAACACATTACGAGAGAATCTTGAGAGTTTGAGCTAATTCAGAGAATCAAGAAGTTCTGAAGTTTGAATTTCAAACATCGGAGGTAGAGCATTTTGGAGGTAGGTTAAAGGTGGATTTCTGAGACAAGGTGAGGTGAAAAGGAAACAGTTAAGTCCAAAACCCCGAAGTCCAAATTTCGGTCAGGATTTTAGAGTTTCATATATTTTGATGAGCCTAGGCAAGTGAAAAGTTCCCAGGCCTGAAAAGGAAAAGGTCTCAAACCCTGAAATTCAAACTTTCGGGTTTCGTAGTTTTAGAGATAGGAAATGACCGGTCGGAAGTTAAAGCAAAAATCTTGAAATCCTGAAGGTATGAAGTCGAAAGAAAGGGTTTAAATTTTTAGGTCAATAATGATTTGGAGGTTAATGCGGAAACATTTTTGAACTTTTGAAGGTCTCAATTTTGGACTTTCAGAGGTTGGGATTTCGGAGGTTCGGGGTTTGGATTTTCGGATATCTTGAGCCGATTTGGTGGATGGACAATGTCAAAGGCCCAAAATTGAAAATCCCAAAACCCGAAGTATGAATTTCAGACTTCTGTGTTTTAGAATTTTAGAACTCTCAAGCGCTCAAGAAGATGAATAGTAACATGACCTCTAAAACCAAAAAGGTCGAAATTTTGAATTATGAATGTTTCAAATTTTGGAATTCATAATTTCAAGGTTTCATAGTTTTGTGGGCCCAAGAAGATGAAAAGGAACTCAATCTCCAAATTCAAGATGCCCAAAAGTCTTTCTTTTTATATTTAGGATATTTTAAGGCATTTTAGACTCAAAAAAGGAAGATCAGCAGTTCACAATTTTCATAGAATGACCCCTTGACCTTCAGATGGCCATAAATTTTGACTAGGAGCTTTGATTTACATAAAAATGACTTTTCAAAGCTCATGGGGTCCTCTACACAAAATACATAAATATAGTCCTCCATTAAAGGAAGCAGTTTTAGGTAAAATATCACCAACATCTAAGGAAAATAGACATATCTCCCAATGTACTTCATCATTTCCCGCAAAATTACATTAATTGAAAAGTTTATTTCGGGATCCATAGTTTGTGATCATAACATTTTGGATTTCAAGGGTTCGAACCTCTAAAAATGAAAATATGTAGTGGTAGGTAAAATCATTAATGAATGTTGGTGAGAGGTAAGGGGCATTATGAGTCTACATGGCCTAGACTAGACAAGAGGAGCTATCACAACAGATTGCTTCAAGCACAAGGAAACCATTAATGAAAAAGGAGATTTTAAAGATCACAAGGAACTCATTAGAGGATTAAACAATGACTTTTTAGAGGATTTTGGAGCATTTCAGATTCAAATTTCTCTTTCCTCCTTTGCAAATCTTTTTCTATATATTATGTGTAATGAGGGGCATTGTTCTAATGTTGGAAAATTTTGCTTTACACATTCCATTCTTCTTTTGTCTATAAGTGAATTTGTGGAGCCCAAACCTCCCATTCAAGTTGTAATGCTAGTCATTTTCCTCTTTTCCTTTGTAATGTACTACATCAAATCTGTGGAGTGATAATACATGTCTGTGGATGAATTTCAACGCTCTCTTGGGTTCATTTCTTTCTCATGATCTCTAATTACAATATGTTTTATCTCGTGCATAGTTATTTTATTACATGTTTAATGGTTTTTGTTTAATGGTTAGTGAAGTCTTAGTAGTTGATTGATTTGTGGTGTATTTCCATCTTTGTTAACTGATTGTGGTTTCTACCTCAACGTAAAATAAGTATTCAAAATTCCTTTTGGTGCATCACATTTTTAGCTTAGGTTTAATTTCTTGTAATCTTCTTAACCATGTCTCCATGATAAGTTTGAGTAGATTTTATAGTATGTCCTCTACAATTTTGATATGTGCATCAAAATTAAGGAATAGGATCCATCCTTCCTCCGAAGAGCTTTCTGATTGCAAATTCCCACACTTTCGAAAAAGCTCCATGTTATCAAATCACACTAATAGCTTCAATGTATCGAATTGCAAACAATCGGGAGTGTTGGGATTACACATCAACACTATTAAGAACCAAAGATCTACCATGTGGCTAACAAGTGTGGTAAGGTAACCCTGACAGTTGAAAATTCAAAGAAAAGAGGAAGCGTTCATAGGATTCCACATGTCTACTAAGAGAATATTTAGAAAATGAGATAAGGAGAAAAGACACAAGGATGCTAAGGTGTGCAAAGCTACTATCACCGGTGAGTGAGCAAGATGAATAGGTAGAGGACTTGGTTTTGGAAAATTTTAATATCGTTTTGGGTTCCGAGGCATTCATATTGAGTGCATGTCTAAAATTAGAATCAAGATTCCTTAAATAAATACAGACATGAAACAGGTTAACAAAGAACATGGGCATCATTGATAAAACCAGAGGAATTTTAGAGTTATAATCAAATCCTTGGGAAGCAAAAATATGGACTAGTGCGGCGTGATCGAATATAAAAACTTTGAATTTTAAAACACCATAAAGACTCATTTAATGGAAGATAAAGAAGTAGTTTCAAACACAAATAAAAAATTTCATTCTTTAAATTCCTTTGTTGAATTAGACTCAGTTGTATATGCATCATGATAAAAATTCCTGCTACGTTGAAGGAGCATGACGTGTTGAATGAGTCGAAGATCGACAACGAAATTGCCCTTATTGTTCTTGACATAATAAATTACCTCCTTAGAGTGACGGGAAGGTAAATATATGTCTTATTATCCAACCTGAAATGATAATTGGTGGTTGGGAGGTTCGTGCCCCCTTTCCTTTCTTGAGTTTGTACGCTATGGTGGATGGTTGTGATGGCACATGTCATGCTTGAACTTTTTCTAGAGAAATGATTCTCTCGATCTAGCTCACCCATTTTTTAGAAATGTAGGCACAATTTCAATGGATGACTTTTCTTACACCTCATATGACTCCTTGGGAATATCCTTCATCACAAATTCTTAATTGCATAAACAGGGACACTGGTAATTAGTCTTCTCGACACAAAAGGCCTTCTTTCGATCTAGTATTTCTTCAAGTCTTCAAGAAATTTCTGATGCTCCCACAAGAAAATATAAAAGTAAATGGATTGGAAGGATGAGAAGTCATGATTAATCCTAATCAATCTCACAAGGAATGTAAGAAGGACTTGCCGATAGGTCGGGGCCCACTAGTATCCCCGAGAGGCTGTGATATCAAACAAATCCTCGACAAAGGATTCATCCGAATTGCATAGGTCAAATATTTGGTTTAAATATTATGAACAAATCACTTTCATACTATTTTCCGAAACCACACTCGTCATTGTGATTATAAAATCTCTGTGAAAATTCTCCACTTTTTAGATAGGAAAAGGAATGTATATTGTTGAGAATGGAGAATTGAGTTTATAATGAGGATGGTCTAGAAAGGTTAGGTCAAGTTAAATCATTGCCATCAAATGATAAAATATTTTACTCAACTCAAATGAGAAGAATGAAAATGAGACAAATTAGCACCATGCAAAAATTAATTTGATTGATGTGATATAATCCATGTGGGGACACTCGGTTTAAGAGGCGTGAATGCGGGTATGCATTTATTGATTTGGATTCTAAAAGGAGAAAAGGGTTTCTTGTCACATAAAGCTATTTGGAACCCACAGGGATTATTAAATAGGGGTTTCCTGCACACCAAGAAGAAGGAAATGATTAAAAATACTATCAAAAGGTATCAGTATGGTGCCCCAATAATATATAATGAAAGTAAGAAACATGAATGGATCAAAAAATTTCTAACTGGAAAAAATTGAATATCATATTATCTTTAAAGATTCATATTTTTGGGGGAAAACAGAGAATGAGTGAGTGAGTGAGATTTTATAAATGCAATGAGAATAATCTTGCATAAAGAGGGTTATAATATTTTCTCATAGTATAAAAGAGAAAGGGAAGAATTGAGATAAACAAGTTTTTTCCCAAGAACTTAACCGAGAAGTCTGTTAATTTCTTGAGCCTTCATATCAAATATTGTACATATGATTGCAAGTGTAAAACCATTGACATGTATTGATACTGTAAATGAAACTTTCCCTTGCTAATAAATTTGATGAGCCCTGAGTTAATCGTGTTAATCATGAGCATTATTGTGTCTACTTTGAGTTGAGATTTTTCAAGTACCTATTCATGTTCTTGTTGTAATATTATGTTAAGAATTCCTCTAAATCACAATATATTTTAACTCATCGGTAGCGTTGTGGTAATTGTAATTGTTCTATAAGAAAATATTTCATCTCATTTTTCAATAAAAAATTTTCAATTCATTTCGTTTCAATTTTGTTGATACAAACTGTTTCTTATCCAATGAGTGTATCTTAAGTGTGATATAACAGGATTCTTGATGTTTAATTGAATCTTTATCATGAGATTTTATGTTTAAATTCTCAAAGAATGTATGAAACCATGTATCTCTTGGCTTTCTTGGCTTCAATTGCTACACATCATCTAGTTGAAGGTTTATTATTGATTACATGAAAAAAATTTGTCTGGCGTATTTTCTAATGTTTGTTAAGAGCTCCCAAACATTTGGTATAATCAACCTTATCCTACTTAATTCCCAATTTGAATCCACCTAAACCGACAAATCCCATTATAACTACCCATAATTCCTTCACTAAAACAAAAAATATGCCAAAGCGGTGGTTCCATACTTTCTTTAGTAGTCCGACCTTTTCTCAAAGGACATATATATTGTCTAGAAGCAACAAATCATGAGAATTAGTCTTTGCTAAAATTACCATGTCTTCCCGAGTTCTTTATCAATTACTTTACAAAGAAGTTCCAAATATTCTCGATACATCCAACGTGCAAATAAAGGCTATAGAATGGGTCCTCTCACCCTAGCTAAAGGGAGAGCTTAAACTAGGAGGGTAGGTCATACCCTCAACACGGTGCTACCTGACTCCTCTAAGCTCAAGTGAAAAAAAGATGATGAGATCCTTCCTCTGCTACAAAACCACACAAATATAGATCCACCATCCTCTAAGCATCCTTCTCATTCTATTGATGCTTCTCATATGCAAATGGATGATTGATTTGGACCAACAAAAACCACGTCATTTCGTAATCCCATTTACATTATGCAAAACCATGGGAGCATGAAATCAATGATAAATCACTTACATGACATCCATATAAATCTATCATAATTAACGTTATTGGTTTTCCATTTACATGATCATAAAAATAAACACACAATAAGAGAGGTTTAGGGGTGTATATTCATTTAATTTCATTTAATTCCTTAACTAAGGGAGGAGAGAGAAAGAGTTATGGAAGAGAGAGAAGAGAGAGAAACATTATTTTTCCAAAAGTAAAAATTTCACATAAGTCACAAGATAGAGTTTCAAATAATTATTTATAAGTTTTAATAAGTTTCCATGATGGTTTACTAACTTGACTAGGGTCCTACAACTTTCTTTTTACATTTTCCTGTTAGTTGCAAAAGCATCTCATTTTGGCTCGTAGGCTATGAAAGTACATTTAAAAACTATCTTCCGATAAGAAAATTCATGATGAGATAATTCATATGTGTCTCCGCTATATAGAAAGAATCCATAGGGAATTACAAATTCCAAAAATAGAAATTTTTGTACAATTAGTGAATGGTTATCGGAGACATCGATATGTAATCGATCAAGTTTGACCTAGTCAAATAATGACTAGATGCCTATGAAACCCATTGTCCAAACTAATGAAAATTTTAATTTTCCCAAACCGAAGGTTCCACACAATTTTATAGTAAAATTACTAGAGGTTTTGAAGGGGACAAGCATTTCGTTATTTAGGGCCCACACGGCGAGCCAATATGAAACCCAACTTTTAAATTTTTAACTTTTTAAAAATGAAAAATGAGGTAGCAGTCTCCTAGAGGAGCAAAGAAGAGAATGCAAATGATAAAACAAGGTTTAGATAATGCTTTATGTGATTCTTTACATATTAGGAAACACATACGATGCTTGACATTTCTTTTATGAGGCTCGGAGTGTTGTTTTGTAAGTCTCTAGAAATAGCATTTTTATAACTTTGCAATGAAGATAAAATGGTTGTTTTAGTTAAATCATCTAGCTCTCATCCAAAACCAATGGACACGGGAATCTAAATTTGATACCGTGATTCTAAAGCACGTATATGTTTTTGGTAACAACATGGTTGACGGTCAATTTGTAAACCGGTAGCGTAGATGACCAGGTAGAGTTTTATTGTTTCACACTAACATTCTAATTAAAATACTCAACTGTACACTTATCCAACGGTTTATTATTTCTATTACATTGCAATGAAGAACCAAATTATACGAAAATTATAAAATACAAGGTAAGGATACCATGCGTGGAGGGATGAATCCAGTTAAAATTGAGGGATTGGGTTATGTATCTCAAATAGGCATGTTTTGTCAAATAGTTTCACTACCTTGTTAACTATTCCCTTGTCTTCAAGATCTATAATGATCACATTCTAAGACACCACTTCTTACCAAGGAATCTGTTTAGCTAGTTTCATGGACTCATCAATAACCCATTACGCACAAATCTCGTAATCATAAAATTCCATGAGGCCATATGTATTTGATGCATTTTTAAAAAAATGAGTCCTCAACCTTCATCAACAAATAGGTGTTGCGTTTATCTAGAAATCATATTAATCCACGACATCACATTTTAGGCTACAAATTTTTTCAAACACATCATATGAATTCTTTAAACTTTCCCCTTTTGCATACATGTCTAAAAGGGAATTTTACATGATAATGTTATACTCGTATCCACTTCTTATTACCCGATCATAGATCTCCATTCCCTATTCTAAATCCTCCATTTTGGCATTAGGTTGACGATTCTAGAAAATATTGTAAAGCATGGATTTTCATTTGGTTAAAAGGTTCTATGGAATTTTTAACAAACACTATTTTTACATATTCTACTATCGGTACATTCCATGAGGCCACATTTAAGGAATTTAGTCAAATAGTTCATATGCCAAGTGCATGATTCCACATTTTGCTTGCATACCTACTAGAGAACTTGAAACTAAATCTGAAATTATCCCATCCTTTATTCATTATTCCTTAGTTTCCTATAATCATTGTAGTTCATGCCAAATTTATTTCAAGCATTTATTTGAAACAATTCATATTCCAAGTGCATTCTTCCATATTTTGCATACATATCTACCATAGCGCTTGCAACTACAACATCTAACAAAATTCCTCTATCTGTTATTCTTTCTTAGATATGCACACCCTATTTTAGAGATCCCATGGGAGGATGCTGAGAATGGGAAAAAAAAGTGCTTCACGAGACGAAGAGTGAAAGAGATAACACAAGTGCTAAGAAGCGAAGGGGAACAAAAAAAGTTAGATGTTAACCCTAGATGAAGTGCCTACTAGACCACCTTTTTTTCTTCTACATAAAAAAGAAAAATGGTGGCATGAGATAATTTCCTTTCCTCTTAAAAAAACTCGAACCGGTTCAGATGCAGATCCATATCTAGATTTGTCTAATCATATACAGAAAAGTGAGGAGATACTCAGATTTAGATTTATCACTAGGACTCATTTAACCCATATTGGGACTGATTTAAGAATGAATATTGGAAAAATATCCAACTTCTAAACTTGCTGCAATTATCCAATTACATATAAATTTTAAACGTTGAATGAGTTTCAGCGTGAGTAAAGTCTCTAGATCTCAAATTAATTTCTTGTATTATGTTACAAGGAACATGGTAGGTCAAAAGGGATGTTATAGGGTGCCCATGTGTTGTGTTAGACCCCTTGTACATAGCAAGTCAACCCATGTAATCCACCATTCCTCCTTCCACCAACCTCTTCCCACCTACTCACACATTCAATTTCTTTTTCTTAAAATGTAGGGAACTACATTTCCATTCCCTTATAAGAGCATCATCCTCGATGTGACACAAGGCAAGGCCAAAAGTTTTCTTATGTTAGGAAATCAATAAAAAAAATTACTAGGGAAATTAACTATGTCAATAAAATGTGACCACAAGGTATAAAGCAAGTCTTGATGATTTCTAAATGTTTTGTGAAGAATGGAAGTGCTCTTTTACTTTATTACTTAGTATTTTCCTTTAACATTTTTATTAATCTCAATCTCCTAATATATCTTCACCAAGCATTTCTAAGGACCAAAAAAACACTAATGGTTGAGAAGACATCATGATATGTACCTACACAATTATATCGGATCACAAGAACTCAACCAAACCATAGGAAGAACATACATAGCTCTCACAACAAAGACTTGTCACACATTCCTTGACACAAAGTACTCACAACATATGTAGACCACAACAACATGGAATTACCAACAGTGCGTATATAAAGGTTTCACACAACCAGAGACATTATTTATAGTTAAATAGTGTCAAAGTGGGTCAAAAGCATACCCACAATGAGGAACATCAATCCTCAACATCACCCAACATAACCATACTCATATGAGTACACATAAATAATGACACCAACTCCCAAAACATCACAAACAACTCCATATACCTCTTGAAGATTTATAGAACAACTCCATATACCTCCCAAAGCATCACAACGCTGATACATATACCTCCCAAGAATCAAAAAATAACTCCATATAGCTCCCCAAAATCACAAGATAACTCCATATACTTAGAAAGCATCACAAAAAAACTCCTTATACCTCCCAAGAAATAAAAAAATCCGTTTGACTCCCTAAAAGAGGTTGGTCACCCTTTTTCCCTAGGTGCATAGAGTCCAAACGATTCTAACTAAGTGAGATAATAACTTGTGGTTCGAAAATCCACTAGTTATCTATAACTCCTTGGAGTGTCCACCCATACAATGAAGTAGGTTCGTGAGGTTCAACTATTCCATGGTGCATCCCATCACCTTATTTCAGATATTATGACATTAGAACTAGCATAAAAATTTGTTTCAAATGTTAAGTAGCACAAATTCCAAGCCTTGGGATAGACTATAAAACCTTTAAACATGAAAAAACATCTAAATTTAAGTAAAGAAAATGGCCAAATAACGAGTTAGTACAAAAATACGCATGTTAGTACAACAAAAAAATAAAATTCCCAAAATATAAGAACACATCAATCAAGAAAATTGCTGCATCTAACAAGAAAAAGAAAAATTCAATTGACAAATAAAATACATATAGAGAAATAATACATCAAATAACTATATGGCCTTATACGGTCACCAAAGGGGTACTTAAAAAGTTACTGGAACTCGAACATCAAGCCTCATCTCGTAAACTAATGTATAAAATAATAAAACTATCATCATCTCTGTCTCAATCATCCCTCCGTTGTTTCCGCAAGGTTCAACATAGTCATAACTACACTTCCGTTGAATACATATGATAACCATATAGAGAGATAGAAAGGAGTAAAGGTTGCCATCTACTTAGCCTAAGGTGTTTGTGAAACAAAATATGCATGAAATCCATTGAGAAAATGCCACACATACCAAACAAACAAAATTGGGGTTTCAACCTATGTAAGACTCCACTTCTTATCTCGTACTCTGCTCGAGTGACTGGTCAATGGTACAAATTTCCTCACTCCAAACATACAGCTTTCATCGATTTCCCTTAGGGTCGGTTAGTGTAGGGTTCACAACATGACACATAACTACATCACTAAAACAATGGTGATTCACACACATTAACCATAACATCTTACACATGGTATATATACAAGGTATAACACAATCATTACTTTCACATTGCATGGTGATACATCACATTACTAGATACTACAGCCATAGTGCAATTACTATACAATAGAGATCATAGTGTCACCATATGCCCCTAAATCAAGACATGAACCATCACATATTACATGAATTATACGTATGATGAACATAGTGATGAACATTATAGATTACAATGCTTGCAATACAACATGGTGATACACACAATTCATCACAACACGGTGGTGATATCATGATACAATCTAGTTCACTATACACCAATTATGTCATGCAACACATGATCACACCTACATACCAGAATAACCGAGAAAATCCAGCACTCTACAATCCACAACAACATTATTTTCACTCACACCAAGGTGACATATGACATGTGAAATACTCATTAAATTCATGAAAAATAGATTGAATTCCCTCATCCCAAGCACATCAACATCGTAACAAATACGCACTAAGTGACATGCACACCATGTGCATTCATAATATCACATTTACAACATTGGTCACAAAACAACATATATCACATTACTCTTCCAATCTCTACCACCTCCACCATGAAAAAATCATCACCACTCTAATCCATTCCATAGGTTCGATATCATGAACCTCCCCTCCGATACCAAAATGTAATGCCCACATTTTGCAAACACAAAAAAACCACTAAAAAGAGTGGAATAATTATTATATTTGACTTACATTGTAGTACAAAAGACACTAAAGGAGATCACATATGATAACACACAACACATGATATGTTTGCACAAGCATTAACCAACATAGACAACATGAATACATGTGATGCACATCAAGGAAACTTCCTTTTTTTTACTAACAAGGCACAACATAACGATTCACAACATAATGACTCAACTACAAAATAAACTTATAGATATGGTCCTTCCCACATTTATTACAAACATGTTTCAATCTTAATTTAAGTTTTTGAAAGGCTCATGATATGAGAATCATACATTCCTTTTTCCTTTTGCTAGATTTGGACTCTATATTGTTTAACATTTAACTTACGGTGTATCTCATTTAATAAGAATCGTTGACATTATTTCAAGTACTTGTTTAATTTGTTCATTCATTATTAGGGCACTTATTTGCACATAAGACTACTTACCTACACACAAGGCTGCTAAGTGATATCCCCAAGATTAACTCCTAAGGGCATGCATCTTGATCTTATATCATACCTCCTCTACACAACATAACAAGTGTGAGTCCAAAGGAGGAAAGGTTCTTATCTTTTCTCAAGGACTTAGCATAAAGTTTCTTTGATTCATTTATAAATTGAAAATTGATTTAGTACACAATAATTATTATAGGAAATAGGATCTTTATCCATAGTAATAGGGTTTAATCACCTTACAAGGAAGATCATGTTTGAGTTTCCCATTTAATGAAATTGCACAATTACACTTCCCAAGGCTAAACATCAATTATAATTTTACGATAGTTATGATCCAACAATTAGCTAAGATTCAAAGGATCTAACATGAAAACAAACTTCCTTATTTTCTTTCTTCTATATTAGGTTTCCTAAGTATATTTTTATGTCTAACTTAAGGTGTTTTATTTCTCCTAACTAGGTTCATATAATTTTTGTAATGAATTGTGTAGACTATTTGTAAATAGGGAATTTGTATCCTCATGAGATTACTATTCCTGTCTTAGGGAATTTATCTCTAAAAATTTGATCCCATAGTTTCACATCATATATCTATTACATAACAAGACAAGTGGGAGAGCAAGATGGAATAGTTCATCATTTTAAGGGTTAAGGTTCACATTAGAATTTACGTAATGTGGGTATCGTTTCTCACCACAATATTATCTAAACATGTTATGAGAATGACCTAAATTTCACCTTTCTCCAAGCACATCACCTTATGGTTACATTTTAACGAACAAATCATAAATTAATATTTTCTAAGTTTCAGAATTAACTCTTAGTATTACACCATAAAACCCAAATGATAAATAGGGTTGGGTATCAAGTTCATTTTTGATCCCAAATCTTAAAACTGACTTCTAAGGTTAGTTGGTGATCTTTACCACTCAATAATTATGTCTTTCCAAGAGGATTTTACACTACATTTAATGTTGGTTCCCAAAATTACTACCTTAAGAGAATGTATTCCCCTTATTACACACATGATTAATTATCTTGGAAAGGAGGCCGTTATCCAGAATTCACCCTCAAGGTAATTTTGATAACATGCATTAAAATTTTTCAGTCCCAAGCAAGTAGATTGATTCAAGGCCTGAAATCATGTTTTTGGGGCCCCCTCGGCTTCTCTCTAACTCTCCCATCCAAAAATAAAAAATAAAAATTCCCAACGAGTTAGAAAAGTGGAAAAAATGCAAAAAATAAGGTTGTAGGATTGTTTTAAAGAATTTCAGGTATGAAGGGTGTAGATCATACTAGTACGGGTTGTACCGAGGTTCGTCGTACCAAGCTTGGGGCGAAATACAAAGAAAATTGGCTAAGTCGGATAACTGTCCCAGGCGGTCCGCGGGACAGTTGGGATGTCGGGACACGAAAAGCCGAAACGGTCGAAAGCAAGAAAAATCGTCAAGTTTTTTGTTTTACGCGGTTTGGGACAGTCAGGAAAAAAGTATGCACGGGATGTGAATCAGCCGATTTTCCGCAAGACAGTCCATTGCAGCGATTCGGCGGTTTCGTTCGGGAGACAAGGACAAAGGTACGCGGGACGCGTGGGGAAAAGGTGAAAAAGCCGCAAGAGGGACAAGGAAGCCCGAATCGGCCAATGCGGGAGGTTTTTATTTAGGACATTTGGGACAAAGGTACGCACGGGACACGTATATCCGAAATGGCCGAAGGCAAAGAAGAAAAGTCAATGTTTGACCCATGAACTTCAAACGGCCATAACTTTTGACTCCGAGCTCCGATTTTCACAAAATTGGACTTTCTGGAACGAGCACGACGTCCTCTACGCCAAAAAAACTAGATTTCTTATTTTTAATGAGGGTATATATATTTAAATAAAATAAACATATTCGGCTCTAGTCAGTTAATGCTCATTCCCGACAAATGATAGAAAACGCCTGCCAGACCCAAAATAGCTGCCCGCACTCAGAAGGCCGTAACTTTTGTATTTATCAACAAAATTGCACAAAATTGGTACCGTTGGAATTTTGGTTCGAGCTTGATGCACAAAAATCAAGAAATTCCAGATTAGATGACATGTTGATGGATATTTTTATAAAACGTGGCCGGGTTCATAACGGTGTTTTGTTTGGTAGTTGGGAGTGCAATTAAGAGGCATGGTCATCATTCTTTCTCTCTACTACACACTGGGACAGTATGGGGAGACTTTTGCAAGTAATATACAATCATTTTACTCCATTTAATGCCTCTTACAAGTGGTTGAAGGATAGATTTCGGGATTTTCATTTTCCCTCTTTCTCTCTTCTCATTTTACTATAAATTGGAGTGTTGGGCTCATTGTAAAATGGAGGAGTTTTAAAATAGCAAAGCTCTGTCAAAATTTCTTTGTGAAGCCAATGTGCTGCAAGCCCTTGTAGTGGACTCGTTACATGGTGATCCGGGCCCTTTCCTTGTAATAGATTGAACTGTGCATATCATGAAGCATTAAAATACAAGTTTGTGGATGTATCTTCCCCTACTGTGTTTTCTTGCATTCTTCTTGCCCCTTCAACCTTGATTACAAGAATATTGTGTCTATTATTATGTTCTTGCAGGGATCCATTATCATTGTGTATGTTTGAAATATTTTTGTGAATGCATTTTGCTAGATTGTGGAGAACTGTCATCACCCCTTCTAGTGTGCACTTTGCTTCTGTATCTCATGCATTTGAAGACTACTCTCACACCCTCCTTTTCTGGTGTATCACCGCTTTAGTGTAGGATTTCATTTTATGCATTCTCTCTCCCTGGTCCCTTGGAAATTTAGATTAGAATAGTTAGTTTCCCTGCATTAGAGTAGATTGTGGCAGGTAGTTTAGGAGCAAGAACCAGCTTTCTCTGGAGGTCTATCTCAAGTAGCAAGTCCCACAACTTGGAGATAGTACCCATGTTATCCAATTGCACCGTGAGTTAAAGTATATGCACTTGTATAAACATAAGGGTGCTACGATTCGGTGATAACAGAACCACTTAATCTAGATAATATTTGACAATGTCATTCCTAACCATCAGGTCTAAAGATACAAGCTATGACGATAAAATCAAACTTGTGATTTTTTTGTTTAATCTAGAAGTTGTTATCAAGTGTAAGGATTTTAGTTCGTCCTAAGTTTTTAGTTTTCTATGCTATAAAGAATCATATACGAAGGGTAGTTATACAAAAATTTAAACTAGAGTGGACCATTTCTTTTAGATCTCTTGATTAAATTTTAAGGTAAGAAAAAAAAACACACCAATTATTTAATCATCAATTGCACACTAGAATGATACTATAAAATATTAATTTCAGTTTCATTTAACACATTTATCCAAATTTTTATAGTGCAAATTTTTGAATCAAATAACACCTATGTTTAGATGAACCTTACCCTTAAACACTAGAATCCTAAAAATATTACAAAAATTGATTAATAAACCTATAAATACTTCAATAATGATAAACTATCCTCTGCCAAAATCACTTAACAAATATATCTAACCCCCTTTTACCATATGTAAATTTGAACCAAAAGAACACCTATAGTTAAATGCACAATTCCTAGAACACCCCTAAATTTAGGATCTCATTCATACTACCCACTTTTAATAATAAGTCTTTCTTTAACATACAAGTAATACATAAAATTTATTTCCATTAACATATATAAATTTCAATAATATATAGTGAATCACAACCATGTTGTTTCACCATCTTACATGCATCTTGCAAAACCATGTGAGAATGAAATCGGTGATAAATCGTTGGCATGGCGTACACCTAAATCTTGCATAATTAATGTTATTGGTTTTCATTTATAGGATCGTAAAAATACACACACAACAAGATATGGTTAGGGGTATATACTCATTTCATTTCAACTCATTCCTTTACTAAGGGAGGAGAGGAAAAGAGATATGGAAGAGAGATAAACATTATTTTGCCAAAAGTCAAAATTACACACAAGTCATAAGATAGAATTTAGAAAATTTATTTATAGGTGTTATTAAATTTCCACGATGGTTTGCTAGTTTGAATGGGGTCCTACAAATTTCTTTTTACATTTTCTGGTAGTTGCAAAAGCGTCTCATTTTGGCTCATAGGCTATGAAAGCGCGTTCAAAACTACTATCTTCGATAAGAAAATTCATGATGGGATAAGTCATACGTGTCTACCTATATCTCAAGAATCCATAGGGACTAAAAAATTTCAGAACTACAAAATGGTTTACAATAAGTGAATGGTTATCCAAAGCCATTGATCGTAATCAATCAAGTTTGACCTAGTCATATAGCATTTGATCGGTGGCATACGATGCCCCTTTTCCAAAGTAATTGGAAATGTGATTTTCCCAAATCTGAAGGTTCCTGGTAATTATTTAGTAAAAATACAATGGGGTTTGTGAAGGTAGACAAGCATTTTGTTGTTTAGGGCCCACATGGGGAGCCGATATAAAACCCAACTTTTCAATTTTTAATAACTTCTTTAAAGTGTAAAATGAGGTAAGAGGGCTCCTACGGGAGTGATGAAGAGAACACAAACAGTAAAACAAGGTTGAGATAATGATTGATGCGACTCTCTACATAACAGAGCAGACATACGATGCTTTACATATATTTTATGGGGCTCGAGTGTTGTTTTGTACTGTCATGATTTTTTTTTTTTTGTAACATTGCAATGAAGATACAATTAATTTTGTAGTTGACTCATCTAACTCTCGCCTAAAACCAATGAACATGAGAACCTACTTTTGATATTGTAATTATAGCATGTACAAGGTTCTAGTAACGACATGGTTGAAGTTCAATTTGTAAACCGGTAGCGTAGATGACCAAGTAGAGATTTATTGTTTCACACTAACATTATAATTAAAATAATCAATTGTACACTTATCCAATGGTTTATTATTTCTATTAAATTACAATGAAGAACAAAATTATATGAAAATTATAAAAGATAAGGTAAGGAGACCATGCTTGGAGGGATGGATTTGGTCAAAATTAAGAAATTTGGGTTATTTATCTCGAATAGGAATTTCATAAAATAGTTTCACTGCCTTGTCAACTAGTCCCTTGTTTGCAAGATTTGCAA